>VZRQ01010881.1:248975-268966 GCA_013397975.1 Machaerirhynchus nigripectus
ACTGGCCGATCCTTCTAGGTCTTTGCTTTACACTCTAACTCTCAACGTAGTTCCCTGCTCCAGTACTTCCTCACTCTGTCTTTTGCAGTTATCATGAGAGACCCACGTGCTGTATTAAAAAATCCATGTCTGATCCAGATGCTGTTTGCCACACCAGTCTTGGCTTTAATCAAGAAGCACCACCACAAAACAGGCCAGAATGGCTGCACACTGCTGTGTTATTGGAAGGAAGAGTCATAACCAGCAAGATGCCCTAAATACAGACAGAAATTTCATTTCATTAAGCAGGCAACAGTTTCCAGGAAGAGCTGGAGTAAAGCTGGGACAGCGTAACCTCCCATGTGTAAGGGCAGAGGTAAAAATAACCTGGCTTTGCATGGGACTGAGAGAGAGGGAGCCCAGGGGGCAGCCCTGGGGCAGGGTACCAGCTTTATGGTCTGCTAATGCGGCTCTGGAACACAACCATCATCTATTTGCGAGGCTTCTCTTCCCAGGGCGGCAGATCCACTTCGTTTACACGCGCTGGTGATAGCCCAGGGGGACTCTTCTCTGCCAGGAGAGAAGGACTCCACCAGCGATTTCCAAACCTCTCGAAAGCTGTGAGAAGAGGGAGGGCAGTCTCTCCCGNCAGCTTTATGGTCTGCTAATGCGGCTCTGGAACACAACCATCATCTATTTGCGAGGCTTCTCTTCCCAGGGCGGCAGATCCACTTCGTTTACACGCGCTGGTGATAGCCCAGGGGGACTCTTCTCTGCCAGGAGAGAAGGACTCCACCAGCGATTTCCAAACATCTCGAAAGCTGTGAGAAGAGGGAGGGCAGTCTCTCCCGTGCCCTTCTTGCCCGGATCGGCGGTTCAGCAGCCCCGCGGTGCCACCCGCCGGCAGCGCCGGCCCCGCACCGCTCGGGGGGAAGGAGCTGGAATCCTGCTCAGTCTGTCCCGGACCTTCCCTCCGTGTGCACCTGCCCTCGTGTCTCCTTTCCTGCTGCATCCCTGTTCAAAACCACTTTCCTGCTTTTTCCTCTCTCTTTCAGCGCTGGGCTGTCAAATCCCATTTCGAATTAGCAGCTCACGATCACAGTCGGGGAAAGGACCTCCGGAGGTGATTAGCCCATTTCCGTTCTTCCAAATAGGATCTGCTGAAGCTGCATTACTCCTGACACACATTTGCATCCCCACTTCCACAACTAGAAATAAAGGAGGTGCCTCCCAGCCTGCTAGAGCTGTGCTGTGGGTAGCTGATGATCATGGTATCAGTATAGCTACACATCTATAGAGGTATTCCAGCATCCCCCTTCACACCCAGGAACAGTCCCCAGGTGTGAACACCCCAGTGCCCAAACCCTGCTACACAGGGTAGCATTACACGTCTTTACAATGCTGCAGTTTGTCCTGTAAAATGCAAAGGGGTGCTGTGATTATTCTTTTGCTGGTTTTTCTCCCTCCCGATCCTCATTGTGGAGGTGTGGGGGTGACCCTGCTCAGTTAGCAGATGACTGTCCACAACCAGACACCTGACAGACACAGCCTTGGTTTTATGTTCATTTTCAGTAATATCACTATAGAAAACACTGAGGAATGATGTCATGTTTAATGGACGTGTCTAAGCAAGACAACATGATACAATAAATTATGGCACCAAGGAAGAGGTTTTTGCTTTAAAATTATCCTTCAGCTAGATTACTAAAAGAGGGTTCATCCCTGTGCCAAGATTCAGCAGGAAGCCTATATGCTGCTAAATCATACCTAAATTGCCTCTTATTATAGAATTACACTGCTCCAGCCACACAATTGCTGGATTTATGTTTCCTTTCACTCATTTGTCTTGATAAAGCTTTTTTACGTCTGGATTTTCCCTGATAACTTGGTCACTTGCCTGAGAATATCTCACAAATCCCTACCTGGCTTAAGTTACACGCAAGAGAACTTTGGAAGCATCCATCCATCTCTTTGGGAAACTCAGGGAAGACAAAAGTGTCACATAACTTGGGCTTTGAACTGGGATGAATTTCTTCCATTGTTAATTCCCACTGGATTAGTAGTTATTGAAGCCTCCTGTTGCAAGACTGTTTACAGCAGTTTATCCATACACCCAACCCCCTCCCTCCTGCCACCCCTTTTTAGCACTTCCAGAGGAGTCACCATGAGAAACAAAATTTCAATGAGTGGGTTAGATTAGGGACTAAAATTTCCACAATATTATTTATTCATTTGCTTTCTTGTATTCATGACTTCTTAATTTCAGTTTTGATGGTTTAATCATGTTCTGCTATTTTCAGTGTTCAGGCTTTCATGGGAGCAGCAATAGCTGGAGATACCTCATTTCTTTCTCAGCTGGATTTAGAGATCCTTCTCTCACACAGTTTTCTGCCAAAGCTCAAGGAGCTGTTTCTACCTTGATCAAAATCAGAGCTGTTGACTGCTAATTACAGTGACCTATGACCAGTGACCTTTTTTTTGCATTAAGGGACACAATGCCATCTCACTGAGACTTTTACTACCTGGCAGGGACAGTCTGCCAAATCATACTCCAATCCTTTGTCAGTATTTTCTTCCCCATACAAATACACTACTATACATGCTAAAATTGCATTTAGTTTTCTATCACACTAGAATTTCTTTTGAATGAATGATACACTTAAGACCATAAACAGTTTGTTGTTTTTAATTTTAGACCTCTCACTAGTAAAACTTCCCTTTCCCTAGTGATTATTTTTTCTTTTCTTGCTTGAAGAGATAGCTGCTCACTTGCTGTTGTGCCCTGGGAAGAACAGTGATGTATGGCTTATTAAGATAGCAGCTTAAACACATAAGCCCTTGACTGCTAAAGGACACTACAGGCCAAGTGATTGATAGCTGATAGTAAATGGATCCCTGCTCTGTGCTCTTGGGGGCTTCCACTGCATTTTGTACCAATGGTAAATTATGGTGAAGAGTCAGCTGTCACTGGCATTTGAGTTGTCTGATGAGTTAATGCTACAGCACTCTGCAGCTGAATTTCCCTGAATTTGCCTTGCCATCAGTCCTCACGGCACAACACCAGCATCCTTACTGAGGCCTCTATTTCATGGCAAGGCAGAAGTAATTTTTCACTTATTACATTCCTTGCCTGTTCCTACCTGATAACCTGTCTCCCCTGAAAAGTTTTCCCCTTTCCCTTTCTTCTGAATCTGAGGAAGCTTGGTTCATTTCTGATCCACACAGCCAAATCATCATGAACAAGGCTCAGCACATGCAATGTACCAGGTTTCTCCAACCTATTATCTTTTATCTTTCTGTAAAGGGCAGGTTTTTTTCAGCATATCACATCTTGTCAGCTGATGAAGAAAACAAGATCAAAGCAGGAACCATCCAGCTACCATATGGTTTAAAAAACTACCTGATATATCACACGGTCCATTGTTTTTCTTCCCATGCATAAGGAAGGTGGAATTGTGTAAGCAAACTGCACATAAGATGTCAGTGGTAACATTTCTGTTCTGACCACTGGCATGGAAATTGCCTATCTGTGCTCAGATGCAGAATCAGCACTAATGTGTGTACTACAAGACATCTCATACATAAAATATACATATAATTACATATTCCTATATTTATATGTATTACATATATACAAATACATATAATATGCATATAATTAAGACTGCTGGTATTAAAGTAGTCAAACAACAAAGATAGATAATGAATTTTTTTAGCATGATGCTATGTCCTAGATCAGGACGACCTTCACAGTTTCTGCCTCACTGTACTTGGATTCATTTCTGGGGTTTGCACTATGCCTCTCCAAGAGCATCGGTGGAGAAATCTACTCTTACCTTCAATGCAATGTTTGTGAGTTGCCACACACATTTCCATAGGTTTGCAGTGACTTTTTTTTTCATAAAATATTTCTCTTTTTCCTGTTTGGTATTTTTTCTTCTTGTTGCTTAAAAAAAATAAGAAGAAGGGCAAGGAAGACCACATAAATACAATGAAAAAAGAAGTTTAAGAAACACCTTATTACTCTGCTTTTGTAGGGCTCTCTTACTTTCCTTGTAGCTCTAAATCTGAAGCTACGTTTTTAGAAAATTCCCTTTCCCCCCTAATTTTTTTAAGAAATGACACCTGGATGCTTTTGAGTTACTGCATTGCCCACCATTATTAAAATATTTAAAATGGTAATGAAGAATTGATGCATTCCATGAGTTCAGCCCTTTTCATTGCCAGGCATCTTTGGCTCCGAAAGTGCAGCCCTACTGAAAATTCCAGCTGAACATTTCGCCATGCCTTGTTTCTCCATATCTATTTAGAACGACCCCCAAGAAGCAGCAGAGAGGGAGGAGGAGTAGCCAGGACACACATTCTGAAGGATGTAGCTGGTGTTAGGAGGGCCAGCAGCTGCAGAGCTGAAGCAATCACAAGCACCTCTCTGCTGTTTGCTGCCGAGTCCAGCACACAACTTACCCATTCACAATAACTGCAAATCCATGCACAAACACAACAAAATGCAATGCTGGCACCTCGTCTGTAAGGTGCTGTGCTATTGTTTTTGACATTTACTTCCTACTCTAGAAGGCAGATGTGAATTAATCTTCACCTTGACTACCTCTGGCATCGCTTTCCATCTAAATCTGTTCCCGATCATTTTCCAGAGTGTCTGTGGCTGATTAAAGCTCTGTACTGACAGGGCACGTTAATCAGATGAAACAAGTAGCTGATGAGAGACACTTCAGAAGTTAAAACATGTAACATTTATCTCCTGTCATTTTGTTTGCTCTGTCAAAATAGGAACTTAAGCAATTATAAATGTGAAGGCACATACCCTATTTAAGACAGGCTGCTTCTAGTTCATTAAATCAATCAGGTCTCATCTTCAGGGCCAAAAACTGTGATGTTATTCCAGAAGGATCTCAGTAACCAACATCCAACAAATTAGCATCCAT
Organism: Machaerirhynchus nigripectus; assembly: GCA_013397975.1. Classification (NCBI taxonomy): domain Eukaryota; kingdom Metazoa; phylum Chordata; class Aves; order Passeriformes; family Dicruridae; genus Machaerirhynchus; species Machaerirhynchus nigripectus. The sequence goes on from VZRQ01010881.1 coordinate 253,898, forward strand.
CCTCTGCTTAGGTGTGTTTCCCTATTAATACTAGTCTGTGATTAGAAGCCTTTACACACAGATGCATTCACATCTGAATTTCACACCTGAAAGGCAAAATTTTCATACCTGAAGAGATGTTAATCATTTCTGTAAAACTTTATTTCAGTGGCAAGGGATTTTCCTTGTAACTGCATGTAATAATAAAAAAAAAAAGGATAAAACTATCCTTTTTATTCCAGGATATGAAGTTGTTCATTCAGGGCAGAGATTCAGTAAGCTTTCATGTCGTCATTTTCAAGCACTTACTTTCACTCTTAGTCTAACTTTGGGGTGACCCTAAGACCTAACAGTTTTATTATACATTTTTTCCCTTGGTCAGTAGGAAATTACATAATCCTTAATACTTCTTACTTTCAAGCCTTATGTCTCTGGTAAATCAAACTTTCCATCTCTGCCATATTACTGTATATTCATGTTTCTATGATGATTCCTGAGTGACTCGAGGCACTCACCACAACTTCATTTTAAAATACAAGCTTATAAATAGTATGATCTCTGGCTTGCAAATATCTGAGTTCAAAACCCCATTTTCTTTGGTATAAACCCTTCAAATAGGTAGAAAGTGATAGAAAATTGTTCATTGTTGTAGGCCAGATATTATCAGCTACTATTGGAAAAAAAAAAAAGGAACTACTTGTAAATGAAAAAAAAAAAATTAAATTAAAATTACAGTTTACCAGTCCCAAGTATCCACCAATTCTTTTATAGGGAGTGCAGCTCCTACTAGCAGACAGTAGTGTCATTCACCACCAGGACTACGAAAATCTTTTCTCAATGGTCATGTAAGTGATGTACACACATTACAACTTGTGGGTATATCTATTTACACCTACGTTTACAAAATATGTGTCTATTTTATTTATTTAAATTTAGAAACACTTACATATGTTGCAAAGTTTTTGTGCATTCCTATCCCTCCACAAAAGTCCTCAGCATTGAGTTTGCTGGATATTCCCAGGGTCAGATATAAGTACATGGTAAATCCAGATGAGTGTGAAACAAGTGTGCAGAAAAGAAGTTAAAGTATTCTTTATAAGGTAATGATTTCCTCCCAATTCCTGATGTTAACTAGTAAATATTCTCGTACTGACAATGAATAACTTGTACTAATCTTGTTCCATACAACTCTGGTCTCTTAAGCTGCCCCCCTCTTAAAAATTTTTCTGCTAAACAGCAGTGGAAGCTTGGAGATAAAGAGCTCCTAAATCAATCACAGATTAATTCTTCTGTCAGGTCTTTCTGAAAACATTTCTGCTGCTGTGTGGTGACAGATGACAGCAGGCTCTGTAACCTTTACGTTGGATTTCTTGAAAGCAGCACACTAAAAACTGATACCAACACAACTTGAGGGATAGTTTCAACGTTTTAATTTGTGTTGTTTTACAAGTATAAAAGAAAACCCACATGTCAGATCTTGCATACTCTTATACACACAAATAACCCTTGCTGAGCCATCCTTTGTGTGACTCAAGACTACTCAAGAATACAATTTTCAGCAGTAGCCCTAAACCCTTCCATGGAACACACAGGCCCCTCTAAAATTCATAGAGGAGAGTAAAACCACAGTGAACTTGCAGCAAGAGATCACTCATTCGTACACAGACAGATTTTGTAGCTCATACTGTCCTCTCCATGCAGCCACTGGGTGCACTGATAACACCACCCTCCGGACTGTCACTACCTGGAGAAAAACTGCCTCCCCCAGCTTTACAGCACACTTCAGAAAAATCAGCTGGTCCCTTAAAACGCTGATCCGACACTGTATTGTTGTCTCTATGACTCCCCCCCGCACCTTTCTACCAGCAGTGGCAGCACAGCTGGATAAACCCCTCAGAGCAGCCACGCTGCTGGCTGGGCTCCACCCCTGGCCACGGTGACACGAGGCACAGCACAGGCAACAGCTCCTCGTGCTGCTGGAGGGTTTGAACTGTATTTGGTTATTCTGCACAACTAAGGCAAAACCATAGGACAGTAATGGAACCCATATAAATATTTTTTTCCCTCTCATAACAGTGATTTAAATATTCAGTTCCCTATGCATGCACTTCAGGAGACTGGTATAAAAATAAGAAGTCATATGGCACACACTCTAAATATGCATATACAGTAGTCTGTGAGGTTTAATGGTACTAACTGTGTATTCATTCTGGGCTCCTGGCTGTGTAACTCTCCCACATTTGACTTCACTGTAGCACCAACATTTCACTGTAGCACCAACCAGCCTGAGGTTTGTGAGGCTTTCACTGTTTCCAAATGGCACAATCACAACTGCACCACCATTTACAGTGCCCAAAGTCTACTTTAATCTCTCTCTTTAGATATGAACTACTTCTACATATGAAGTCACTTTTTAAATTTTTTCCCAAAGACTAACATTTCAGACCTGGGTACATCTGTAGACAGGCAGCCACTGTAATTCCCTGAATTACTGATATTGATAAAGACAGATACTCAGTTTTGGCTAAGAACACCAGAAAATTTGAGCCTGTGGGCTGAACTCCACAGGATTGGAAGAAAGGGTTACATTCTCCCTTGCTCCTTTAACTCACTACTGAGAAAAAAAAAAAGCAATAGTCTTTTACATCTAGAAAAGTACAGAGAAATACTATACTGTACTTTTACATACAAAGGTACAGAGAAACACAGTCGTGTCTTCAAGGAGTCACTTCACTATTCTATTCTCCTCAGAGAAATTAGAACAGAGGTGTTTGGTGTCTTCCCCAGATATGAGGTACATTCCCATGGCAAAATCAGGCTAAAAATCCCATTACCACCCACCAATAATTTAATGACATTTACATACACATACCATACACAGACACATATTAAGCAAAATGAAAACACAACTCCATAATAAAACTGAAATATGAAGACATTAATTTACAGTGCAGTAACAAAAAAATAAAAGCAGGTTAGGTCTTTGCAGCACTGCAGGTGACATATTTCATTGTAAATTACCCCAGACCTGAGTTTGAAACACTTCTAAAACAATTATGCTAATGTCATCCTTATTAAGAGCTTCACATCCTGCATGATGACAGAATGGAAGCTAAGCTTTGTACACTGGGAGATGCTTTGGGTCATCAATTATTTGTTTCCATGAGCAGCCATAATGTGTAACACTCAAAAGAAATGTTAGGAAGGTGCTAAGCAAACAAAGTGCAAAAAGCTTTCACTTAATTTGTGAAAATACATATGTTTTTTTGTTTTTTTCACTAAATTCTAGGGTGTTCATCTGCTAAAGCATTCTCAGCAACTTGCTAAATACAGAAACACTTCTACTTGCACTAATGTATTGCTGAGAACAAAAAGTCAATGACTTCCATTTTCTCTTTCAGACTTCAAGGTTGTGATACTTCTGAGGTAAAGAAGTCAGAGGGTTTTGAATTAATGATATTAAATTAATCATAACAAATTACAGCTCAAAAAGAAGGAATTGGTGTCTTCTATCCCTCTACAAAAAGTCAGTGAGCTGCCTACTTGGTGCACTACCAAACCCCTGGCAATCAGGGTAGTGGTCATCTGTCTAATTTCAGCCATCTGAAAGGGAAATGGATAGTCAGAACTAACTGTGAAGGCATCTGGTTAACACTGAGTAACAGGTCTCCAGAGAGTGATTCACTGATTCATATCACCTGTGTTTTAAGGTGGGGTGAATCACTCCCTGGAGATGTGCACTGGAGAGCACCTACATGACTGGTACACACTGTCTGCCCAGCCTCTAGATACTTACATAAAGTGAACACCACCCTGACACCAGAACGTCACAAAGTATTAAATAAATGTTAATGAACAAAAAGGAGCTATTCCAGAACATCACTATTAATGTTTTAAATTTAATTCCCTTACTAACAAGCAGTAAACATGAAGGGTGAAACAGTGCAGAGCCAATAACCCCTCTGTCCATCCTCAGTAACAGTCACATTTCCATGTCAGTGCTGGCTAATTGGCTGTTTCATGGCAACCCAGACTACAGCGCATTAAGCAAGTCCAATTCTTCTACCACTGAGAGAAGTATTATCTTATTACACTGATTAGAGTGTAAAATAGTCTTCAATTTAATCAAAGCAGACCACAGCTACAGTCCATACGTAGTCCAGGTCTACGCTCTGTTTCCATGCTAGGGTGACATGCCGTGGGACATCCTATCTGAAATAAAATTCATTGCCTTCTATCCTCAGATTTCCTGAGTAAGATGAGCATCAGGCCAGTTTATTAAGGACGTCTCTGATAATGACTTAAAATTTAAGCATGTGACAACAAATCTATGTGCAAAAAGGCTCTGAAATAGAAATCTACAAATGATTGCTCTCCGTACACAAACACACACAGACACAAATACTCATACACTGTTGTCCACAAAAACAGGCTTGTCAGCCATCATGCAGTGCTACACCTGCAAGAAAGCCTATCCACAAGACATAATGTCTAAGATACACAATGTTCCCAGCAGGTGATCTGCCACCTTCCAAAGGCACCTACTTGCTTCCAGTTGTACTAGGCATTGGAAGAAACACTCTGATGAACACTCCTGTTTTGAGAATCTATTGTCTTGCTACTGCCTCGTGCTTCATCAGCATTTTCAGATTTCACCGCCACCTTGCCTGTCAGTAGAGTGGATTTGTGGTGCTGGCAAATAAAGTAGAGGAGCTTGAAACAGGACAGCAAAGTTTCGGTAATGCTGGAGGAGAAAAGCTTTTTGCACGGGTGGCAGAACTGGTAGAACACCAACATGAAGAAGATGCCCATGCAGTAACCTATCAGGAGCTGCAGGACCAGCATTGGGGCGCAGACATACAGGTAGAAGTCTGTTCTATAAACGTACCACATCAGCAGGAGGAAGGCGTTCTCCATCAGCCGCACGATGTAGTACACGGTCATGCGGTACCAGTTCTGGGATTTGCTGATCAAGTCAGGGTCACTGAGCTCCACGTGCACTGCCGACCAGCAGAACATGTTAATGCCAGCGTACAGGAACGTGAGAAGGCACAAGACGATGGTAGTGCCCACCCTGCTCAATTCCTTCTCTATGTTCTCAGGAAACGGAGACTTGCTAAGCCAGAAGAGAATCCACGGGTAGAAGCAGAAACCTAAGAAATTCAGTAGCACGACGAGGAAAACCCAGATCCGAAGGACCGAACCGAAAAGCACCAGCACGGTGACCCGCGTGGCGATCTCAAAGCTTCTCCACAGGAATATGCAGAGGTAGGCAGCAGGCTTCACACGGATATCGTAATCGTCGTACTTTATCCTGATGGCCAGGATGTTGCAGCGTAAGGCGCCATAAACAATCGACAGGAGAGAAAGGACCATAAAAATACCTACAAAGACAAAAGATAAATCAGGCCCTTCAGCTCAGCAGCAGACAGTGCAGTCATCTTCACTGCACTCCTGGAGATTCCCAGCAGGGTGTAATGCCTCAGGAGCCATTCCTAGCCTACACTTGTGTGAAGAAAACTTAACTCTACCCGAGTCAAACCCAGCACATTACTCCAATCCTACCTTCTATTTTGGGCCCTGTTTGATACCTATCGAAGTAGCTAGTAAGAAAAAGAAGGCGCTTAGCAGTCATAAGTGTCTCTCCCTCCTCCCCCTGCCAAGGGCTGTTCATACATGTTCTGTCCATGGTAATTTCACAGCTCAGTCATAAGAGTATCCAACTTGCTCCCAAATTCCTACAGTACTCCACAAGGCACAGGGGTGCTCCTCCCTTTCCATACAGATGAAAAATTGGAAAATAGAAGATGAAACTTTGGAGTAACTTGGACATGCAGATAACTCACTGCTTGTGAAGTTCTGTGTCAAAGCAAATCACAAAAACCTATGTGATACAGCTCAAAATTGAAAGCCAAAGGAATTTAAACTAGCACTGTCCACGCTGTCTCTGTGTAGAGAGATTTACTCACCTGCCTGCACTGTTTTCCTATACAACAACTTTCTTTATACACCCATCTGTGTCATGCATTTAAAAAACCACTCCTATTAAAAATGTCTTCAAATTCAGTTCAATTTTCAGTATCTTCCACCTACCCAGAATCCCTGAAAAGAAGGTTTCACATTTAAATTCTGCAGAAAGTGAAGGCAGAGACCAGACGTTACCTGGCACAGCAGGAGGGCATCCTGTCTTGCCATATTAAGTAGGTACAAACATAGATGAGCGCTGGACACAGAGAATAAACAAAGTGCTAACTGCCCGCAGGTATTTTAGTATTTGCATACACAATTATATAAATATTTATTCACAATTTTTACCAACATGCTGAATAGCTGATATTGCATCAGATAAAATAATTAGAATTGGGAATTCTTAATGATGTCAATTACATTTGCAATGCTTAGCAACCAGTGTTTTCTGCAGCCTTCAATTAGTTTGTGTGCCAATATCCTACAAATAAACTGGATTCCCTATTTAGCTATAGCTATGTGGCCAAAATTATCAGGCTTTGGTCTTTTTTCCTAATTAAAGTCATTAATTTCTAAGCAATCTTGTGGAAGAAACAAGTGTATTTTAAGATCTCTAACAACTTTGTAAGAGAATTTTCTCAATCACTTCAGCTAATCTCTCTTTCATTCTGATCCACAAACACCTCTGAATTACTCTGGAAAATAATCAAGTCTTTATATCTAATTTTCTAAGGCACTCAGTAAGGTGAAAAGCGTTTACCCTTTTATATGGTAATTTTGTACATGCCAGTTTCGTGGTGCATATATTCTCTGAAAATGTTTATGTTGAAATTGTTGGTAGGTGGTTTTAAACATCTTTCTTACAGCACTGTATTTGAGCTGAGAATTTTTAAATGCTATGTCTTGGAAAAACATTGGCTGAAAGCAGAAGAGCAGATGAGTTCAGTCAAGAATATTGCTTGATGTCCTATGGCTTTTTACAAAATCTTTCCTGTAGTTTTGAGCTGTAAAAGAACATAACTTCCAGCAGATAATGAAGCAAAAGAATATTCTCAGAGTTAAAGGAACATAAAGACCTACGCTCTGGGGAATGAGCGCTGCTTTCCTGGAACTCTGCTTGCTTTCTGTTTTGACGAGCTGAAACATTGATCTTATTTGCCAGTTTCACTTCAGGGAATCTATATTAATCTCAAACCTATTTTATAAACTCAAACCTTCAAAAGAGGCATTTCTCCACTGATAGAAAATAGGTCATGCTGACTCTGGTTTAATACACTAGTCCAGTCCTGCTCCTTTCTTAAAAGCTCATTACTGTCACCAAACCTTCAGTTCAAATATCACTTTTAACTCTGTGAGAAAGATTATTTGAAGCAGCCACAAAGTGAAATGTGGGAGGGTGACACTGTTGCTTTCACTCATCCGGAGCAGGCAAAGAAATGCAAATTTAAAAGGCAAAGTATCTTCCCCTAGAACAGGTCCAAAACCTCTAATAGTCCTTATAAATGTGGCATTTCTCTTCTTCCTTCCTCTTCCAAAAAGGCTGTATTTTTCTTACAAATCAGAGGTGGACACTCACAGAGTCATCCAGGGAGGCAATGATTTACTTTGTTGTGTTTTGTTATTAAATCTCAAGTCCTTTTAAGGCCTGGTCCTTCCCACTTCAGACATTGCTAAGACAGCAAATTCTGCTCTAGATGAGCTACCTCACAAGTACCACTGAAATCTATTATAGACACTGGAATTATATGCATACAAGATAGACCTAGATTAGGCTAAAACAGATTAGGACTCAGATTAGGCTAAAACGTGTGGATTTCCAATGTTGTATTACATCCAACATTTTTACACATTTAATGATAAACAGTCACCAAAGCTTTATGTCACTCACCACTAACCTTGAGACTTGGTCCTGCTTTTGCAGCCCTCTGGTTTGTCTTGATTTTACATTCTTGCCAGACTGTGAAATGACAGTTTTGAAGAATGCCAGACACTGGCAAAACCCCAATACCAGAAGAAAACATCCAGAGAAATTAATGAATGTCATGAAATACACGAGAAATATGCTGACAAAGGGCTAGGCAGGGATGCATGCTCCTTTCAGAGGTGTTCAAGCCAATACTGGAAGCAATAAGGAGTTTCAAACAGATTTGAAAGGGACAAGCCATGTCCCCAGGATGATGGTAAACAGCTTTAGGTTCTCAGGTGATACCGACCTTATCACCCCTGAACAAACCTCATTACCCTTGAACAAGCAGAATTTACACAGAATGAAAGGGTATGTAGGAATCCAGAAAAATAACAGGCTGATGAGGAGACAAGACAAAACATGTGGAAATCAAAATACAAGACAGTGATAATAGATGCAAATGGAAGAGAGACTGAAATTTGGAGGACCAGTGTCAAAGAACAGGGAAGCTGAAGACATCTGAAGTGTGGAATAAGAAGGGGACTGGCTGGATAAAGAGAGTGAAGAATGTTTCAGTATTTCAGCAGCTAAGATACACACAAGAATATGGTTAGGACCTTTGTTTCTCTGATGAACGAACTCTAACAGGCATGAACACTGTTCCTAACATTTTTTTTTTTCTTTGCAATTCTGTATTTTAGAATTATGTCTGCATGGAGATGCTCCTGGGAAGCATGAGATAACTGCTGCATTTCCAAGTGGGTTCACCAAACTCTCTGGTGAGCCAGCTTATCTCTGTTCATTTCACCCAAGGAAGGTCACTTATCAGCTTGTGAATACAACTTATCTCAGCAGGGACTGAAAAAGCCAGAAGCAATAGAGCATTACAAATGATTATTAAATATTCAGTTCTCTGATCATCTGGAACACAGGACTTCTCCTTGGCAATCATGACCAGTAAGGTCAAAACCAGTAAGAAAAGAAATACAATAAAAGGTGACCTTTCTCAAGTAAATGCTATCAACAGCAAAGTGACTGGAGATTTTGCTAATTGCACCGTCCAGCAAAGGATTCAATCGCTTTGTCCTCATGCCACATCACAAATGTCATGGTTATTTGAAGAACCTACCTTAGTTATGAAGAACTCAGGAACTGTAAGGAGCAATGTCTTCCAAGAAACTACTGCTATGATGTTCTGGTTTTGGCTGGGGTAGAGTTAATTTTCTTTCTAGGAGCTGATACAGTGCTGAGTTTGGATTCAGTATGAGAACAATGTTGATAGCGCACTGATGTTTTAGTTGTTGCTCAGCAGTGCTTACTCTAAGTCAAGGACTTTTGAGTTTCCCGTGCTCTGCCAGTGAAGAAGTGCACAAGAAGCTGTGAAGAAGCACAGCCAGAACATCTGATCTAAACTATCCAGAGGGATATTCCCTACCACAGAACGTCATGCTCAGTGTATGAACTGGGGGGAGTTGTCTGGGAGGGGCCAGTGCTGGGGGATGGCTTGTGCATCACTTGTCTTTCTTGGTCTATTCTCCTCCCTCTCTCTCCCTCTGCTCCTCTCAGCCCCCTCCATCCCCTTCACCACAACTACTACTACTACTACTACTACTACTACGACTATTGTATTTTACTTTATTTCAATTATTAACCTTTCACCTTAACCTCAGCCTCCCTAGCTGTGAAGCTGGTAAAGATCCCTGGCCTCTCAGGGCCTTAGAGACACAACAAGAGCTATTTTTTATTTCAGTGGAAATTCATCTTCCAAGTTCACACAGGTGCCTAAGTCCTTTCTTACACTGAAAAGTTGTTTGTCCCATGACCAGCTGGAGATGGTTCTTCATTTAGCAGTGAGCCAGCAAATCAAGAGCACACCATGGAGCAAGATGCAGAGTCCCACAGTAAGAGAGATGTGTCCTGGTAAGACCATGAGGTGCAGCACTGCTTGGTGAAGGCTTAACAGCTTGGATCCAGAGACGAGATGGCCACAGTTGCATACCAGCTTATTGAGTTCTGCCTTTTGATTCCAAAATCAGTCTGGTGCAAGTAAACATAGTTCATGTCCTCAGTCCACATTTAAAACTGCATTCCTGAACATACACCTTCCCCAAGGCAGCATGACAAAACATGCTCTGCAGTGTACCCCAAGGAATTTTCCAGAAAGTTTTGCTCAAAAACCAAAATGGAACAGAGGTAATTTTTTTCTTCTTCATGAAGACAGCTCGGTCCTTCCAGCTGCCTCCCTCTCATGCCATAATGGTCACTTTATCAAATCAGTGTTTTTATAGCAACTCAAATATGCTACAGAATGTGTCATAGTCTAAAACATGACAATATAAACATGAAAACAATGCCACCATCTGTCATGGAGACGAAACCCGTCACAAAGTTCTTGGTTCTTGTCTAGGACAGCTACACCTGACTGCCCTCCCACCCAAACACCAAAAAGGTCATAACAACAGCTCTACCTACTTCTGGCAACCGTGACCTCCTGCTGCAGGACACAGATGTAGAGCTGGAGAGTGAGCTGGGGCGCTGAGCCGAGGAACGCCTGGATCACGGAGGCCCTGCTGAACGCAGACCTGTGTGTGCACAGCTTGCCTTCAGCCTGTCCCACTTCCTTCTCAATTTCTTCTGAGTACCCATCTTTGGGCATCTGCCTCTTCTTTGTGATGCTGACATAGGGCTCTTCAACTCTACCAGCATGGAAGTAAATATAAAAGGCTTCCACACACCTACAAGCAAACAAGTAAATAGAGTAACAGGGAAAAATGAAAGAATGAAAGGTCTCCCCACTTGCTGGTATTTTAATCAAACACATACTAAGTCCTAAGCCATTTGTTCATAGAGCAAATACTGTAGGTTTTCTCCTCCTGGTAAAGTTGGAATATGACAGATTTCACTCTTTAAAACATTAACTATACATTACTAGAGGGCCAGAATCTGGCACTGCCCTTTGGGTTGCTTGTAGTACTCAGACTTGGGAGGAGGTTTAGTTGTTTCCTGGGAGCTGCCCTTGCTCTCTGGTGTCCCATGAAGTCCTTAAACTGCTCATCCACTAGTATGTTTATAGGCTGTCAAACCCAGGGCCCAAGCTGGAAGTGTGTTTCTTCAGATTCTCATGTCCTTTTCTTCTTGTTATCCATACATCTGTGAAATGCTAATGGGACATGGCAATAAACCCACTTTTCATACCTTTGCCTTAAAACTTCTGGAGAGAGAAGCTCAGGGTACAAGCAGTTGCACGCACTTCAAAACTTTACCAAGGAATGGTTCAAACACCAGTAGCATGCCAGAGAAGTGAAAAGGAGCAGTTTTGAGCCTCACAACCCTTGAAATCAACATTAAAAAAAAAAAAAGACACAAGAATAGGAGCTTTATTTCTTAAGTTTGCTTATGTTTATTGCACTGTTACAGAAGTATTAAATATAATCTTGCAAGAAGAGTCTAAGAAGATGCAGTGTTTCCAGTTGCTGCAGCTCTTCATACTTTAAACACAGTGGGAGCCAAACCCTCTTGTTTATACAGGTCTAACTTAGGGCCAACTGACTTGAGAGGAACAAACAGGTGCCAGCACATACACTTCTATTCATAAATTACATACTGCTGTACTATTTGCTGCCTTTATCCATGCTCAGAGATGAATCCATACATTTGGGAGGGAATAGAGAAGGTTGTCTCCAGAAAATGCTGTAGCAACAAGGACAACCTGGCTCCTGGAGTATTAAAGAAGATAAAAGCCCCAGACAGATATCCACAAGGAAAAAGCAGCTTCTGCAAATTCCTTCCAATGACCGTTTTTTAATTGGCAAAAACCTTAATGAAAACTAAGCACTACTTGGGTATTAAGGTGTCAAGGGAGAGCCTGGGCATCAAGCAGGACACAAAACACAGGGAAATAGTCACCCTTGTCTGTGAAGTAATAACAAGCAAGGAACAACAGAGGTACAGGTGAAATCACAAGATGAGGGGGAAGGGAGACAAAAGTTTATTTTAATAAACTTTACTTCATTCTTTCCTCTAACTGGACCACTAGCAAGTTTCAACTGCTCTAGATGAAGAGCAATTTTGGGATTGTGTAATACTATTCTTGATTCATTAGGCTTCAGCCATCATTATCACTAAAGCTATTCAATATTCCTGCTGCTCTGGAGGCTCCATTCACAGAGGTGACTTTCCATCTTCCCCTCATTAATCTTTTCACTCCCTGTCAATCTTGTTCCACATGAAAGAATCCATATAGTCAAAAATAAAGTGTGAAAAATTAATAAGGCACTGTGGCTTTATGAGGCCAGCATAGATTCTGAAACCAACAAATTGATTTTATTGCAAAAGAAAGATCCCAGAACATTTTTGTCTCTCTTAGTATTCACAGCCATGCATTCACCCTGAGCTGAGGGCAAGGCTGAGTATATTATGGAAAATTGGATCTCAGCATCAGGCTCTGAACTCTTGCCGTGTGTGATTAGAAGCAGATATAGTCTAGGGACCCAGCTAAAAAATATGCAGTGATCCTATAAAAGAGATAAGATTTATGAGACTACTGACAATAGCAACCATTATAATCGACCAAACTCTGAGTTTTGGAGCAAGCATTTGATATTTATTTATTAGCGGAATATTAAGTTGCAGTATATTGTTTGTGATGGGGAATTTTTTGTCCATATAGAAAAACAAACATAATGTGAAAGGGTCTGATGAGCAAACCTTAGAGCCAAGTGGGGCTTTTACCAGTACAACAGAGTAATAAAAATGCTATGTGGAAGCACTCCGATTACATTTATAATGATGCCCATTTTCTCCCAGGCCCTGCCAGTCCCATGCAAGAGTGTTTCTGGAGGTGAAGCCCTCTGGGACAAACATGCACTCAAGATTCTAGCTGGTGCCACTGCCCAAGCAACTGCTTCAAACAGGAGCAGGGAGGCAGCTGACACACTAGAAAGAATAAGTACCAACCCAAAAGTTTAAGGAAGAGAGTGTGGGAGGGGCACAGGCACTCGAAGGACCATCCAGGTGAGAAGGGTCCAGAACTGTGATGAAGAATCAATTCAGATCATGTACCTGTGCCAGATTATGACTTTGCCTATGAAGTACCTGCTGAGGGGTTGGGCATCTTGTCTTTAGATGAACTGCCCAGCTTGGTTTTTTTAGCACAAAACACAACTAAGAGACAATGCAAGAAGGGGATTGCTTCATGGCAGCCTCCCCACACAGTTACAAGCACCTGCAGCATGGTGAATTCCACAGAAGCCCTTGTTGCTCGTTGTTGTTCTGCTCCAGAGGGACGGGAGTGAGAGATCCCAACTTCTGCACAATCCATCTCCTGAAATGCAGTGATGTTTAGGGCCCTTTCAAGAGCCCTTACATGGTGCCAAAAGCAGAAGACAAGCAGCTTGCTGTCTCCTCTGCATGTAAGGCACTGACAGCTGCTGAAGGAACTAAAATTGCTCTGAGGAAAAAAAGTCAGATCTGCTGTCTACAGTGAAATTTAAGAGGTAAGAAAAGGATGGTGCTACTTTCTATCTTGTTGCCATATCTTGGCAGAAAGAAGAGCCATACTTTTTCAGGGATCCTCATGGTGCCCACAAAGAGTGATTCAGCCGCAACACATTTGTCTTCTACACAGTAAGTAGGAGGAATAATCCTACCCTTATATGCTTGCTGAGAGTGAGCACCTCATTCCCTCTTTCAATCACAGATGCGTGGGATTTGAACATAGGCAAAATAATGGTGGTGTGAAGAGGGGAAGGCAATGAAAACAGGGAACTTTCCACAGCCAACCAGCACTCCAAGAACAAATGGCTACGTGAGACCTATCCACACATGCCCTCTGCAAATGTACAAGCAGATTTCTCTAGTACTTAATTTTTACTAATTCCTTCTCTTCACAGAAGCGTGCAAAAGACTTATCAGTCCTGCAGATTTACTTACCTGCATCAGGCAAAGATCTGTTCCTCACTCACTGTTCTACCTTCCACCTGCACTGACTTTCTGTTTACCTCACCATGGACACCTAACACATCTGCTCAAGAATAAAGGAAAGAATATACCCTGAAGAGAATCTAGACATATTCTTCCCATTTGGTAAAGAAGGAGATGCATCAACAGTTGTAAAGTGTAGAGCTAGCAGGATCTCCTACAGTGAGGTCTGCTGATGAAGTCCTACAAGGAAGGGAAATTTTTAGACCTGTTCTATTTGGAACTATTAAGCAGGTCACTGGGAAGGAGAGACTATCCACAAGAGGCAAGGCTTCTGCACAATGTCACTGAAGCAGTATCTGCACCATTAGAACTTACTAGATTTCAAACTGCAGAATTAGATGCCCAAAACATGAATGACTGTAACAAAAATAGGGGTTTTGTTTTTGTTCTTTTTTTTACTTCCTGCAGCTCCTCTAGAAGTTTGATGCAAGCTTCCTCCTGCATCTGCTGTGCTGCTGTCTACACAGTACATAGAGACATGTAATTGTTTCTCCTTATGCCTTGAGAAAAAAACCTGGATTCCATAAAAAAAAAAAATCTATTGTTTATATCCTTGTCCTGTTATAACCTGAGGAAAGCTGTCATTAGTGTTCTATATAGGGGGCCTGTTATATTTACTTGAGATGTTTTTTGCAGGAGTTCATCCTTCTGCTGACCCAGCCCTCCCCTGACTGCATCTCCTCACATGGAACAGGTCGGGCTCACGCTGCACTAACAGAGCACAAGGGAACACCGTTCCAAAGACACAACCTGCAGTCACTCAAGCTTCCCTCTTCATGAAGTTGGTACCAGAAGGAAGCACTGCCAGGTCCACACCAGTCCTTTTTGATGATGCCACTTCAGTTCACTCTTCAGTAAGTCAGGTGGGAGGGAACCCCTGCATCCAGCAGACTCATGGTCTGACACACCACCATCCCCAGTGTGTGACTGTAAGCCCCGACTGGCCAAGTCAGCATGTTGGAAACCTGCACTTCAGCTCCTGATCTGTTTGTTACTTGAAGATTGAAAAGAGAAAGCAGGTTAACAGGGGGTCCTCTGGTGCCTTTCATGAAGGGTAAGGCAAAAAGGAGGCTCAGGGGGAACCTTATCACTCTCTACAACTCCTAAGGAGGTTCTAGTGAGGTGGTGATCAGTCTCTTCCGCCATGATAAAAAGGGACAGGACAAGAAGAAATGGCCTCAAGTTGGTTCAGGTGGGGGAACCACCTGAACCAACTTGAGGCCTCCTTGCTAGTA
>VZRQ01010881.1:268987-313223 GCA_013397975.1 Machaerirhynchus nigripectus
GCCTCCTTGCTAGTATCCACCTGAAAAATCTTGCTAGTATCCACCTGAACTTCAGGGGAGGTTCAGGTGAATACTAGCAAGATTTTTTCACTGAAAGTGCAGTCAGGCATCAGAATAAGCTGCCCAGGGAAGTGGTATAATCACCATGCCTAGAAATATTCAAAAGGCATGTGGATGTGGCATTCATGGACATGGTTTGGTGGTGAACACAGTGGTGCTGAGTTAGCAGCTGAACTCAATGAGCTTAGAGGTCTTTTCCAACATAAACAATTCCCTGATTCTCTGAGGGGTTATTTATACTCAGAAGAAATCCTTAAGTGTAGAGCTGTACCCCAGCACAACGACATCCAGTTATTATGTGTTGGAATTGTAGCAGCACCTAGAATGTCAAGATGACCTTGGTGCTACAAGTGCCATCCAAATGAAGGAAACAAACAGAAAGGCCCTAGTACAGGAGCAGCCTGAGCCAGAAAGCTCATTCTGATCTTCCCTAGAGAAAAGAGAAATGCTATAAAACCCTCATTGACACTGGCTATTGTTTTAAGTATTTTTTTGTTATAATTTACTTAATGTGGTAAAAGAATCTCCTTTAAAAAAAAAAACAAAACCCAACCCAAGCCAAAACCCAAACCTATCCAAATACATCGTCTAAGCATCCAGACAAATGAGTGCACCCGTAAGGAGTGGCACTGACCCGAAATGCTGCAGGAATCCCCCATGATGCCTAGAAACCTGCAGTCACTTTGTTCCAGCCAGGTCTCTGCAGAGCCTCTGGCATGCCTGCATCCTGAGGATCACAGCCAGGCCACTCAGGGAGATAGGAATTTTGCTCTACAAATTGCCTCGAATTTATAGAGAAACTCCTAGGGAGTGGGAGAAGAAATTAAAAAAGGATACATTAACAGTACACCAAAAGTCCTCTCCAGGAAGAGGGATGCTACCTAATCTTAGTCCTTCCAGTGGCGGCAGCAGGACAGCGAGTGCCTCCCAAACAGGTGGAGTGTGGGTGTTGGTTTTATGCAAGAAGGTTCTATGAGAGAAAGTTCTTTTTCCCTATCACTCAGATGATTCAAAATAGGCTGAATCATTTGGCTTGCAAGGCTAAATACCCTCCTTTCCTGCCAAGATTCCAAAATTCCCCAAAATTTAAAGGGGTTTTTTTAAGGGAAAAAGGAAAGGGGAAAAAAAATCTAGATTTTGAGATGATGAGGAAAATCTCACACAACATACATGGGCTGTTGGCAAAGCAGTGCACTGATCTCCGAGTATTTGAGTCTGGACAAAGA
The DNA here is from genome assembly GCA_013397975.1 of Machaerirhynchus nigripectus. NCBI lineage: Eukaryota > Metazoa > Chordata > Aves > Passeriformes > Dicruridae > Machaerirhynchus > Machaerirhynchus nigripectus. Next base: position 270,274 of record VZRQ01010881.1, read on the forward strand.
AATCCTGACTATCCTGTATCATACCAAACCAGAGACAATTAAAAAGTTGGTGTTAAGTTTCTTTTAAAGCCAGCCAAAGCTGCCAGCCCTCTATTACAGCATGTCATCACACACAGCCTGAAGGTTCTTAAACGTTTCATTCCCATGCCACAAGCAGACAGAGCCTGAGGAGGCTCTGCTGTCTGTGTCCTATTTGACTTAATTTGACACAGCCCTCCCTAAACAGCCCTGGGCTGTGCCAGTGAGACACAAGAGTCCCAGCAGGGAGGATGGAGCCAGGCTTCACACGATGGAAGCAGATGACTAAGAGCAGCAGGATTCTCTGGAGCAAAGGTTTGCCTACAAGGATGGAGTAAAATGCCTCCAAGGACAAAAGTTAAAGCCACAGTGCAGTGATGAAACAACCAAAAAATACTTTGCCTTCTAGCTATCACCTCAGCCTTGTGTGTATGCCAGTCCACAGAGGGTAAAGCCTCCTTGCAAAGCAGGGAAAGGGAAGGTATTTTGTGTGCTGAAAACACGACAACATTTACTGTGCGGAGCTATATCTGACAGGAAGCAGTTTCCTCTTCTGACAGATAGAGCAATCTTTAGTTGCAGGAAGGCAAGGAAGGAAAAAGCCCCCAAACTTTAAAACTCTTTACTGTCTGTGTCAGATCACTTTGCCTTCCCGCACTTTTGTGCTGTATCCTACAAACTGACACATTTCCCTAAAAGTAAAGAGAGGTTGTTTTCTATTAAACTTTTAATTTTTAGAGTCCTGCCAGGTTTTAGCAGAAAATAAGTTTTTCAGGTAGCATGAATGTACTACCCTTTTAAAATTAGTAATTATAATTCCAGTTATCCTGGCTTTAGAGAGAGGTCAACGTGTATCACTTTGTCATGCCTAAATGATGCCACAGGGACTATGGCACAAGCATGCTGCAGCACATCCAGAACATCTTCAAACCTTCTGGAAACGCTAAGTTTGTAAATCTTTGAGAAAGGAAGAAGTGCAGAGTTGGCAACACACTAGAGGAGAGGAGAGGGCTTCCATATGCTCACTAGTTTTACAGCAGTGATTGCAGCTGGGAGTTCACCAAGAGAGCAGGAACTGTATTCTGCACAAGATAAGATTTGTGTTGTAAACAGAAAACTTGATGTTGAGAAAGAAAAAGAAAGTCAAGTCATGCTTGGCAGTTGAGGTCAAAATACAAGTCTATGTTTCTTTCACATAACTAAAAAGAAAATCCTTCATTTTCTTCTTGCTGCTCAAATCCTTTGTCTGCTTCTTCACATATTCTAGCTTGACATTACTCTTTCCTTGTCTGACCTCAAGAAATTGATTTAGAATGACAAAAGTCATATAGTTAATTTTGATATTTTCTTTCTGTTTGGTTCTCTTATTTTCCAAGAATGTGGAAGCATTTTGTTCTTAGCTTGCAGAAAATCAGAGCTCTTTAAGAACTGTTAAGCCATAACTTAAACATCTTCAAAATATTAACAAAGCAAACAAAAAATCCATGCATGGTTATAGAAGTCAATGTTTTTGAAGTGTAAGATGTTTTGTAACATCCAAACTGTTTGCCTTTCTTAGTGTGGACAAATCTTGCTTTTACACACTATCCAGGAATCTCAAAAAGTTGGTCATACTTCTCCTAGCCTCTACTAAAGACACACTGCATTTAATTCCCTTTCTATTTAAATAAAAGATTTGCATAGAAATTTAAAATTAATGCCCCAGGAAACATTTTGTCTTGGAGTTGCACACTGCTGTAACTTCTCATCTAAATATTTTGATTTTTTTTTTCCTGAGGGTATTTTCAGTGAGACATTGAACTGGAGTAGAAAAACATCTCCAAAGCAATTTGGGGCAGGGAGCTCACTTTTCGAAAGAAGAGACAGGCTAGAGCATCATTGATGTTCCAAGACGCACGGATGGGATGGTTACTATCGTTGTTCTAAACTCGCAACCGAAAGAAGAATCTCCCGTTCTCTATTGGAAGTGATCTGAGAGCAAAGCGCTGTGGATGAGGCAGCAACGAACCATCTGCAAGGAGCCACGGGGATGGAAACCCAGCGCGGAGCGGGACGCGGAGGGGGCTCTCCCGGCTCCCCGCGGCCCGGCAGGGCTGAGCCCCCTTTCCCCGGGGGCCAGCCCGCAGGTTTCTGCCCGCGGCATTCCCAAAGGACGCTGTTCCTCCCGCAGCTGCGGCAGGACGCGCTCGCGGCTCCCGGCGGTGCAGAGCGGGAGCGGCCCCGCCCGCACCGCACAAAGGCCGGGGGGCTCCGGGCACCCCCACCCCCGGCCCCGGCCCCGGCCCCGGCCCCGGCCCCGGCCCGCTGAGGGCGGCACGGACTCACCGACCTGACGAGCGGCCCGAGCTGCAGCAGGTGCAGCAGCAGCACCAGCGGGCGGTCGCGGCTCACGTCGCGGTGGATGAAGACCAGGCTGAGCTGCACCAGCGCGCAGGGCATGAGGGCGAAGAGCAGCGTCAGCCCCTGCCATATGCGGTCCCCCGCCGCGCGGTACCCCGCGCTCAGGCACAGCGCGGCCACCGTCTCGGACACGAAGAGGACGAGGGAGACGAGGACGGAGCCCGGGAATTTCATCGCAGCGGCCGCCCCAGCCCGGCCCGCCCAGTCGCCGCTGAGGCGCGATAGGGCCCAGTGCCCGCCCGAGGGAGCGCCGCGCTCGCCGCCGGCCCGCGGCCTCTGCGGGCTACGGCTGGATCCGGGCCGGAGGTCGATGCTGGCCGGGCTGCGATCCTGCCTGGGGCTGTATCCTGGCCGGGGCTCGACCCTGGCTGGGCTGTAAGCGGAGGAAGGTTCCCCGGCGGTGCGCGGGGGGCTCCCCCTCACCGTGTCTCCTTCAGCCGTAAGATACAGAACTGAACTGAGGGGGGTTGGTGGGAAGGGGCGAGCGGGTGCCCCTCAGGGTGCTTCGTCAGGCTGGGGAGATCACACCATCACATGGGAGGATTTTGGCTGGGAAAGACAACCACACCATGGCACTGAGTGTCACGTCCAGGCTTTCCTCGAACACCTCCAGGGACAGTGACTCCACCACCTCCCTGGGCAGCCCGTTCCAACGTCTAATCATCCTTTCCGTGAAGAAATTCTTCTTAATGTCCAACCTAAACTTCCCCTGGTGCAGCTTAAGCCCGTGTTCTCTAGTCCTATCACTGGTTTCCTGGGAGAAGAGGCCAACCCCCACCTGGCTACACCCTCCTGTCAGGGACTTGTAGAGAGTGATAAAATAGAGATCCTGAAAGGAAGAGGCAAAGGCAAAGTCCTGTACCAGGAAGAAAATAAGCCTGTGCAACAATAAAGGCTGAGAGACAGATGATTTAATAAATGAATACATAAATGAATAAATCCCACAACTAAACCAACCAAACAAAAGGCAGAAAAAGGATTGTGAGTGCTGTGGAGCCTCCCCTGATGCACCCAGCTCAGACCCCCTGAGCAGGGCAGTGTGGCAGTGTCAGAGCTGCCCTTTTAGCACTTTGCCAGGTGGATCTCCTTTTGCTTGCCAGACCTTTTCTTTTAAAGGTTTCTCAGGCCACAGGCCCCTAAGCCCTGCTGGGACACTGGCTACTGACCTGCAGCACTTGCCCACTCTCCCTGAGCCTTTCCCCTTCACCAGCAAGATTCTTTCTCTCTTGTGCCACTAGAGCTCTGGAGTCCTTCTGGAGATGCGTACGATCACCCTGGCAGTATCAATGATGTGTGCACAGATGAGCAGCACAAGGTGACAGCCTGAGGAAAAGACAAGCCTTTGTAGTCTCTCCATGAGATCCTGAACCTGAGCACCTGGCAAGAAACAAAACTGAGGTACCAAGCCAGGTTGGCAGATGGTGCCTCTGTCCTGCACAGGAGTCTCCAGTCATCGCTTCTCTCTCCTCTTGGTGCAGGTCCTTGGTTCATGCTCAGCTGGCTCTGGTGATAGATCTTGTTTCTTCTTGCCTGTTCCCGGGTAATTGCTGATCTGCATGTGGGGGTTAGCTACAGACCTGGGACCTACAGGAGCACAAGAGGAAGGCAAGATAAGGAGTCTGAGATATTATTAATGGGATAACACTACTGGCTACTTCTGCTTATCTGCTACTGTTCTTTAAGGCAAGTTAGGCTGTCACCAGATTTACACAAAAAATGGCAGTAAACACTTGGCCATTTCTTTAACTGCTGCACTGGCAAATCTGGAGTGTCATTGCTCAGCTCAAGTTGAGCTCAGCTCATGATGACAAAGATGGAAACCTCATTGTGGGCAGGCCTATGTGAATGCAATGCTTGTGTCCTGGACCGGGAATGGAGAGGTCTTTCTGGAAAGGGAAGAGGCCATGAAAACTGAGATTTTAGCACTGACTGACAAGAAATACCTAGAGTGGGAAACTCTAATCTACTGGCCAAAAGCAACCTGTCTTGTCTTGTGGAAAACTACCATGAGGTGTTTTACCTAAGCTCTTTGTGCAGCCTGGATGATTTATCTCATTCTAAAATGATTTATTTTACTTTTGATAACCACTGAAAAGCTTTTGGAGCACTGAGTCATGACTGTTCTGGAAGGAAGACTTCCCAGCACTATGAAAGGTAATTACGGAAATAAACAATCCAATGCAAAATCATACTGTTCAAGGTTGGACTTTTATTTAAGGCAAAATATAATCACAGCTTTAATATTCATAATATGGATATACACAGTTTGTTCTGCCACTATGAAGCTTAGTATTATCACTGCTTTTAAAAAGCTATAAAATCTAGTTTCTATCATAATCTACAATACAAAACTAATACAATAAACACATTCTGAAAGATCACAGTGTTTAAAATATTAGAAAAGCAGGGGTCCTGCTTTCAAACAATAAGGTGCATCTCTAAAGAATCAAATCAACCTTGATTCTACAGGCCTGTGCCACATCATGGCTGTGAATGGCTGTACACTGAGAAACCAATCCTAGGGTGTGGCACGTACTCAAGGAATGAACATCACACACTGGTATATACTGAATAATCAAGTGTCACCAACACAAACTAGACATGAAATAATGCCATTTAAGTTCCCTGTACTTTTTATTTGTATTGGTATTCATGTGTATTGCAGAGATATTGAGATAAAATGTGTATAAATTGCTATCAAATCGGGCCCTGCATATGCAAACATCTGTGCTTTCCTCATACTGTACAAACAAGCCTTACTAATTCCATGGGACTCATGTGTAAAGGAAAGTTTGTAGGACTGGGGTCTGGAATGACATAGTTTTACCCCTGTTTCACACAAGTGGAAGGAGCTGCCTTACATGCCCTGGAATCAAGTGGAGGTTCACCACTGACATCAGCAGGTGGCCTATCAGGCCCTTAAAATGAGTGCAGGAAGCCAATTCAGTGGCAAAATCAGACCATTGTTAAAAGAAATCCTTCTTCCCTCATGTGTGGTCATGGTAATGACGACAGAAGCAGAGTTAAATTTCTGGTCAGACAGCCTTTCTCTTCTATATGAAGTAGAAATACATGTTTGACTAGAATCTTTTCTGTTCCCTATGGGATATGATTGACTTAAGGACTTCTACATAGTCATACAATGCTGTTGCTGAATATCAGTACACTATAAAATCTCTTTTATTCAAATATCATTATACCACTGGGCAAAATGAGTTTTTAATTAATTTTCTGCCATTCTAGTTGGTATTGCTGTACTTGACCTAAATGCCTCCATCTCCTCTTTGAGTCATGCAATGCACAAAGTCAACAGACTCCCTTCTAAGCATTAAAAATAAATATAGCCTTATAGATTTTCAAGCAGATTTCTATTCATAAAATAATTTTTTTGAGAGTATGATGTAGAATTTTATTTATATGGGGTACAGGACCAACTGTGACAGTACAAATTAGTCAGAAGGTTTAATAATTCAAAGGCAGGTTGAAAAGTTGGTGCTTGTTGGCTTCTTGAATGTATTTTTTTAAACTGCCTCATCATGGATAGTGCACATCACTTCTGTTCCATTAACAGATAGGAGTAGGCAGTAGGTTCAGCTACAGGCAACTCCTTCACAAGCAAATGTTTTTCAACATTTGATGACTTTGCTATAATGGCAATGAAGTGCTGTTCAAGGCAGCTGAAACCGGCACAGTGCTTGCTGTACCACTACCTGTGCAATGAAACACTGCTGCTCCCTTGGAAAATGCCTATTCACATCTCTAAAATGCTGTGTTGTTTTGTGGGCCCTGAGCGTTTTTGGCTTATGGCTTTGAAGTATGTTGTTCCCCTCGTAGCGGGATTTTTGGTCACTTTCTTATTTCTTTTCAATTTAGCTTTCTGATGCTACTACTTAGTCTAAGACATATTTATATTAACTGAAATGTTTTCTCAGAGCAGCCCAGGCTATGCTGCCAGCCAGTAACTGCTATCAGTGTAGTTCTTCAGAGCAAGATTACTCTTTGAAAATCTATAGGGCAATTTTAGTCCTGATATACTAATCTTCCTACAGATTAGAATATGCCCTCATGCCAGTGAATATTCAAGGTATGTAGGAGAAGATTACTGCACCTTAGATTTACTTGGCAGACCTCAGAGATCCAAAGAACAAGGATATATTCTCAAAACGCATGCATACACTAAAGTAGGTCACTGTTGGCATAAAACATGCAATATGTTGGCAGATGCTGTAACTGTATATGCAGAAAACTCTGTGAGTACAAAAATTTGATTGCTCAAAGTTTCCATTTGCACATATTGCCCCTCTACATTTCTGAATACAGCCGATACCTATAGTTCGTTTTTCTCACAGTATTAAAAAAAAAAATACCAATCAGTATTCTTGTCATGTTCTTTCCATGTCCATAAATAATCAGTATTAGAACATCAAAGTGGCATTACTTAATTTGACAGAGTAGCAATAAAGGTGATTCCTTTATTTGCATTCACTTACGTATATTTCCCAGAACTATTTAAAAGTGTATTTTGGAATGTTTAGCCATTTCACTTGGTTTCGATTGTCCTAACAGAACTGAAATACAGGAGAAGTGACCATGCTCCCTAGAAAGTCTCTGTTTTATTTAATGATGTAAAACACCAGTGACAGTTGTTATATAGGATAATGATTTTTCCTTAGCGGGTGGGAAATGGCACAGCCAGTGAGACCATCTGGGAGCATAAAATAATGTAATGCAAGTTAGTAGAACACCCTGCTTAAGCAAAATCAATCAATCTTAGTTTCAAGAACAAAAGACTGGGGCTGCTTCTTCAGCCTCCTCAAGTAACTCCTAGGTTGGGAAACAAAGGCAGGGAAACTGAAGGCAACAATGATGCAAACAAAGCAGTTATTGAAAGCAGTGTCACAAAATAAACATGCTATTATGATGAGAAGTTGTCAGCAGCAGGTAAAAATAAAGATATATATTTGTTAGAATGGTACTGTTCTACTGATAAAACTTATTGCATCTGGTTCTATGAATCCTGAAATCAATAATCTGGACACTACAGATCTAGTTTCCCTCAAAATTATTCCCTGACAGTAATCTATGGATGGCAGGCTAAAAGTCATGAAGAGTATATAGCTCCTTAAACTGATGTGTAATCTACAGCTTTACTCACAAACAGCACCACACAAACACAGGTACATCACAAATAAGCACCAATACCCAGATAATGCGTCCTCTTTGCTTTAACAGCATAATCAGAAATACTATTATATCACTTAAATTCCTATTGCCTACACTTTAGAAACTAAACACAACCAAGAAACTAATGTGCAAACATGACGTAGTTACTGTGTTTTACACTTTGAAAGAGGCTTCTCGAGTTTCCCGTAACACAGTCTTTTGTCACAGCACCGTGGAAGAATCTGTTCAGGAATACATTTTTCAGTCCGTAAGGGCCCAGTTCGGGAGCAGGAGGAGACAGCATCCCATGGAGAATGTCTAGCAAAGGTTGCATGATCGATTTCTCAAAGCAGGAAGAAGGGTACACAGAGGACCTTACTTTCTATTACACTGAAAAGTGCTGACAGCTCTACTCAGGTTGCTTTCCTGTCAATGTCTTAAAAGCAACAAACTAAGGTTGCAACAGCACGTTTGTAACAGCATATATAGTACAGAGAAAAAATCAGATACACACTGAAGAGGGAAGAGATAAAAAAACCCTGCTCCTTTAATGACTGGCATTTTCCGCAGAGCCCGGGGGTGTATTTGCGCTGTGTTCAGAAGCTGTGACTGCAGCACATCTAGTAGCCACCTTAACCCATCCAGGTCAGGTAAGAAAAGCCACAAATCTCTAAGAGTGAGCTCAAACTGTCATTTCTGATAAGAGATGAACAATAATGTTCCAAGATTTTTACCAGATGTATCCCATGAGACCGGATGTTTGTGTGCTGCCCTTGCTGGAGTCAGTGCTGAACTCACATAACCTGCAGAGATGTTTGGGACCTAGATTTCAAAAACTGGGTGGTTCCATGGGCTTTCTCATTGTTGAATGGACTAACTCTTACTCAAGTAACTGTTTTCTTTCTCTCAGGAAGCCAAAACATTTGGCTTCATATACAGAGAACGGTTGTGGGGACAGGAGATCTGTTTTGCATGTGCTGTTGATCACAACACAGAGAAGATCAGGGTCTCCTCAGAATGTGAATTGGAAGAAATTCTACAGAGACACAGGAAAAACCACTAGAAAACTGAAACTGAGCTCTTAATGTTTATTTCATGGCATTTATGAAGAATCAAATTTAAAAATAAATGCAAACTTGACCACTGGAAGTTAAGTATAATAAACTAGAGTGATTTTATCTACTGCTATTATGGTAAGTTTTAATATATATGTAATATATGTTATAGTATCAGCACTCATAACTTGGTCTGAATCTGTTACTGATTTATAATGCTTTAGATTTATTAAGGTTTCGGCAATGGTTTTCATTTTCAAGAGGCTCCTGAGAAATAACTAAGTGTAAACATTAAATGCCGTGGCCCACTGATAATTAGAGTAGGCACTGGGGACAAAATCAAGAGGTCACGATCACTATTCTAATGTGTATCGATTCTGCTAAGGCTTAAGTTTGGAGTTGTTTGGGGTTACTTTTAGGTTGTAGTTATCAAAACACAAGACAGCTTTTATTTATGTTTGCATCTCTAAATATAAAGGTCAGCAATAAATGAAGGATTGCAAAAGTGTGAGTCTACATCACAGCAGAACCTATTTCTCTGTCTTCCAGTAAGACAGAACATGATTACAGGAGCTATTTAAATGCAGTGGCACAAATATTATTACTCACATGTTTGAGCTGAGAGACATTGTCCTACAGTAAAAACTGAGACTGAAAAGTGATTGACCACAGGGAAGAAGTGGATAGGTCAATTTTTACCTTCCTTAAACTTTTGTTTAAGAAGGTTCCAGTTACAAAATAGATGAGCCACATGCATTACAGGAACCAACTAGATAAAAAATCCTAATGGATTTGGGATCTTCACTACTGACAACTGACTTTGCTCTGATCTAACAGGAGCATTTCCACAGGGCTGGGCACAGCACACTCACATCTCCTTCGACTTTTTGATTCAGCCTCATGTGTACACCCTCCCTCTGGAATTCATCCTTCTGTGTGCACACATCTCACTGCTCAGAGTAACCAAGTAAGTGACATTAGTGGCTTTCTTAAAAGACCATCTAACCTTTTAACTTAGGTGTTTTAATAAACACATAACAAATGTATTTTGAGTTTTAACATTTCCATTCACTAAAAGATACCTAAATTCTTGACAAACTGATCCAGAACTGCATTGCTTTATTCACCAATGAAATATGGTTATTTCTATGATTAAGTAATTAATTAGAGCTGCACAGTGCAAGACAAAGTAACAGAAATCCTTATCTGCAGCTCATAATAATGCAAACCATCTCATTAAAATAACAGTGGCAAGAGCAGGAATGGGATTACTATATTAAAATGTGGAAGGATTGCAAGACCCGGCTCCAACTTAAAGCCTGATCAAAGCCCACTGAAATGAAATGGGAGCTTTAATCCATTAGGCATTAAAAATAAAGAAATTGTAATCTCCTCCAGCTGAGAATGCAGGAGGAGGGACTGCATTGTTTGGCAGTTCATGTACAGCAGCTTTTTCTCTCTAACTTCAGTTTTTGACATATTGGTCTTCCAGATTTGTCTTTACAGATATTATTCCCATATAAATAAAAAATAAATAAATAAATAGTAAATATATTTTAAATACAGATGTTAATTTTTTATTTTTAGTACAAATCTATGTTAGTGTTTTCTTTAGCTTTCAAGTACCATGTCATCATATTATAGATATGAAAGAATATAGATAGAAAACAGCATATAATTGCAATTACATGTGCTAGTGCAACTAGTATTGAGCAACCCATTTATTTCAATTTAAATGATTTTCTAAAAGCCATTTGGGCATATACATGATTTTGTTAACTAGGAGAAGAAGCAATTTTGAGTTTTGTTATCAGTTTTTTTCTGAGGATCAGTATGCCATCCCAGGATTGTATTCACTTTGCAGCGTTCGTAGTGAAGAATTAATCAAGGAAAATAGGTTTTCCATCATCTGAAATACTTAGGGTACTGTTCAGAAACACTGCTGTAAGTAATCAATTTTTAAAGGAAGTTTTTGTATCACTGAACAATACTTATCTAGCAATGCTGTACCATGAAGAAAGCATCTGCCTGATGGATCTTTGCTACAGAACTTTTCAATCCAAGTCTTCTCCATGGCTCCACCCATCTTCCCTGTGACTGGGAAAATACTGACAAGACGTGACACAGTTACAGTAGATCAGAAAGGAGACCAGCTCCTTGCCACAGACTGAGCTCTAAAAGGAAGGGTCCAATTCAGTGTTCATTTACACACGAGACCCCACTTGCTGAAATGAACTGTGAAACTACAGCCTGAACACACAGCTATCTACAGAACTGCCATTATATGCATTATATGAAGACCAAAGAGCCCCAATATACAGGTATTCCTAATACACGTTACTAAAACTAGCAGATGTGGTTTAGGTAAAAAAATCCCAGATTTTGCCTTTGTAGAGTGCGGTGACATGTCTACAACACCCTCCCCGGAAAGTGCATTGCTCCACGAATGGTTTTTGCAGGACTCTTTCTAAAACCTACTGGGTGCATCACTGTGTCTTCTTTGCACGTTCCTGCAATTCTAGATTGCCTTTTTTTCACCAAATTAAAAGTCTGATAATGCCCCTTTCTCTCTTACTTGAATAATTAGATAAATACCTATGACATCAGATTCAATCAGTTCCCCGTTTTTTTTTCCCACTGACCCATTTATTTTGACCACACACTTTCCCACCCCCCAAGCCCCGGTGTATTTTCTTTTTGATCTGACTCCCAGCTACATTAAGGCTAGCGTTAGTGGTACCCCGGCTCGTTTTGTAAATAGCTTGTCTTGACAAATAAGTGAAACTGCAGGTGCCCTCTCCCATCACCACCGGGATGTGGCCCTGGAGAACGTCAGTCTTTAGACAAAGACACTGAAGAGAGGAAACTCGGCTTGGTTGGGTTGCAGCAAGTCAGTCAGGAAACACACAGTTCCTGAAAAACCTTCATACAGACTATATACACTTTCTAGTGCCCGGGAACCAGACTTAAATTCTTCTGTAAATAAGAACTCTGCAAACCTAAGAGAGAAAAAAAGAGTTTGTTATTATTTGATGTCCCTTTCTGTCTACTTGTTGTTTGGAAGCATCACTTTAATAACACTCAGTAATTAAAAAAAATAGAATGATCTCTATTTAACCTTTTCTGAAAATTTTACACTATCCAATCTCCACAAGAAACTGAGGTTCATTTGATCCAGAAGAGCCAAACCTTTGCAATCTGTGCATGCATTATGCTTGTTTAAGAGCTATAAACTTTTTCTGATTTCTGTAAATTATCATTAAACAAATACTTTTTCATAACTTTTAGGATGCAAGCAATGTTTCACATCGATACAACAAATTCTGTAGTGCTGAAATAGCTACACAAATTTAAAAAATAAGCAAATGGCTGAAAATCAGTCATCCTAATTTCTATACCACTTCCCCTTGTTGTTCTGTGCTGTAAGGAAAACAATAACAAACGTTGAATACTATGTTTTTAAACAGGCACAGTAAACTAGAGATAGTTAAATTGCAGCACTGTGACCGAATTTTCACTGGACCACATGTGCTTGCATCCAGACAAAATAGAGTTAACCCCACTAGCTACCCTAAAGGTGGGAATGATAAATTTAAAAATGTAAAATAACTGCACATCACATCCTATACTTACCTTCCACTTCTAGTAATATGAAAGAGTGATAAATGCTCTGAAAAAATCCTAACAAATCATGTTTTACTCTGCTCCTGGACCTGGGTACACAACTTGTCTGAGTTCTGTCATCACATCAGGATGAGACCTGGACAAACATCATTCCTCCACATCCAGCCCAGTTCCCTCTGAAGGAACACAGGCTCTCAGGCAGGAAGGGAGCCTGGGAGAACCCAATGTTCTCCTACCACAGGCAGCCTGGAACCAGACTGCAGAGCTCCCACAGAGTGCACCCACCCCAGAACTTGGCTAGAATTGACCCTGAAGCTTAAACACACTGATTACATCCAAGGGTGGTGATCACAGACTCTACTTTATAAATGTTCCTGAAACTTTCCGGTATTACCCTAAATTCAGAAGACAGGAATGCTAACCTTTGTGCCCTGTATATGTATTTTGAGTTCCCAGTGAGCCTGTACAGCAGCAGGAACACATAAGCACTACCAGCCACCCCATGGCATATTCCAGGGCCCTTCTTCAGCAGGCCTTTCTGCCAGGTGAGCTCTCCACAGCGGATACAAGTGTCCAGATATTGAGGCTTCTTGGAAACCAGGTAAGCTTTGGCAAACAGATATGCAATGCCTAGGAAAAGAGCAGTGAGATTATCTTTTGTAATAAGCAGGCCAAGGGTTTCACAGAACACATAAGAAAATAAAGATTAATTACTCTAAAATCTGCAGTCTCATGCTCTACACGTCAACATTGCCTCTAAATGCTCCATGTGGAGGGGGAGTATCTGCTATGCTAAAGACATACAGTAAGATGTACTTATCCACCCCCTGCAATAACACCACTTCCAATCTTTTCAAGGCATTATTGAATTTCAGGGTTTACTCTAACATTCCCAGACCTTTATCATTTCAAAACAGCAGTCACATTTTGGACTTTAAACATTAAATTCTTAGCACTGTCTTCTATTGGTTTCAAATCCCCATTCACCTCACCTGCTTACATTGACAGAAACATAAGGATGGGCAAGATAATTTCTTACAGTGGCAACAAATATAATTTTTTATTACATGAGAAAAAGAAATTCACTTTTTTCCCCCAATGAGGTCCACACTGTTTTATTCTAGTTATATACAGTTATGCATACTAAATTCTGTTAAAAAAAAAAAAAGGCAATTTGGCTTATTTTTAGAGGGGATTTAAATAAATTAATCATAATCTTCACGAGTGCACTGCACAGTTCAGTTCGTGGTAACCTTATGAGAATGCACATGACACATAACCAACTCAAGTGCCTAAGGAAATGTTTAGCTCACTTGTGGTCTGAATTTAACAAACACTGAAGTAGCTGAAGTGTTCTTGTAGGCTACACCTGTCTTATTACCCAAGTATAGTAATGGGATAGAGGTTTTTCTGGGGAAGAACAATAGCAGTTACTGAATTTGCACATCTCTAAGTGTAACTTCTTTATGTCCTTTGGGATTTTGTCACTTTGGTAGAACTGAGATTATCTTCTACATGGAATCACCTAATGTGGAAAAGCAATGTGACCAGCATCTGGCTATTCATAGCATCAATGGGAAAAGAACCTGGAGCTCCATGGCACCAGTGTACCAGCTCATTCTCCCGCTCGATTGTCTCCCCCAGCTCAGGGGGCCAGTTGCTGTTCTGTTCTTGGTCCATCAGGAAATCCACGCTCTGCCACACGAGCTCCTGGTCTGCTGGCTGCAGATACTCGTAATAGGAGAGCAACATCTGCAGGATTGAGGAAAGCCCATGTGCTGCACCTGTAAAGAATAGAAACAATTGAGTTAGAGGGTGGGCTTAGGTCCTGGCTCCATCTCATTGCAACTTGCTTTTGGGACAGATTTCCTTCATCTTCTTTATGCATATTAGAATAGAGCTTGGAATAAAAGATTTCTAGGTGCATAACACTACATTTTACCACTTCTGTCATTTCTAGTTCCTCTAGCTTTGTAAAAATATGTATGAATTCTTTCTGCTCTCACTCTGATATGACTGAAACTCACTGTGTGAAGTTAAACTGAACTCTGTTTCAAGGTGTTACTCTTCTTGACTGACTGCTGAATCTGGGCCATTATTTTGAAGTCTTTGTTGAATGCAAATTGAAACTGGGCCATAAATGGGTATCTCCCAGTTCCTGACTGACAGTATGAGTGAGCTAACACCTAAATTTCGGTGCGAGAATTGTCTGTACCTGCCAGGGTCTGCGGAACACACCGCTCAGTGATTGCTCTCTCGGCTCCCCTGCCAAGGAACTGTGAACCAAGCTCACACTTTCTGCAGTGATACTGTGCTTTGAGAACCCCGTAAGGGAGCTGCTCAGTGGCCCTTCACCACTGCTTCAGATGAGTTCCAACTAAGCTGCCTGTAAGGGGAGCAACTGACCTCGTACCTGAGTCGCACTGCTACGGCCAAAACCGCTCTGCCAGTCCCGGCATGGCAACAGCAGCTTACAGAGAACATCCCTGACAGTGCCCTGAGTAACCTGCTCCACACAGACACGGACACCACACCCCTCACCTCTGCTGGCAAGGCACATTTACCAGGCCAGAAACAAGAGGGAATGAAGCTGCTCCCCTGCTGCAGCACAGGCACCTTTGAATTACCCAGTGCTCAACAGCACCAGCCCTTCCCTCCAGCTCCTCAGTCCCACTTCACAGTTTTAGGAGGTTGGATGCTCCCAACCGTAGATTTTATGTATTTTATTTCTGAAGTGCCTACTAGCTCAGCATCTCCACACAGCACCACTCTCAGAGGTGCTGGTGTGTTTTACTCACCAAGATACTCCGTTCCATAGTAGGAATACATGAGTGGGACTGGTTTTCTCTTCTTCACTGCATACTGTTTTCCTGATTCTAGTATGGCCAGGCAAATTGATTTAATTTGTGCTGCGGTCAGCACCTAAACAGAAACATCAAACAAATATCAAGTCTGTTATAATTATTTAATTTTTTAAGATATTTTTCAGGACTGCTTTTTTGCCAGCGCACAGGATGGAGTACTGCCTTTAATCTTATAAATATGCTGTAATGTACATGATTATTAAGAGTTCCTTACATAACACAGTTGATTTACATAATGTTTCTCAAAACCAGTGTTTCATCCTGTCTCAGGAAGTGAATGTCAAATCTTTAGCTGCACAGATGAGGTGAAAAGAGGCCCTCTAAGAGTCTTTCCTTCCCAGAGATCCTTCAGTCTTATGGAAGCTGACAACAAGCAGCAGGCAAGCTGCAGAACAGCAGCCTCCAGACTGGGGGAAGAGGCATTAGGATAAGAAAAAGGAAAAGATTAAAGAAGTAAATGTTACAGGCTTTATAGGGACACACCGACCTAGACTGATTTTTCTACAGACAAGATTTAAAAAAGAGGAAGCAAGGAAGAGGGTACTAAATTTTACTGAAAATCACTACTATGTATGAGGGCTCAGAAACCTCTCAGCAAAAGAATCAGCCTTCCTTAATACAAGAAAATGCTAAGAAAAATGAAGTGCAAGACAGGCTTCTATGAAGATAGGCTAGCTATGCTTGTGGGACTTTAGCATCACTAACAGGCCAATGCTGCCTTTAATGCAGTCCAAAAAATGACTAATGCCTGACTCTTAGAGGTGTCAAAGTAAGATTGACAAATCATGTATTTCACCAGACGTGAACTTTTCCATGTTAATGACCTAAAGAATTCAGGGAGAAATGAGTTTTACACATTTTAGCTACAACTCTAATTACATGCAATTCACTGCAATCATCAGCAATCTCCTGTGTCAGCCACACCTGGACATTACTGACCAACACCTAGGCAATTTATATCATTTAACTGAAGGAGTGTTTTGGCTTTAGGGGAAAGCCCATATGGCAGCAGTACTTTGAAGAAATATATTTCAACTTGTGAAAAGAGAACTGAGAAAGAGAAAAGGCGAAATGACACAGAAAACAAAAAGGAAAAGGTCGCACAAATAGTCTTGGCAAGATAAATGGCAATCCTAAAATTAACTGGAATATCAGAATAATGTCTCTGAAATGCTTCTGAACACATTTGCTGTAATTTTTATTATATGGGATTTACAATTGGTTCTTCAAGTTTAAAAAATAGTGATAGCTTTAATATGGAGACATCATCTGTTGTGAACTATATTCTCTCAGTTGGACTGTAAAAGATGCTACAGATAATTAATGTCACTTGAAACTTGACTGAAAACTAATGGCTGAAAAATCTTGTTTGTGTGTCTCACCTTGCTCCCTGATAATAAGGGATTTTATTACAACCTTGCTCCAAATGACTCTGATGTTTGTACAACCTGGGGAACAACCTACTTCTGATCTTGATTAGCGTTCTTTAATGTTACTGCAGTAGAATTAAATAAGCTCTTAGCATCTGGAGACTTCGCTCATTTCCAGTAATTTTTAAATTAATTGTTTTAACTTCACAGAATTTAAAGAGATGGTTTGAATCTTAAGGAAATGAGGAGAGCAAAGACACAGTGAGAAACACCAAATTCTCTTCAGAACTCTCACTTTACTGTCTTGAAATTTGGGACCTACTCCTCCAAGTTCCATACCTTGTAAAAGCATTAATAAGGTCACCCTTTAAAAATAAATGGGAAAGATAAGGTCTACTAATTGTAACTCTGAAAGGCAAAGGCATGTGGGTTAGAAAAATCTTAATCAGTTCATTTTCTGTATGTAATGATTCCTTCACTTGATATTATCATCTAGCTTTCAATACAAAGCATGTTTTGCTAAGCTTATTTTTATGTTTGGCACATTTAATTTTTAAATTGAATTAATGACTATTTTGGAATGCTGATTGTGTATTTTAAATGGATATAAACTTCTACCAAAATCCAGCCTTCCACAGTGCTGCATAAAGAAGTATTAGCTAGATAGGAATGCAGTGTTCACTGTTTTTTAATATAAAGTAAGTGTAAAAAATCAAAACGCTTGAGCACTATGAATACTTAAGTCTATACATAGTATATACCCTTTTGGCTGGCATAATGAAGTATGCTAATGAATATCACCTCTTTTTCAGGCTGCTAAGCAGCCCATGTGCAAAGACAGATGAAAAATGGTATTTAAAATCATAAATGGATGGTAGAAATCAACCCACCTGATCCACTTCCACATGACCAAAGAAAATGGGAAAGAAAATGATGTGTGTATCTTGAAAACAACCTTATTTCTGGTCACTCAGACTGACCTGTGAGCTTACACCAGGTAGATGTGTCCTAACTAACAGCTAAATAAAAAAACCTTTATGTTGACCACAAATACCTCTTCCCAAGTCCCTCAATCCACATTCATTGTAGGGCTGCTGCCTGTTTCCCAAAACACTTAAATATGAAGGATTTGCATTTGCTCCTTATTCTGGGAAATGGTTGGCTGGAACAGAAACTCTCACTTACCATCCACTATTAGTGGCCTGCCAAAGGCTGAATAATCAGCAATCACATTTAAGATCTCCATTGGTCTGACACATTTTATTTAAACCCATTTTGTGTTAAAACCTCCTTAGATTTCTGTCACCTAACCAAAAAAAAATCTGTGGCTTGTCTCTGTATGCTCCCGCACAGTACTTTAATAAAACAGCTAAATCTTATGACTAAAACAACCATCATAAAATACACAAATCATAACCACAGACAGCACAACTGTGGTCCTACAAACTTCATTTTCATTTCAGCGTAGTCGCAATGCCTCCTTGCCCCTGGGAATTACTGAACTGTAAATGTTTAATTAGGGACAGAAAAGAAACAGACTGACCATCCTCAAGGCTTTGAAAGCTTAAATTGTATATTGGTATCATATTCTCTGGAGATGTCAGATGCTTTGATGCAAATAAAGCCAATATGAGAATACGCTACCTAGACAAAAATTTTATGCTTGAAATAAGATACATATTTTGAGAAAATTCTTGAATGTCACTTAATAGGAGCATAGGCAAAATTACTCTTTATCATGTCAGTACTTGAATGGAAGACTAATGACACTAAGAGATATATTGTTAGTGCTTTAAATATCAGCTAATTCCTTTTTGTATTTTTAAAGACATCACAACCTGTTCTGCCATAGACTTACAGAATGGTTTGTGCTGGAAGGCACCTTAAGGACCATTTAGTTCCAAGTCCCCCACCTTGGGTTGGGACACTTTCTACTAGACCAGGTTTCTCAAAGTCCCATCCAACGTGGCTTTGAACAACTTCCCCACAACCCATTCCAATGTCTCACCACCCTCACAGCAAGGAATTTCTTCCTAATATCTAGACCAAACTGGCCTGCTTTCAGTTTAAAGCCATTCCCCCTTGTCCTGTCACTACATGCCCATGTAAAAAGCCCCTCCTAAGCTTTAAGGTATTTATCAAACACACACATCATACAGGTTCCTTTTCCATGTTAAGTACAGGTGGCCTGCCCACTTTAGTCAAAACAGGTGAGTTTGCCTCAGTTGATGCTAGAAATGTTCATTTTGGTCTCCTCACTAGGTTGAAGCTTGGAATACTCGCATTCCACATTTCCCCTGGAATTTCTGTATCAATTAGTCTCTGGAATTCTTTATTTTCTGTTTTACATCATTGTCCAGCGATGATGAGTGCTGCCAAACAACTGCTCCACTCACACTTGTGACAGCTACATGCCCATGTATCTGTTACTTTAAGCACAACACATAGGTAGCACTACAATACCTTCTATTTGTACCACTGTCTGTGTCTAGGAGCCTGACTTGCAGTAAAAAAGCCACTGTGATTGTTCGTAAAGCATCTCAATTTTTCTCTGGTGCCACCACAGACAATATGCCTTTTCCCATAAGGGCACTCCACAATTTTGTGAATTACTTAAGGCAGGTCCTTTATTCAGTAAATCCTTGTTAAAAGCCAGCCCGGAAGTGCTATGTCTGCAGCAATCACAGAGCATCATTCTGGTTTTTGTTAGCAATCTCTCACCTTGAGATTGCTTAGTTGGAAGTCAATAATTTCACAACTCCTTTTAGTCTACTAAAAGAGATTTCACAATTATTGGTTATGACAGTGCTAAGCCTCACACTTGTGTTTTGAAAACTATAGACAGAAAACTTGACCTTGAGGATTAGGCAGAAAGCAGCAGGACGACCTTTTCTGATTAGGGTAACATTTTCAGCACTTTTTCATTCCTCTGAATGCTTGTACAAACCCCTTGGCTCATTTTGAAAACCACTGCTACATCAAACTGCATACTGAATGGAGTGTATTTGATGACTGTTAAGCTTTTAATTCTCTTAACAGATCTCTATTTATTTCCTTAGAGCTCTTTCCTGTAACAGAAGGCATCACTGAAGCCAAGTATCATTATCTTTTGATAGATACATGAGCACTTTCAGGAGGTAACAGCTACATTTACATTATTGTGGAAAAAACCTTCTATGCACACAAAAACATTTTATTATGCACCTAACACATCAAACCTCTCTCTGTCACATTTCTAAAAAGCCATTTACATGAATTTCATTGTACACTTTTTCTGATGCTGTACAAAGTGTCAAAATAACCTGAAGAAAATGGGTCAGTCTGCAAATAACGTAACAGGAGCTTTGCAATTGCTCTCCTATGCTGGTAGCCCAGCAGAGGGAGCTTGTGAATTAGTTATAATAACCCAAAATGCTGCAAAAAAGGGCACACGTATTTGTGCTCAGCAGGACAGCAGACACTAGAGTCAGCTTGGTAATTTCATGGTACTTACTGGAGCACGTGATATTTAACTTCATTCCTTAAGCTTGATCTTTTTCTGCCAAAGACAGGGACTAGCATTGTTCAGGAACCTTTCCACACAAGGTCACAGCCAGGTTTTTGCCTTTCAGATGATGATAACACCTGAAGCCACGGAAGAGTAGCAGGTACAAAAGAGGGTTCTGACTCCCCTTAGTGTTACTCCACTTTGATTGATGTACCTCTCCTGTGGCACAGTGGGAAACCCAGCTCCAAGTACACAGACACAGAAGCTCACGATTCTGCTTCCCTCATGAGCACTCTCAAGTACACCCCTCTTTTAAAGATAAAAAATACATGGTTTTAAATCTCCTGAAAACTTTGGTCAATAAATTAGATTAGTTCCAGCAGTACTGTTCCTAACGCAGTCTGTTGGAAGCTGTGACAGCACCATGTATTGCCTTGAGAGTGTACTTCCCCAAATTTCTCATACTAACACAACTACCTGACAGTGTGCTCAGACTCAGGATGACTATTAGTATGATTGTCAGTTCACTGGAAAATGGTTCTTGAGTAAGCAATCTTGAGTAAGTCAGACATCCCTATAGATCCCATTGGTGTTGCTTGTTTTTAACATGTAAATTTGGAGGGGTTTGGGGCTTGCTCTTTCCCTCAGCACCATAGAAAGAGCAAAGCCAGTTCTGTCCTGTTTTGTGGGTCACTAATCATGACTCCAGTCAGAAACTGAAGGCTGCCTTTATTCCTGATAAATCAGATTACTGGTATGTAAGACGATACCAAAGTTTTGTTACATTAACAGTATACAAAACTTCCACAGGTCCTACTTGCCAGGGCTGTGTAGCATTGAACCCATCAAATTCTGCTGTTAAACCTATCCTTCAGACAGGGAACATGAAGTGTTGCAGAAAAGGATGGAGCACAACTGTCACTTCAGACAGGTGGCTGGCTGAGAGCAGCTGGTGCTGCTACACAGTTGGTCAAATGCAATGAGCATCTCAATTCCTTATGTCTCCGTTTAAAAATGGAGAGTTTCAAAGAAAAAATAACAATTGGCCTTTTGTGACGGGTGACAACATTCTAAGTCTTCATGTGCATCCTCCACAGACACTTCTCTCCCTTGTGATTGTCACTTATGGGCATTTTGATTTGTTCTAAGGTAAGAACACCAGGTAGGATTTGGAGGAGTGCCCAGCTGGCCCAATCTCCAGCAGCATTTTACACCCTTTTGCAGGCTGATGTGTACCAAAGTCAATGTGGCAATAATCACAGCTTCCCCCATCCCTGGAATGCATTCAGCTCCCTGGCAAGAGGGTGTAGCCAGGTGGGCATTGGCCTCTTCTCCCAGGCAACCAGTGACAGGACAAGAGGACAGTGTCTGAAGCAGCACCAGGGGAGGCTTAGGTTGGACATTAGGAAGAATTTCTTCACGAAAGGATGATTAGACATTGGAATGGACTGCCCAGGGAGTCACTGTCCCTGGAGGTGTTTAAGGAAAGACTGGATGTAGTGCCATGGTCTGGTTGACATGGTAATGTTCAGTCACAGGTTGGACTCAATGATCCCAGAGGTCTTTTCCAACCTAATTGTTTCTGGGATTCTGTGATTATGCAAGCAACCACACAGTTCCTCCTGAAACCTGTGCATGGTATTCTTTTCTTAGGACATTTCTCCCTAGGTGTTCTTATCTTAGGGCAAATCACAATGCCCAGCAGAGACAATGGGAAGGGAGAGGGTGTGTGTGGAGGGGGAGGAAGCACATTTATAATACAAGAAGACTTATAACACAAGAACGGACATCCCATTTATAACACAAGAAGACTCTTTTTTTCCTGCCATACCTTTCTTCAAGCTCCTCATGTTCTGGGTCAATTAAGATAGAGGGAAACATGAGTTTCTCCTAGTTACACTCAGGCTCCCAAAACCTCTTACCCTGCTGCACCAGGGTGTGGCTAGATACAGCTATCCAGTTGTAATATAGTGGCTCGCCTAGGTCTTGGGAAGGAAAAAACAGGTCTCCATCACAATCATTACTTGAAGAAAGTGGGGAAGCACAACCCCCCTGATCTCTGCTGCTGGAGAAATGGAGCAGGTAGGATGTCAAGGAACAGATCCCAGATCAGAGCAGTTCAGATAATCACTGTGATCGAGGAGGTATCAGTCTGCCCTGATAGCTGAGGTCCTGATCAGGCAAAGGTGGTTGGTCAGGAGCAAAGCCAGCGGGGCATTTCTCAGGAGGACAAGTCTGATCACAGGACAAGTGAGGTATCCCAGGATGCACTCCTGTATTGAGACTTTTGAACAGCAGCTGTCTGCACCCCAGCTGCATGTTCTCTGCTGCCTAGTCGAGGGTTAGAGTTACCACAGAGCACAGAGAGCCAACAATTTAATTTCAAGCATCTCTCCCTAGAATTGCACCCAAATTCAAGAGCGTGAATTGAAAAGCATGTTTAAAAACATTAAAAAGATTTGCAAATTAAGTGAGAAACAAACCCAGCACTGCTTGGAGAGGCTTTTTCTTACATTACAGAATTCTACCCCAACATTTTCAACAGGCACGTAAAATCCTTCTATTTTCCTTTTTCACTGTTATTATTGACAAGCCACATTATGCATGGATGAGCAATTATGAGGACACAGACCCTGGGAACTGGCTAAAATGGATGTACCAGAGATCACCTTTCTGCAATCCAAACCCTTGTTTGGAGCTCCTGTGTATCAACCACTCCTTCACCAGACACTGGAGCAGGTTATGAGATCTGCAAATAAGCAGGAGATTACTGCTGCATGGATACTGCTTTCCTTCCCATTCTCTCCTCACAGGTAGGAAGATTATTCATGTACAAACTTCATCAGTGGGAAATCCTTTGACTGTTTAGTGTCAGTCAGAAAGTAAATCAGTGCATGAGTTCTGTAATTAGCTCATGCCAAAAGCACAGCACAGTTATCAATTCCTCGTGGGAGATTTATCCTTCTGCACTCCAGATGCGTGTCCCTGACAGTGCTGCATTATGATGACAAACACCTTCCAAGCTGGGCACCTTGCACTCTTGTTGGGGTAACAGGCAGCCCAGCGTGCTGTAGCTGTGCAGCCCCAGGATCCCATCCCATTTATGACACTGCTAAGCAAGGAACATCTGCTCTGCCTGTGTATATTGGATCAGCTTACTTCCCCCTAACAGCAGGTCTGCTGGTTCTCTGCAAGTGATTCCAAGCCTTCATCTGTTCCACAGACATTTCTTGCGGTAGCAGAGCTGTCCCGGTGCTTGGACTGGTTCATGAATGCAATCTATGCAGAGGCATAAGAGGTACTATCCATTCTTCCAACTCCAGAGCAGCAGGAAACAGGATTCATTAAAGTCCTTGCAAGAGACAAAATCTTTGTAACCAGGAACGAGAGACCCTCCCCAAACACTGCATTAACCCGTGCCTTTAGTCTGAATTAAAAAATGTTGCAAGTCCAGTTCAACTGGGCACCACCATTTGCTATTAGGAACTTAGGCAGGCTGCTCCTTGGGAAAAGGAATTTATTAGTGTCTGTACACATCTGCAGGTCAGCATGAGATGGGCAGAACTCGATCTCGAGTCAGTCAGTAAAGGCTAACATGGTTCAAAGGGAAGCTGACCTAGGCTTAGAGTTTTACAAATGAAAATGACAACTGTACCTAGAGACCAAAGCAAGTTGATGAGCCATATTTGAAGATTACTTGAAAGTCTCCAGAAAGAACTGGACACTTCAGTTTCTTCATTCTTTTACTTCATCTGTAAAAGAGCGCACTCATCATCAGACACGGCACTGAGCTAATAAAATGTATTTACTTCTGAGGAGTACAAATGTGTACTCCTCAGAAGTAAATACATTTTATTAGAGAAACACTCATGCTAGGACTTCTTAAGGTTATGAATTGTACAGCTGCCAAGTTCATGAAGACATAGTTAACTTTAAAGATGTCACTAGAGAGAGAAGTGAAATCAGGTACTCAAAAGCACTGTTGGCAAGGGGTAAGAGGAAATGAGGACATCTCTGGTGCACCTCCAAAATTTTAGCTCTGAGAAACTTTGTCTAGCTTTCTCTAGGAAACTGATAATACCTGTGAAGTTCCTTTAAACTGATGTTTGGTTAAGGCAGACAAAGGCATAAGAGCATTATGTATTGCTTTGCAACTAACAAAACTCCACTCCTGGTAGCAGTTATGTCCTTGCTGGCTGGCTGGCATTCCTTGTTTGGGCTGGGAAGGAACAGCTGGGTGACACAGGGCAAAAGGTGGCACAAAACAGAGACATGTTGGCCTAACTGGTCTTGGGAAAGGGGGAAAGAGGGTAAAGATAGAGGGAGAGAGGGGTGAAAGAGCTCCTGGGCCCCATAGGCTATGTTTGCTGGCTGTGTCTGAAGAGAACAGTCTACATCCAAATTCAGTGTGGTACTGGGCTGGAGAGAACAGTCACTGGTTTGCAATCAGCCTGTGTGGTTGATTAAATGTTTTTCTCCTGCACCCTTCACTGAGGGATCTCTCTGACCAAACTACTGCACAGAACCTCTATGACCCCACCAGCTTTCCTCTCTTTCCAGCTTATTGTGCCATTCTCGTGTTCTGATTGTAAATGACATTAAAGCTTCATTTGTTTCAACAATAGTGATTATATGTTGTTCATATGAGATGTCCAAAAAACCCAAATAAAACCAAGAGATTACACTTAAGAGCAACTATGTAATAGAGAAAGCAACTATGTAATACAAAAGTACAGGATGAGGACACAGAAAGATTGATTGCTAGTTCCTTGAGAATATCTCTAAGGATGCTCATCATTCAGTTCATCTTAAGTAACACCATATCTTAATAACTCACAGTAATGGAAAAGAGCCTTTTCAGCCTCATGCAGCACTTTATTTTTCAATTTTTCAAAGTCACTTCACCTTTTAGAACATTTGTATGGCTTTTAATATCAAAGTCCTCATTGACCTGAATGGGTCCTGACTGAGGAGACTGTTACTCCTGGCAAGACTATGTAAGAAATGCTGAAAATTTTACAGGTATTTTAGGGTTTCTATGTCTTGCTAGTAATACCATAGGGCTGGCTCATAGTTTGTTGGGACTGATAATAATTCTGTCCAAGTTAGCCCTTCAAGACAGATTTCAGGAACATTAATCACTTGACAGAGTCAAATGCTGACCTTGCTTGCAGAAGCTGACTAGAGAAACCCAACAGATACAGCTGAGCAAATATCCAGCTCTTCAAGGACTGATCCTACTCTCATTTCAGTCAGTTTGGAGGGAACTGACTGGCACATGCACTGTCATTCATTGCTCTAAACCAATGTGGAGTGCATGACTTAGAGACAATAAAAATATTTGGGTTTTTTTAATCACTTTTTTCCAAGGCTGTGCATACTTTAGGCCTCTATTGAATAAAGCTGCATTTATAAGCAGTAGCTCTCCCTCAGACTCTCAAAGAACTGTCAAGAAACATTCTCAAGAAGACTGTCTCCTGTGATGAGCCAGGCAACACACTGCCTTCTGCATCTAAATGAAAGAGACTACAAATTTCAGTTGAGGCACCACTCCTCTGAAGCCAGAATTCCAAATAATGGTCTATATTTTCCGTTGAGGCAGAGCTTTGAACTCGTGCTGTAAATCTCTGTTACCACAAATACATTGTTGGAAGAATTAAAATAAAATTAAGAAGAAATTATTTAGTTTGAAATTAAATTATTTAGTTTGAAAAACTAAAATAAAGGATTGTGTTATACACACACCAGCAAATTGTATTGGATCAAATTATATCTCATCTTGCTCGATAGTCAGTTTAACTGGAATTCACTTGCCTTTCAAGCTGTTATCCGGGGTCATGGTTCACAGATGCAGCTGAGACTGTCAGACACTTACACTGCTTTCCATGGGGAATTTTTTTTTCTGTCAGGTCTAAAGCATTTGGCCTCGACTACACCTGCGAAAAACATTTTACCACTTTTCAGCTAATCAAATCTTACAATGTAAGCAATTGTACATCCAATTAATTTTACATATGAAGTGTGTTGCTGGGTGTCCTGACTTATTTCTTTCTTCTTTTTTTGGCTTCCTCAGTGTTTTGTTGAGCATTGTTGACACGGCTGCAGCTCACAAAATATGCCAAGGAGATTTGAAACTCAGAAAACAGGCACTTCATTCTATACATTATTAGGCAGCCTTATATTTTTTCCCTCTTTACATTAAAAATACTGCATTCCTTATCTGTCACCATCATCCAGTCCTTTTATCTTCCTCATACAAGAATTCCCAGTCTACTTCCAGTGCCTTTAGGCTTGTTTTATGAGTGTTCAGACCTCCTCCCTCTGTGCAAGTGAACACGCGTCATTCACAGGCTTACCAAACTAAATAAGAAAACAGATACGTCTCCTCAGAGCCTCGTGGCAGAAGTGTTGGAACCAAAAAAAAAATTGACGGAGGAGGAGAGGCTGCAGAAAGTAGCTTTTGGAAAACTATCCATAAAAGAGTTTATAGCTTGTTACTGTTAAAACTTGCAGAAATTAACTAGTACTCGTTTCTTCATTTGTTTCAAAGTAAGGTTCAGAACAAGAACACAGTTGCTGCCAGCATCAGCAGCTCCCAACCACAATGCCTTCAATGCTGTGGCATTTTTTCCACTTTTAAAATTAAAAAAAGCTTGGGCTTCCATCGTAACATTCTACCTAGGGATGCACAGAATGCCCTGATAGTGGCTGTATAATATGGGAACAGCTCAGTACCTCAGAAGAGTCCCTGACCTCGAAATCTGACACTCAAGGAGGAGAAGGACCTAAACTACGTGTGACAATTTGCATAGAGCTGTGACCAGGTCCGTGAAATCCCTGCTCAGTGCATTGTAGCACTGCAGAAAGCAAACAGAAAGTGTTAGGATGCATGAGAGTAATACTGAAATGATTATTTAACAGCTACTTTAGCAGTGATTGCTTTGTTCTTTCTTCGGTAATTCTCTCGGTCTGTTCTCCTATTATTGAAATAAACAAAACAAACAAAACAAGAAGTCAAGCAGAAACAAGTACTTAAGAGGTAATTAGGAAATTGCTCTAAGTGAAGCTAACATCTGTTTTCTGGACATGAGATAATGCGTTAAAGGAGATAACATGTTAAAAAATACAAAAAATTATTTTATCTTGCAACGCACAAACAAAATGATAGTTTATGAAAAGGTGCAAGTTTAAAGGCAAAATATCTCTCTGCTCCCCCAAGACTCAAGTAAGCTAGGGAAATTATTTCTGCAAAATTTAGCTGGGTCCACTCACACTGTGCAACTTTAACAAACCAGCTGAACGTTTCCATAATTGAGAATTTTTAGACAGATCTTTGGTTTAACTGCCAGAAATGCTCCACCACTCCAACTGAATTAAACTTCAATTTGTCAGAACCCATGCTGTGTAAATAAATAATTTATCACCTTTCAATTCATCCAGTATTACAACGTAAGAACATTTATTCCTGACTGTGAGAGACTGGAATGTTAATGGTTAATGACTCAAACGATCTCCCATTTCTGGAGGTGGCGGGTGCTTTGCTGAGGCTGGGTTTGCACCCCCTAAGGAGCTGAGTTTTTGGGCGTGTGGTGGTGAAGCCTCTGGTCCATGTAAGACAGAGGAGGTGAGCACCCACCACCGAGGGCTACAAGCTGGGCTTTGAGCCAGATCCTGCAAGGTGGGATGGTGCTTTTTATCACGCCAGTTGTTCTCCCTCAGCTGTAAAACTTCCCCTGCTTCCCCTGGGAAAGGTCCTGAGGGTGTTCATCCCTTCTGATGGGGTATAGCTGATCCAACTATACTGACGGGAGAGGCAGCTCTCAAACTTAGAAGGGGTCATAAACCATCAAAGACCCCTGAAGTGCCCCCAGACTCCTTTTTGGGGCTTTCCATCAGAGGACTGAAAGCTCCCCCCTGCCAGGGGAAGTACCAGGGCATTGCCACCAAGTTCCAGCATATATTAACCAATTGGGTGACTTCACCCACTGCTGATGGATCAAGACTGCAACCATCACTTTGCAACAATCAAGTTTCGTCGTGGCACCCATTGGTGGTTATATCTTTCTATTCTTATGCTTGCTTGCTTTCTTTTCCCTCATACATTTTCTCAAGTGTTATTTTTACGCTTTTATATTGCTATATTACTAGAGATAAAAATGGTTACATACCTGCTCTCCTTTGCAACCAAACTGTTCCAAAATAAACCCTATGTATATATATTTATAAACACCAATCATTCAGTGTTGTTTCACTCTAATCTGCCCCAAGGGATCTATTAACAAGAACCTGGGTTACTCTTGCCTTCAGGGATGGGTCACAACTGACAGGTGTTGCAAGGCCAAGTCACAGAATCAACTCCCAGAACTTAGGCCACCAGTTCTGGAAGAAAAAGAAACCTTTGTGTTTCAGAGCATAAAGCCAGTCCTCAAAAAAGCAAGTTAGGCATGTCACAGACAACACATTTCTGAATCACTTTACATAGGCATTTGTGTAGCTGAGTAATGTAGCACTGGTACAAGACATTAAACCATATGGAGCACTGGAAACAAATCTTGAAGGAGAAAGATTTGTTTATACACTAGTGTTCCTCACTGCAATCAAGTGGAAGCATCCAACTGTCCATGCTCTGCTGTGTGTGAAACAGTTTGAAAACTGTTACTTAAACCTGTTGTGCAGTTACTGTGCCTCTGCCACGCAGCAACAGTTTCTTCCCGTGCTGTCACTTCAGGTGACAAAGACTCAGTTTGGGGCACTTCACTCCAGGCCCGGCTCTGAAGAATGTTTGAGAATTAAATGGGAGTAATTTCAATCAGAGGTGCAATAAGATGCTCTAGCCATCAGCACACTCTGCTTGGAGGCATCAGCTTAAATCACTGCACTGTGTCAGAAAAAGAAGGAAGGTGAATTTGAATTACCAGGTCTGTGATGAAATCTCAAGGTTATTGCACATAAAAAGGAAAAACCCCACTTGCACTGTAATTTGCTCAGAGCCCATTTGGTCTTAAAACCTGTAAGGGTGACAAGAGGTGAACACATTCTGCCCTTGCTACTGGGAAAAGACAGGATGCCAAATTTGCTTTTACACCACAGCAGGTCAGACCCGTGGGGATCTGTAAGAAGAGCACTTCCAGCAAACTGGGAGGGATGAGTTAGGTGGGATGTGCTCCCCAGCTGCAGCTTTACAGCCTCCTGTGGAGGATGTAAAGATGAGTTATGGCAGGTGAGATGGAGTGCAAACTGCCACTACCTGTGGGAACACTGGAAGGAGTTGCATAAACACCATGGAGAAAAGAGAGCACTATAAATCTGCACCAGAGCTCCAGAGATGGCGAGTGATGTAGCTGCTGGCTTATGAATTTTGCCATGGCTTATGCGACCCACAACACATCACTCTCCGGATTTGCTTGCCTATCAAAAGATGCCCAGAAGATTTCCAGGGCATAAATCAGGTGCCTGGGACATTCAAGCAAATCCAACCTTAGTCACCAGCCTGGGAAAGTTTTGACTGCAAAACTTTTGACGTCTTGGCATCCCAGGTGAGTTTTAGGCAATGGAAAAGTCTGAGGAATCACAGAGTGAATACATATGTCTGCTGGATGGTACAGCTGTGTAGGGAGTCCAAAATTGCACTGACCTTGTGGATGCCATGTTGTGATAACCAGAACTGGTTATGGCTTTTCATTGATATTAGCTGTTCATTCACATGGAGAATAAATGCATAGAAACGCAAGGAGAATTTACATTAAAGTAAATATTGAACTCTGATATACTCAGGCCCTGTCATGTCCACCTTACTCGAACCTCAGTTTCTTCCTAGCATACAGGATAAGTATTACAGATATTTCTTCCCAGATGCATGTGCTTACACTAAAAAAATTAAAATAAACATTGTTTTAGCTCATTTTTTAATCTCTTGAGCTGTTTTCATACTTTCCCTCTGCCTGTGCGTAGTGTCTGGCACTTGCTTCAGTCTAAATGCCAAAGCAATTCTTATCCAGATATCTGCCTCTTCTGGATCATTAATGAAGATAATAAATAAGGCTGGTTGCTACATCAGTCCCTTATTAGTACTTCTAATTAGCTTTGCTTGTGGTCTTTCAGCCAATTCCAAACCCACAATGTCCCCATCCAAGCCAGCATGAATTAAGTTTTCAAAGAAGATTATCTTTGACACTGCATCAAAAGACCTATTCAAATGTAAACAAGGTATTGGCTACTGCTCTTTCATCAGGCACTAATTTTATGATTCTGTTGTTTACAACAAGTGATCTTGCTTGTCTCAGAAGACTTCTTTATTCTATGTCATGCTGCTTTATATGCACCCTTCTACGATGCAGGTCTTTATGAGGCATGTGACACCTGGAAGTATGTCTAAATATTTGCTGCTGAGGAACAATGTGGCTACCTGGGAAATTAGTTAAATGAGGAAAACGACACAACAGCATCATTCACAGGCTAACTAAGGCATAAATTAGTCACTTTAAAGTAGCACCAGCACTGCCTTCAAGCAGGGGGAATTCTAGAGAACTCCATGCTGGCATCATGCCACTTTGTGTGATGATCTGCAATTTCTGCCATGCCAATAAGCTACTGAATAGAAATATCAACTTAAGCTACAGGAAGAATGCTGACAACATAATGCAGGAAAACCAGATGAAGGTGATCAAGTCCTCTGAGTCATCTGAATTTTACTCTATCCTTAGACTGTGGTAACAGCCTGATGTAGTAAAAATCCTGATGTTCTGTATGTGACTCCCAGATACTCCAGGGCACATCGACAAGACTGTTCTGAAGCAAAAGACAGCAACAAAAGAGTTTCCAGTGGCATTAGAGTTGCCTGGAAATATGCCCACAACTCCAAATACAATCCAAATAATATTTCAAATACAGACAGTCACTTATAATTCAATACTGCCACATTTCAAGGGCACAGTAAGAGTCATAGGATTTATCTGAGGAAGTGTGGAATACTGCTCCTTAAAACGTAGCTTACTTAGTAAGTACTGGGATTACTATCTGTACTTTTCTCCTGGTTGAAAGATTGCCATTTGGTACCATAATAAAATAAGGAAAAATTTATCAATCCCCCCATTACGCTACTTATTCTCAGTTGTGACTGTGTAAACCGAGCAGACCTTGGGAAAAAGAGACTGCTGTGTCAGAAGGCACAGTTCAGATTAAGAGTTCAAATCTCACACAGCAAGGAGGAAGAATAAGAGCCATGAAACAAATCACACCACTGCCAACAGTAATAAAGAAATATTCATAGCACTTGGCCATTAGTTTGCATGTAATTAACTAACAGGAATTACTCTTACCTCACGTTACAGATGACACACAGTGCCCTGGGAGCACTCAATGCCATCTTCTCTTTTGCTGGATTTTTCATTTTATATGACTGTTCTCTGCAGCCCCACAGGAGGAACTGAGCAAAGTCAGACAGGAGGGCCCCACACAGCTATTTCTGGACTTACAGATCACAAACTGTGTTTTCCAAGGCAAGCTTCTTAAGTCAAAATACATGTATTTAAAACTCTTTATTAAATGCTTTTCATACCCTTTATTGTGTGCTTAATATTCTGATGCCCTTGCAGTAAAGCAGCTTCACTTCAAGGGCCCAGAAGGACACTGAAGCCCTCTGATGTCTGTCATGCAGAATCTGAAAGAGATTCCATAAAATAGTGACAGAAAAGAACCTCCCCCTTAGCCCTCATGCTTGAGGGGTGTCCTGGCCAACGGCAGACACTGGAAAGAATGTTTTATCATCCCCTGGCCTGTAACTCAGCTTTCAGAAAAAGGTTTTGTCTTTTTCCCCTGATGGATCCTTGGCTGCTCACACATCACATGGGACAGGGAATTCTCCTCTTCACCAGCAAACAGCAGCCTGAGGTACTTGATTAATATGGTCAGGAGATAATGTTCCTGCAGTGTAGGGGCACAGGCACTTATAGGGTATTTCTTGTCTCCTTTCAATGGTGGGGGGCATGGTGTACCTCCTGCAATCATCCAGGCATTTTCACTAACAGACACTCAGTGCTGCAGGGCTGTGAGGCCCTTGAGAAGTGTTTGAGCTGCAGCATCCGCTAAACCAGCTTTGTTTTTGTAGGGAACAAAGAAATCTTTACACTAAAACTTTTCAGATCCACAACCTTCCCAATTACCTCTACAACCTTCCCAATTACCTGCCAGAACCAGAATGATTTTATGAAACCTTAATATTTAGCTACTAAGAGAAGATTCTGCCCTTCCTTGATACAGCAAAGACTGACAAGGAGACCATGGTGCTGAGTGGGTCCTTTTGACCCTTCTAGACTTTAGGCCCTTCCATGCTTGCAACTGCAAGGAAAGAATTACAATCCTTCACTCATCCAAGGTATTAGAGGAAGTCAGAGGAGGTGGAATGGCACTGTGAGCCTGCTTTTGGGGAAAGCAGTTGGAGCAGGAATGACTGTGTGCTTTCTATCTACTATCTCAGGGATTGCTCAGCCTGGAGAAGAGAAGGATCTCTGGAGATGTCATGGATGTGTACAAACATTCATGACAGGGGAGAGCAGAGGAGACAGAACCAGGATCTTCCTAGCAGTGCCCACTGACAGAAAATTCTACTTAAATATAAAAAGAAAGCTTTTTTACTTTGAGGGTGGCTGAGTGCAGGAACAGGTTGCCTAGCAAAGGCACGGAGTAGAGATATTCAAAACCAAGTGCACACAACCCTGGGCAACCTGTTCTGGCAAACCCTGCTCTGAGCAGGGGCCTGGACCAGAACATCTCCAGAAGTCCCTTCCAACCATGGCCATGCTTTGACTCTACAACTGAGACAAATCCAAATCTGAGTATGCTAATCCACTGTTCAGATAGATGGGGTGGATTTTATTAATTTAGAGACATTTAGATTCAAGTCCAAGTTTGACTCAGCTTACCTGTGTGTTATTTTTTTTTTAATTTACCTCACAATATTTGTTTTACCAAAATAAGCTAGCAGTCCCACAGTGCTTAGAGAATAAAATTAAAATAGCACAAGTGCATTCATACACAACTCTGTCTATATTTTGTCTCCTGGATGTGTAGCAGTTAAATGAGCGTTATTTCCAGGCATTTTTGATGGCATAATAAAAAACATGCATGGATGAAAATGGCAGCCTGGCAAAAGAAAAGCTCATGATGGATTCAGCTCTGCCAGACCAAAAACAAACAAATCAATATTTATTTAAAGAGCCTGAACAAATTTCTTTTTCTGTTCTACTGCTAAGAATTTTCCCCGAGTTCATATCTGACCAACTTAGCTCTGATCAAATTTAAACAGCTCCATGTGGAATGTGTATCTTGCAGTCCATTCCTATTATAATTTGACTGGAATTTTGACTACTTAATCACTGGCTTAGTCTTAGAAAACGAAAACAAGTATAGCATTAGCCAATCCACAGATGGCAAGAAGAAGAGACAACACTGAGCTTTATCTTTACATTAGCAACTAAAGTAAATCACAAGAACAGACTAAATTTACCCTCCACACACTTCAGATTTCACTTACTCCTTGATTTCTAATGCGGACAAAATAATTGACTTAATACAGCCCTCTCAAATATATTGTTCCAAGTGTACTTCCACAAAAGAACTCTATCACTTCACAGATGTCCCCTGGATATGTAATGGCACACCTCGTGTTACAACGTAGAGTGACATATTCCCAGTTTTATTCAGGGAACAAAGGAAAAGAGATTCTCTAGTTGGCATTAATGACACAAAGCTCCTTCAGCTGAAGAAGCTTCTCATCTTGCATATCACAGGACAGTGTTCAATGATTTCCTGTCTCCACATGACCCCTACCTACTTCACTTGTTCAGAGACTTTTCCTAAAGAATACCTGTCCATGAGCTGCAGCCCATTAAAAGGGTGCTGGATAATAGCAGGTCATGAGCTGGAGGTGAGTCAGTGTCACGCTGGTGTGAGATGCAAACACCTCACTGAGCTGTACATATGGAAAAAAGGCCTGGAAGAAACAGAGTTATCTCTTTGTTAAACTAGAAAGGTCTTTGCCAGAACCATGTGTCCAACTTCTGGCACTCTTCAGGATAGGCTGGAGGGAGACTGGCAGAGTGCAATGGGAATGACCAGACACAGAGAAAACATGACACACATGGGAAGATTGCAAGGATTAGGATTGTTTAGAGAAGAAAAAAATAAGGGTAAAAATTGTAACAATCTTACAATATATAAAGAGCTGCTGCAGAGAGAAACAAAGTTTTTTGCTATTTTTCAATGGAGAGGACAAGGAAAATCAGGCTTAAATTACAGCAAGATTCAGATTAGTCATTAGGCTGGACTTTCTAACAAAGCAGTGTGTCAGACAGCCAGGGCAGACTGCATATCCCTCATCACTGACTGGGGGTATGAAGAGCAGGTTAGAGAGGGGCTGCCAGGAATGACAGGCACAGGTACACCTTCCTGTGGGCTAGACGGCAGCCTGAATTACCTCTCAAGGTCCTTGTCAGCTCTTTGATTGTGGTAGGGATATTATTTGGTTGTCAGGACTGAGCAGACAAACTGCAGAATGACACCAGTATGGAATTAGCAATAATTACCATCCAATTCTGCAGTGACCCACCAGCATAGAGCTGCTTTGTCCCGTGCTGCTTCTAGCCCCAGGCCCACACTTTTAAGAGCAGCCTTCATTTCCTTGATGCTGAAATCGAAATATGACCAGCACATCCCCAATTTATAATCCTCAACCATGTTAACATTGTACCAATGAGGGACTGGAAGCATCCTGTGAAGAAAAAGATTAGCCACACAACCCCAAATGCCTTGGACTGATAGAAGGTGTATTTATCTGCTACATTTTTTCTCTCCCAGAGAATTCAGTGCTATCAGACACCCATTCCATCTCACTCATGATCCACTGTTCTTCAACAAGAGATACTAAGCCATTAAAATGAAGAATTCAGGAAAGCTGATCTACTGCAAAAATAGATTTATGGTTCTTCTCTCAGACATCAAAATATACTGAGCTGAGAAACACCAAATGACTCAGCCACATCTTGGACTGCTATTAAGATACTTTTTGATCATGTTTGCCTAAAATGAAACAGCTATTTCAATTATTTTGCCTTGGTACTCCAGCTCACTATCAATTGAAAATAATCCTACAACAAAGATAAGAAATAACTGGTTTTGACAGGATATTGTTCCTGAGCTCTGCTGTAATGGAGTGGACAGAAGGTTACACAACATCACTCAATGCTTAATCTCATGCTTGCCAATGGTCAAAGAACTCCCTGCCATGACAGACACAGACAAAGACATATTTTGACAGATCGTATTATCAAAAATAGTGACCTGATTGCATATATTGAATTCTGATTTTTTTTTAAAGGGGTGGAATAGAGAACTTGGGTGACAGCAGGACCATGGGACTTGCCCATTTTGATCAGCTTCCTGATCCCCTCAACAGAGCTTCAACACTGCTCGGAGCCAAGGCTGAGGACCTGCTCTGCAATCGTTACACAGCCTGCCAGTGGGGCTGTAGGCTGATTTTAAGATTGTCTCGCTGAATTAACAGAGTAAAGCGGGACCTCTTGATTTAATGAAGGCAAAACAAAAGAAGAGGATCTTTTCTACATTTGCACCCTGCCTGCTGTGGTGCATAGCTGTGCTACTTCTTTATGTAAAAATCTAATGTTCTAACAACGTGTATTAAATAGGTACAGAGGAACTTACAGCTTCTTTTATCCCTCCATTTCAGCGCTGTAAAGTGCTGAGCTTTTACAGCGTAATAGTTGTTAGCCTGCTGCTCTTTTCTTCCTCCCTGGAGCAGCTCAGTCTTTCATATTCCTGCTTCTTTAGCCTGGTACCAAAGTGAAGTTTACTAACAGCATTACTGTTTAGGTTACACAGTGATTTATAGTATTATATGCACATAACAGGAGAATGTCAGTGTCAGAAGTACAGCAATGTTCATAAAAAAGCCTCTATTTGCTCCCAGACCTCAGCAGTCTCAGTTATTCCTTAAAGAAAATATGGAATATAACACATAAGGCTGTGCTCTGATTTGTAAGCACTGAATGTGATGACAGCTATTTCTGTAAATGTATGAGCATATGCAAAGAGAATACAGGGACAGAGGAGTGACAAACAAAAAATAAGCAGACAAAAATAGTCATTTTCCTCAACGAAATGTAGCTTACTCCTCTGCCTGTCCTCTTCTCTCTGTGTTTACTGTTCTGTTGAACTTTTACCTTCTTCTAAATTAAGTACATTGGCCATCAGATCTCCACCAATCTGTCAAAGAACCTGATTTTAGTTTTAAATCTACCCTGCTCCGGAGTCTACATTCTTGCCTTTTTCCCTTCATTGTTGAATTCTGCTACCCTTCTGCAACTTTCCATTTTTCTGTTTTTGCCAGCAACTAATTCTTTTGCCTTTAAAATAATTTTTTAAATTGTCTCTTTCTTTGCCTCTCTGTTCAGCCTCTGTCAAATGTCTTTTTTCCCCATGCCTGACTATCTCTGCCTCCACACACTCCATCACATATGCATGTTTAACATGCACACTCTTCCTTTCTGCTGTGTCATCCAGTGCTACTTGTGAGTTAACACAGTTAACTGTGGCTTTTGGTCCTGTGTAAGCACGAGGCCAAAAAAAATCATGAGGGAAAATATCAATGTCAAGTATTGCTACCTGCAGAAACACAGTATTGTAATAAAGTTCTTTGGTGTATGCATAAAACACACCATACAAAAACTGAAAACCCAAGGCAATAGATTTAAGGAACCTGTGACCACCAAAGTGACCCCAAGTAACTAAAGCTGTGAAAAACAGCAGCTCCCAGCCCAGCCCTGAATCTCTCTGCTGGAGAAATCCCCTGCCATCTCTGCTTCAAACACTGATGGCTCCAGATGCTTCCAGAGAATCAGCCACCAGACACAGTCTGCAGGTCCAAATAACTGCCCAGCACCTTTCCACAAACACGCCCTCATTCCAGTTCCTGTCTTTTGTTCTGCAGGTCTCACCTTCCAGCCACAGGCAGCAGTGCAGGGGGCAGGAACGCTGCCTTCAACACCTCTGCTTCCGAGCAGCACCGACAAACTCCAAAGGGTGACCTCAAAGTTCTCCATGGGGATGATGAGGAAGGTGACTGAACTGACAAAGTTTAAGAGTTAAATGCTGGCATATGAAATTTAAAGGAGTTAGGAGAAGGATGGGAAAGTAGAGATCTATTCCAGATACAAGAGATGCCTCTGAATAAATACATTTCCTTTTTCTGTCAAAATCTCTTATTATAACATCAGTATTACTGCTTGGGCTGCTTTTTCAGCAGAAAGATGCTGCTGCATGGACAAACGTTCTTCCAACAGCACAGAGGTACAGAGATACAGCACCACTTTTGTACAGAACTGTCTTTTTAATACCACTCTTCAGCTAAAAGTGATTGAAATCCGTATTTCTGCAGCAGAATACATAACTTATGTCGCTAAACTTGTGTCAATCAAACCTCCAGTTCCAGCAGGATCCAGTCAGTCTGTATTACAGTGCTTTTTTGCTGGCTGGTAAACAGTGCACTTGGAATTCAACGTTTTCAACCTTCAGTTTTCTACTTTGACGCTACAACTGAATATTCAGTGTCCACGGCGTTGAACTGAATCCAGGCAGCCACTACCAAGATGTCCCCATCTCCCAATCTGAAGGCTGTTAAAATAAAAAGGAATCACATTGCCTTGCTGAAGAGAAACAGGGAAAATTCTGAAATGTAGACCCAAATTATTTCAGATTCTTTAGGAAAAAAAAAATCCAGATGCAAATAATTCCCTTTGTTTCACTGTTTACCTTAGAAAAAACTCAGTTTTCAACTCCTGGTTTAAATTCATCAATTTAAGCAAATTAATGCAAAATTTATCCCCTGTATGTCGTTTTGGAAACCATGACTAGGAGACTGTACATTTAAGAGAGGCAGGCTAGGATTAAATTATTTTTTCTTTACTGTTAACTCATTTTAATCCTCTGGCAAAAAAAATACTTTCTGGCTGTGTAGTGGCCTGTGTGAAATGAAATAATGAAATCAGCACAGTCCCAGCTAGCACCACGATATCTGACATTTAAAACACCACAACGTTTCAGACAAACTGGCAAATTCTTCAACAGAGAGAAAGGACTTTAATGGCCACAGTGGAGGAATGAAATTTCACCTCAAAGGCCAACTCCTCCCTTTCAGGCACAGGTGAGATTAAAAGCCTGACACAGGGATTCTGCACTACAGCACTTGGAGGTACCTCAGTCTTGTGGGTATTTTGCAGATCTCCCTTGTTAAGATCTATCATTTGTGTGTCTTTCAGAAACACTATGTTCAGCATTAATACAGCAACATTCCACTTTAAAGAGTTGCAAATGAACATGTTCCAGGCAAGACTCAGGAAGATTCTTCCTCTCAAACTTTTGAATTTTTTCCTAAGAGACTGAAAAAAAAGAAAAAAGTGGAGAAAAATAGCATACAATAGTCTTTAAAAACTAGCTCACTATCTGGAGGGAAGACTCTAAGGAACAAATAACATCATCTAGAATTGTCTGAGGACCTTCATTTTTATCTTCTCTCCCAGAATATTATGAAATACACACTGGTTGAACCCATCAGGTTCCACACACTGCACATCCATCCGTTCCACTGACTTTTAAAATAATGCCTCATGCTTCCCTTGCTTTGGCATCCACAGCAGTGCTATTCCTACTTTCCACATACCAGGTGAAGTTCATTCAGCTCGATTTGCAATCTCATGAGATCCAAGACAAAAGAGGCTTCGGTGATAGACGGCAGCCAGGATAAGAATGGTTTTTAGTAGGGCCCTACACTGAACGAGGTCCTGCTAGAAAGATCATTGTCCTTCCTGGGCAGGCCCTGACAGAATATCAGAATTGTGCACACTCTGACAGGACAACACCACTGGAAACACACACCAAATCATGACCTAGCATTGGCTGGAAAAGGAAATTGAGATACCCCTCTGCCACAAAGACAACAGAATGCTTAACCATCGTGGCATGAAAGAGCCTCTACAGGCTCTCAAGACTCCCCAGCACCTCAGCCCCCAAACAAACAGGTTTGGCCATGTTGCTGCCACAGTGTGCTAGTTCAGCCTGTCACCCCTGCAACTGCAGGCAAGGGTCTCTCATGGGGTCCCCAATGTCTTTCAAAACCACGGTCTCCAACGAAATCACAGCACCAGGCTGTACAAAATGCTGCCCTGTCTCCTACAGGGCACCGCTGCTGTCTGCGCTGCTGCAACCCCGAGCCCGTGGAACTCAGTGGAGCCCATCCATACAGTCAGTTATTAAAAGATAACCCAAGCTGTGCTAAAAGGCAGCAGCATCCTTAGCAGATGGTAATACAAGGAGCCACTTGAACTTCTGTACCTTTTCCTCTGTCATCTGACAGTTACATCGCCAGAAGGGAGTGCAACGACCGAGGCACACCATGCTCCATCAACCACGAAATGGGACAGAAGCATCACGGAGAAAAATTGAGGAGAGGATAAAATATCATCCTAACACAGGGATGGGGCCACCATTTTAACAGTGTCTTACTGCTGTTTGCCCAAGCAAACAGAGACTGAGTGAAGGTAATTAAAAGCAGGACTGACAGATTTCCCCAAGGACACACAATGAACCAACACTACCAGCAATAGAAAAAGACGTACTTAAGAGAAAATAAAACAATTTTTTTCGCTGACTGGTGAAAACACCCCAGTTAAGGACAGCTAAAGTACATGTACCTTATACAAATGACACACTGTTTCTGCCAAAACAGTATTTTACCTATCCCTGTCTGGGAAGCACTGACTGCAGTATAATGGAAATCAAAGAAGGGATGAAAATAAACATCTTTCCTAATGCACAGTGCATCATGAAAGTCAAATCCTGTTAAGCCTTGACTGTTGAAGTAATCCTTACTCATGCAAAAAATCCCAATTAATTCATCAGGGAAAAATGCTGTATTAGCCTAAAAATCTGAAAACCAGCTGAATGCAAATGCCTTCTTCACATGAGGTCAGTGTTCCCAACAGACTGGATCCTTCAGGACAGTTCACTAACTTCAAGAAGAACATGTGGAGCTTAAAGACACAAGGACTCTTTAGCAAGAAACTGAAGTATTGGGGCACTGCAGCTGAGCTAAATTCGTGTTTGCTGAAATAAAGCTCTCTCCTTCCATCCCTGCTTGGATTAAACAAAAAACAAACCCAAGACAAAAATTATAAAATTCCCTCATAAGGCTTTTCTCAAGGACAAGACATTTCTCGTATATAGGTCACCATTTGATTCCTTCAGAGGAAAAAAACCACGCGGGCAGCAGCGGCTGTGTTTCAACGTAAGGAACGGATTTCACTTTGTGCTGGAAATATTTGCACAGTGTCCTCAAAAAAAAACCAACCCCAAAAAAAAACCAAAAACCAACCAAACAAACAAAAAAAACCAACAAAACCCTGAAACCTGGGAAACAAGAAAACATGCTGCAATGAGCCATGTGAGGCTGTGCACAATCAAATTACAGGAGGTAGCATTTTCCAGCGGTTCGAATCACAAGATATTGCTTCTATTCTGGGATGTACCTGGCTTACAGTTTGACCTTGGGTAATAAATGACATGCACTCTCTCTGGGCATCCCTTTCTTCATTTGTAAAAAGATGCAGGGTTTGGTCTGGCAATGTACTAATTAAAATAATTCTGTACTAGGCCAGGAATATTTATCAAAGGACACAAATTTTGTTCACGCTTGAGTACACAGAGACTAGAAATCATAATTTTCCTGATAAAGGAGCAAAATATTTCAATTGGAAGTTTTTAAAATCTTTGTTAAAATTTTAAAAATTAATTTGATTTTATTAATAATTAACAGTGTACTTTATTTCTTGCACTATGCATTTGAAATTAAGATGTATTTGACAGAAGAAATAATACTGTAGAAGGACATTACCTTATCAATGGAAACATCAGCAAGGGGTTACAGGATATGTTTTACTAGCAAAACAGCAATTAACCCACCTGCTAAATAGAGTCCTCTGTAAGTGCATACCTGTGCTTATCTGTGGGGATGTTTAACTCTTTACAGCTGCCTTTAGTATGATTTTTCACCAAGCAAGCAAACAGAGGAGAGCTCCCCCCTTCCTCATGCTGCCTGTGAGAGGTGATTGCACCCACTCTCCCAACTGCTCAGCAGTTGCTCTGAGGGATGTAAGGCAAATGGAAAAAGGCATTAAATAAAGCAGTAGAGCACAGGGTGCCACCTCCTTCTGCTGGTATGTCACGACACCATCATAAGCACTGACATGGGTGCTGGACACACTCCCAGTGCAATCTCAACCAACAGGGATGGCTTATTTCTCCACGAGAAACCATCTTCAGGCAGGCAGTGCTGCACATAGGATTGTGATGTGTCTACAAAACTTCCCTGTCATGGGAAGTGCCATCAGAATGAAAAGTTTGGTTATGGTTGCAAAAAACATAACCATGTTTATTTATGGTTATGATTGTCAGACAATCCTGTACAAAGAAACAGCACGCTTGGTATGCTACTTGAAAGGCTTAGTGTGGTAAGAATTCTAGTTCAAGGCAATCACAGTATTTAACTGACTTAACATTCTTCCTGGCTTCTTGGAATACCCTCGAGCCTCCTGAGACCTCCATTAAGTGAATTTCCTCAGACTCCAATTGCAGT
Source organism: Machaerirhynchus nigripectus (assembly GCA_013397975.1). NCBI lineage: Eukaryota > Metazoa > Chordata > Aves > Passeriformes > Dicruridae > Machaerirhynchus > Machaerirhynchus nigripectus. Next base: position 311,955 of record VZRQ01010881.1, read on the forward strand.
GACTGGTATTGGATGGGGCAGAGCCACTGGTTTTACATCATGTATTTACTTATAAATAAATGTTGCTTCCTCTCCTGGGAGGGAAGAAAGCCAGAAGCATATGAACTTGCAAATCAGTGATTAACAAAGGAAACACAGATTGGACCTGACAAGAGGACAGGGGAAAAAAAAAATCTACCAACTGCCTGCTCAGATACCACACTGACCACTTAGTAACAATCACCACAGCAAACACAGTTGCAATAACTGTTATGCCATAATCAGTGGAAGCTCTGAACTGTCAGCTGAATTGTACGGACAATGACAGTGTCTTGGGGTAAAGTCCCGATTACTGAACCCAATATTAGGTTGAACCATAAGCACATCTCAGGCTTCCAGGAAAAAATCCCCTGCTCTCATTCATGAAAAGAACCAAAATACACGGCCAAATTTCTGACAGTCTGAATGCTGGGGTTAGCAAGCCCAAATGTCCCTCAAAACCTGGTTCCTTGCTTACAAATTACAGCACCGCACCGCTTAGTACTACAGGATTCCTCACTCTGTTTTATTCAACACTATTTCTTTTCTTACCCACTTCATTTTACGGAAATACTCTTGAAAAGCCCGGGGTGGCTTATGCCAAGTAAGTCACCACCTGGCAACCAACAGCTGCTGCTCTCGGCGTGCCCCGGGATGCAGCGCTCCGCTCCACAGCCGCGACCCTATCCCACTCCCTCTGGCCAAAGCCGTATCTTTTCATTTCGGGGAGGAGCGCTGCGGAGGAGCAGCTACCAGGGAAAGCCCTCGCTTCCCGGGGGCTCTTCCTGCAGCTGGCCCCCAAAAGTGCAAGCTGCAGACAGCCGCGGCACCGCTGCATCCCCCTCTAGCATCGAGGGCACTGTCCCGGCCCGGCAGCAGCGCGGGAAGCCGCCGCGGGTGACCGCCCCAGCTCCCCGGGGACCCACCGACGGCGGGGCCGGTGTCACCGGGGCTGCCCCCGGCCCGCCCTTACCTCCATGCCCAGCCGCTGCTTCAGCACCAGTGCGGCGCACAGGTACCCGGCGCGGCCCACGAACAGCTCGTCGGAGCCGCACTCGAGGAAGGAGAGCGGAGCGCAGACCTCGCTCAGCTCCCTGAACTTGCCCAGCGGCCGGGTGTAGTCGGGCAGCCCGAGGGCGCGGTAGACCAGCGCGGCCACCGCGTACACCCCGGCGCCGCCCAGCAGGAAGGCGGCGCGGGTGTCGGCGTCGGCCTCGCCGCATCCCTCCTGGTAGCGCAGGCAGGCGTCCA
>VZRQ01010881.1:313562-381043 GCA_013397975.1 Machaerirhynchus nigripectus
GATGCCGGCCGGGAGCCCCGGCAGAGCCGGTCCGGGTCCGGCACAGCGCGTTAAGTGCCCGCCCAGTGCCCCAGCTGCGCTCGGCGAGGGCTTCTCGGCGGCCTCCCGGGGTGGCTGTGGCTGACCCGGATCTCCGGACCTCCGGCCTGAGCCACGCGAGGGACCGACCCGGTTCTGGTGTCCGGCTCGTCCTGCCGTGGCGTTCTTCCTTCACACAGGGAAGCCGGTGCGTCACCTTTGCCCGATCCGTCTGTGCATCCCCGAGGAAAAGGGATTAATTGGGTTTTCCACCCTCCCCCACCCCGCTGCTCTCAGGGATGCTGCCATTTGGCTCAGGGATGAATGCTGGGTCTGCTGGAGGGAGTCAGGGGCTGGAAGGGTGGCCGGGGAACTGCTGAGTTATTCCTGGCTGTGGAACGGCCCCTCGGGGGCTGCTGCAGCCAAAGCTGAAGGATGGAGCCAAATCCAAACGAGGGCAGCCCGAGGCCAATTTACATGGGAAGCTAGGCAAGTCCCCAGCAGACTAGCGGTGGCACAAGGCCCTCTTTGGCCCCTTTCCTTCATGCGTAAGCCAAGGAGAGCTTATGAGGAACAGAAAATTTAGGTCACTGAATATATTCCAGTTAAAAGAATGAAAATAAAAAAGAAGGAATATCTTGAAGTAGGCATTAAGAACAATTATTTCGTGATACAAATACTCAGTTCTCACTTCTTCACCTGATGATGTGAACTTCTGCACCGTAAGTGAGTCAAATATCTGTGACTTAAGGGTACCTGGTAATCTCTGGTACTTTCTCTGGAGATGCAGTCTCAGTAATTGAGGGCCTTCCCAAAGAAAGGTGGAAGGAGCAGCTTGCTGGAGGCTCCAGGCAGTAACCAGCAGCTGGCACAGCAGTAGCAAGTGCCAGAGCACTGTCCTTTGGATATTGAAAAACCTTTCTGAAGTTGTGGCTGGCGTCTCTCAGCTTCGTGCTGGCCGCTTGTTTCAGCCAAGTACCTTCAACCCTGTGTAGCTCCTCGCTTGCGCTTTCACACCCTCTTTTTGATCCAACTCACCTGTCCTTTCTCTTTTCTTCTTTTTAATGGGGTTTATGATCTGCTTAGAGATAATTTGCTTTCACCCTCTGATTTTTGTTTCTTCACTTCTCTTCAGTACCATTTTGCCATGTTTACATTCCAGATACCCACCCGCTAGTCTGTGTTTGTACTGTTCCCTAAAGCCCCACTTTCTGGCTTATTCACGTGTGTACCATATGTGGTTTGTACCACACAGACCTTGGCAGTCTAGAGCACTGAAAATGAGAAAATACCCTGCAAATGGCTAGGATGTCTCATTCACATGTTATTTTCTGTCATAAACTGGCTTCTGTTGGCCCATTGATAGCGCTGAGGGTGTAGCTAAAGATTTTCCAACATAATTTCTGTTGGTTCTAGAAAAGTGTATTCTCTAAATGCTTTTTTTAAGTTAAAATTTGGGAGTTTTATTTTTCATTCTGACATAACTTATTTTACATTTCGGGGATGCTTGCTTTACGTATTCAATCTTATTTTCAAATTGAAAAAGCTCTCTCATTTTGAGAACCTCAGCAAGAGGAACTGAATCACTGCCAGTTTCAGTGGCAAAGGATTTCAGAAAAATACAGACTTCATAAGAAAATCAGTTGGGTTAGCAACATTTTTCTACATGAGAGTCAAAAGGGAGTCAGTAACGACATGCCAAAAAGGAGCACCTTCTGTGCTCTGGGGAATCTGCTGTTGAACTGGAGAGAGCTTAGCAAATGCCACACAGCAATCTAGCAAGAAATGAGGATGACAGTTTCTGCTGTACTTCTTTTGTATGAGTATTAAACCACCAAAGCCAAAGAGAGAGATACGTTGGAAAAACACATGCTTCTTATAGCTGCAAATCCCCCAAATCTTAAACTGCTCATGTTCAAACTGTTTATGTACAAAAGTTTCATGCTTTCAGGTTGTGCTCTGTATCCTTTCCTCTTAAACAAGCACACGTGCAATCCTAACACAACTGGAAGAGAAGTAGGGCTGATTCTCAGGTGTAGATCATGTGTTTCTCATCAGATCTTTTGAGATTTGCCCTCCTCCTCAGTCCCAGAGTAACTGCGGGCCTCCAGTGTGGGCCTTCAGCTTGAGAAAAAATGTGAATTCCCCTCTCACTCCTCTGCACTGCTGCAGCTCCTTGGTTTGTGTGCTTTGGGCATGCTCTGCCTCCTCTTTGCTCTATAAATCTGATGCCACCAGCCAAGGAGCAGGTAAAAAAAGGGATTATACAAGGAAGGGATACAATCTTGGTGTGGTGGGTGGAGGAGGGAGCTGAAGCCTCGAAGCTGTTTGTTTTGGTTTAGTAAATCCACCATTCTGGAACACATATTCTGGAGATTTGATTATTGCTTATATTGATAAAATGTCTAATCATAGAATAAATAGGCTTGGGAGGAACCTTAGGATCTAGTCCCACCCATGCTCAAAGTGAGGTCTATTGGTGTACTTGTTCATGTGTGCTTGTTCACTTCTACTTGTTTATTTACAGTTCCCTTCAGGGAATCCAGGCACCTGCTGTTTCCAACAGAGCACAATAGTCTGTCTTCAGCTGTGGTGTAGAGACTTGAGGCATCTCCAAACAAATGTCTTACGGATTGGTCTGTCATTTGTCTTGTATACTTTTTACTGATATAACAGTTTTTAATACCTTCAGGGTTTTGGGATACCCATGTAGCTGCAGTTTTGTTCTCAGCCAGTATTCCACATCTCTCCTGAGCTGAAGCTGAGCAGTGGGCTCCATACAGAGGCTGAGCTTCAGCAACAGAATTGTATTAAGTGGTGTGAACACATCAGCAGGGTTGTGCTAGAGGGTTTTCAAGGCTGGTTTGAGCAAACCTGCTATTAAATCCAAAATCAGTTCCCACCCTACCTATCAAAATCAGCCCTCAGTACCCTTTACTGCTCAGTGCTGCTCTTCCCTCCCTAGAAAGTTTTGCCACTGCAGGTCAGCTTTGCAATTAGCTCTTTTCCTGCCTGGCTGGGCTTTGTCCCAGGAATCTACAGTCCTATCCAAGGGGCTCTGGGGTTACAGGGTCACCTCCATCCCAGCCCTGCAGTCAGTTCACTTTTGATGGGCAGCTGGCTCTGGGGCATATGGCAGAAAGGAATGAATTAGGCTGAGATGTTTCATGCCCACATTAGAAAAGAAGTATTTATATTTCCAGTATTCTCTGTTGAGGGTTCTTTTGNCAGAGACCATGCTGATAGCCAAAATTTGGAGTAGTCTGACCAGCAGTCATGCAGTGGAGGCAGCCCCAAGGATTTCATAGCATTGTTATTTGGTAGCCACAATGTCCCAGCACTCTCTGATTGCTCAATATATTCTGGTTTCTTACCACAAGTACCTTTTTTTTTATTTCTCAGGTTGAGCTACCCTCTTCTGCATGGACTCCACTTACAAAGCTACACAAAAGGTTTTGTGGTTTTTGTTCTGTGACGATCACCTGACAGTGATATGAACACCTGTTTTAAAAATGAAATGTTCTTGGCATTGTGCAACAGAATCTATTTTCCTAAGTCAATATTTTCTCCTTTTACTTCTGTATAGTTGATAATACAAATACAATTTCTGCATAACCTAAGTTTTGGTGCATGTATTGCCATTTCATCACAATGAAAATTACACATCAGAAGAAGACAGGGCTGCACTGAATTACCTTTTGCTCCAAGAGCACAGTGAATTTTTGTCCACTACTCAGACTGATAAAATTTAGTAATTTAACAGGAGTTTAATTCCTTTGAGACTTTGTCTTAATTACCAAATATGGTAGAAATTGGCCAACATGAGAAATTATGGGACAGTGGGAAATGCTGAACAGGTACTTGTACAGTCATGCATGGCTCTTCCTTAAGAGACTAGACTAGCAGTTTTTGGGATTTGTTTTGTTGTTTTGTAGCAATTTACAGATTTTTGTAACAAGATGCTGAAAGCATAGGTAGGTGTACTCGTTGCTTACAGAACTGATTTTTATTACAAAATGTCACATTTTCCATTTGGAGAGGTAGGCTAATTTTGGTAAGGGTTTCAGCTTAGTAAACACATAACAGTTGTTATAGTCTCTGAAGAGAATATTGCATTTTTCTGTATCTTTATGTAGAACAACCTGTGATAAGTGGAGCACTCTTCAGCTGTTGAAGCTGAAGAGTGCTGCCAGGGCTTTCTGCAGAGCAGAAAGTTTGAAATTCAGCGTTTTGGCTTAACTGGTAAAACTTTAACTTCAAAATAGCATTGCCTTGACCTTATCCTGAACTTTTTTCCATAGGCTTTGTAATCCCTAGTGTTCCTTCCCTTGGCTTGAACCTGCCCAGATTAACAGGATGGTGGAACTCTTTTCTCAGACATGTCTGTCAAATCCACAGTTTCTTTGTCCAGCAGGTTATTCCATTTTGTTTTACGTTCAAGGTGATTTCTAATGAACACAAATGCTCTTGTATGCTTGGAGAGCAGTCGTTCATCTGCAGTTCTCTGCATGGTTCTGACACTGTCTCATAGAATAAGGAAGCAAAGAATCCCACTGGGCACTCTACTGTTGATATTTAAACCAAATACTTCTTTTTGTATCACTAATTAGTCTGTCAGTACAACATATATTGTAAATTCTAAATTTCCTTAAGTGCATATTTTCTACAACAGATGTCAGTGTGATATCCAAGATTTTAATTGTAACATTTTTGTCACAGCCGGAATTTGGAAGCCTTTCAAAGTACAGGAACAAAAATCAATATCTGAAATCAACTAGTACATTTTGCTATTGCCTTGGTGTTAGCTGATCTCAATAATTGCTGTGATGGAAATAATCGACTTTTATTAACAAACCATGCTTCTACTTGCCAGGGCAGGGACCTCACCAGGAGGCCCACAGCAGGTGATGAAGGAAGCTGGGGACAGTGACTGGGCCCTGGGCACAGGCACTGAGGAGTGGTGCAGATTGCTGGGATTTCAGGCTATAACACTGAGTGTAATCATTACATACAACTACTGATGATAATGATAATAATGATTTTATGTCCTTGAGGAAAGAGAGCACCTGCAGAAACACGTTATCCTTTAACGATATGCTAAGGAAGTTAGATACATGGTAATGGAGATGGAAAATTTCCAACTTCTGAATCATCAAAACGAGTGCAGCATTTGACCTTCTTTAAAATTTCCATCTTGGCCATGCTTTGACCAGGTCTAAATCTCTTAGCTTGACATATTTCATAGTGCCAGTTAATATGCTGTGTGTTACACATGTATGCAGTCACACACATGTACACAGTCACACACAAATACAACATTGTCCGTAAGCAAAACCTCTTCTTGATTGTCTGTTTTGGTTTTTTGGATTTTTTTGTTCTTGGTCAAACTAACAAAACTGTAAGACAAGGCTAGGTTTACAAAAATGAAAACTTTAATATGAGGTTTTTCCTGAGAACATCTATCCCAGCTGTTTTCTGTTTTCCCCAAGGAGTAGGCAGCCTAGGTTAGGGAACACAGAGTCATGCAAATTCACACAGGTCCAGCTTTGTGCACCTAAGAGCAGCCTGGTGTAGATGCTTTTATACATCTGCAGAATACTGACTGCTCTCCATGGGATGCTGATGCATTATCACTTACAGCTGAAAATCTAAGGAAGCACAAAATAACCTGACTTTGGATGTCTGTTGTCCACTCAAAGAATGAAACAGTTGGCTTAACTAACATTGAAAATTAATGAAGTTGATAATGAAGATAATGCAGTCTCCTCAGGAATTTTTTTTGACTGACAGATTTTAAAGCTCAATTCACTGGATAGGATGACAGAATGGCTGAGGTTGGAAGTGGTCCAGCCTCAGTTTGGTCCAACTCCCCCCCCTGCTCAAGCAGGTCACCTAGGGCCAGTTGCCCAGGATTGTGTCCAGGTGGCTTTGGAATATCTGAGCACAGAGATTCCACAACATCCCTGGACAACCTGTGCCAGTGCTCAGACACTCTCCCAGTAAAAAAGTGCTTCCTGATGTTCAGACAGAACTTCACGTGTTTCAGTTTGTGCCTTTTGCATCTTGTGCTGTCACTGGGCACTACTTAAAAGATCCTGGCTCTGTCCTCTTTGCACTTTCCCTCCAGGTGTTTCTCTGCACTGACAAGGTCAGTCCCTGAGTCCTCTCTTCTCCAGGCCAAGCAGTCCCAGCTCTCTCAGCTTTTGCTAGTGGGAGAGGTGTTTCAGTCCCTTTAAAATCGTAGTGACCCTTTGCTGGACTCTCTCCAGTAGCTCCGTATCTGTCCTGTCCTGGGGAGCTCAGAACTAGACACAGTGCTCAAGTACAGTTCTTGTTCTACTTAATTTTGACAATCTATAGAATTTTGCTTTTTTTTCATGTAAATGTTGTGGCTGAACTGAAAATGGGTCTCAGAAGAGAAAATAATTAAGGAGGCCAGCGTTTATTCTTAGTAATCCTGAAACAATGCATGGAATGCTTCTTTTTAAATACAGTGATAATATTTTCTTGGGAAAGTGCCAAGAACATTTCAAAATCAATTTCTGTTCACATTCATTTACAGCTCTTGCACTTATTACACCGTCTGTCTTCATTTCACTGCTCTATACTACTCTGATGGGATGCATGGAGCTCTGCTGAACTGTGCTAAAGATCCATCTGTAGCAGTTTATACTATTTTGCTTGTTAAGCATCCAAGAGGGAGGCAACACAAATATTAAATGTATTATACTCTGATTTGGGTTTTGTTAGTAGGACAAAGTTTTATGGGTATTCTGAAGTTGTAAATTAAAATAATGTGAAGTATTATTATTGGACTTTGAACAAAAATATTTTTCTTTATTTTTGCACCGTCAAATGTGTACGCTATGATCAAGGAAATATTTACATCTAGGATTTATCTTGCATGTTTGAATAGTCCCTAGCTGCTCTCAGTACTGTTCACAACATCATGGTCTAGGTTTGTTTCAGAATGTCGTTAAGCATTTTTGTTATTCTAGAGTTTGGTTTTCAAATAGCTCTCTTAAAAAAAAAAAAGTAGAGGCAGAGGATATATAAAAATAATTCACAGCTTCATGAATTATTCAGGGAAACATTCTACTTGATAAGGCAAAATGTTCAGGTACTAAGATATAAATTTGGATGGGATATTACAAAATTAGGCTCTGATTCAGTAAACCATATGGGTCAGAATTTTTGCTCACGGACTTGATAGAAAAAGCTCATGCTTGAGTGGATCAGACCTATACTGCTCTGGCACAAGATTCCCCCCTTCCAGCTTTCTGTAAGTCGAGATTTCTCTGAAGTAAGCAGAATAAAGGTTGTGTAATGGGCATTTTAAGCCACTTAAGGCTTCACAAAGTGATACTGAATGTCTGAAAAAAACCACTGTCTTTCCCATACAAACATGATTATTAAAACTTCTCTATGTAATGCAGATGATTCAAATTCTTTAATGATGAAAAAGGCAAAGTAGATAAAGGAAATTATATGTAGGTAATATTTATGGACAAATTTACATTTTGTATCTATATATGTATGTAAGCTCAAATTTGAAAATAAAACTTGTTGTGATGAGTCTGAAAATAATTTTAAAATGGAGCCCTTCCTTTCTCTGATTATTACCTTTGTTACTTCAACTCATTTAAAACAAACAAATCCAGTTATTCCTATTCATTTAGTGCTTGGTTTACTTGCAGGTTTCCACCCTACTGTTTTAAAGCCAGCCTTTTTCGTGCCACAACATTGTTTTCATCATTTGTGCAAAGAAGCAGCTCAACAGTATTTTTTAGAATCACAACTAATTTAGAAGGGTTTGCCTGCATTTGCTGCCTTCTCTTGCTGCTCTGTTCCCCTGTGTCAGAGCCAAATTATGAAGCAAAGCCATCAGCTCTCGGAGTCAGGCACTAAATACACAGTTCGATGAGAAGCCTCTCCTTTGAAAAGGATGCTGGGCTTGGTCAATAGTCACTGCAATAAAAACTTTGTGCTTGGAGTGCAGCTGCCGATGCTGGCAGGGCTGGACTGGCCGCCTCTCTGGATGCCCCACATTTGGATGTTTGTTATTCTCTGCACAGTGACTTTCACAGATGTCAGTGCTTGTTACCTACGGGGGAGAAATTAAACCTCTGCATGTTGGCCAGTGTACAAACTGTTCCCTCTCTTTAATGTCACTTCGCCTTCCAGCCCATGCTGGTTCTGAGGCTCCAAGGCCTGGCTGGGGTGCTCAGTCACATGTTCCCGTAAACACCTTTCAATTTAGGCATTGTTCTTAGGAGATTCAGTTCACTTTCAAATATTTCTTCTGATTAGAACAACCCTATCTCAGTTGGTGATCAGCCTGATGTTTTCAGGAACTCCCATTTGCATTAAGGTCCTGAACTCCTGTTTACATCGAGGTCCTGTTCTTGCATAATGTTTCCTGGAGCTGTATCTGGATCAGCCTTGGCTGTTACTCCAGTTGCTTTTAACTGCTTGGCTAGTTAAAAAAGATGGAAAACTAGTATATCTGACCTCATTGTGCACAGGAATTTTCCACTCGCATTCTCCTCACCATTGCCACGGAGAAAGGGTGAGAGAGGACATTTTCCAAGCACTTTATGGCCCAGTGATGACCTCTTCCTAAAATAGCACCTAAGTAACTTCTGGAACAAGGTAATGAACTCTTCCACGCCCATATCCCTGGCACACGCATCCTGGAGAGCATGGACGCTGCTTGTTGTCAGGCTGGAAGTTGACTGGGAAGGGAGCTCTGTGGAACTCGAGCAACATTTTGCTGCTGACATTGTATGTCCTTGGATCCCTGTTCTTCACCCTATGGCCCACAGACGTGGGCCATAACATGTGACTGTTAAACGTGTGACAAAGGTCACACGTTTAAAGGTTGGGGCAGAGGATTACATGTGTAACATTATTAGTTAATTCTTTGTAGGTCCCACTTTAATCCTTGGCTGAAAAGGAAGGTTTCTGAAAAGCCATCTATCTCCAGCACGCTGCAGAGGGAAGACAAATTCTGTTGTAAAAGGTGACTTACCAGGTGCAATTTCTTCCATCACTAAAACCTCTCCCTGCCTTGCTTTGTTAAAAGTTTACCCTCTTTGGTGCTTGCCTTGCAGGCCCAGAAAGTTCAGGTTTTTCTTCTCCCAAACAGTTCCAAGCAGAGGATGAGCAGGCACTCTGATCACAGGGCAAAAGGGGTGGTGCAGGAGCGAGGAAATTGTGCTGTCAAATGCCACTGCCTCCATTAGTTTATTTTCTCCTTCCTTGTCCTGTAGGCTGGAAGATTAAGGGATGGCAGCTGGACCAGCTGGCAGTTTCTGGGGGAAGGTTGCATCTAGAAGGAACGAAGACATGGTAAAGCACGGCAGACAAAACAGATGTAGCCATGGGCAGGGGCAGTGTGACATGAGCCAAGTGTATCTGTGTCACACTCAGTGTGTGACACTTGACAGGTCCTTCACATCAGAGGCACAAGGATCGTGTGTGGTTTTGGAGCCTGTCCCTTAGGGCAGCATAAAACTGAGCTCTTTTTGTTTAAATAAATTCAAAACTGCTTCCTTCTTCCAGTACTTTCTCCTCTGTGTAAGTTGGGGTTTTATGATTTTAGGAATTAGTAACATCATTTCCAGCATGTGACATAACTGAGATATGAATTCATAAATGCATTTGGAACAAACAACTCCGTGTTACTGAAAATAAGATATGTTATGTGATTAAAATGAACGCAATCAAATTCGAAGCTTGAAGCACTGCAGCTAAACAAACATATCTCTAATCAGCAAATTATGTCCTTCCAAGGAACATTATAATTTCAAAATGGAGAAAATACATTAAAACTGTCTTCTTTAGTGAAGAAATGATTATGCAGCAATATTTACATAGTCATAGATAGCGTCTTCTAAAGGGAGTTGGCGGGGATTTTCCCGCTCCAGCGCCTCACGGCGCACCTCAGGCTCTGGTGCAAGAGCGACCCCTGGCGGTCAGTCCCCGCAATGGCCGGCCCGGCGCCCGCCCTGCGATTCCTCAAGCGCACCTGAAAATCCATGTGTCCTGGGAAAGCCCGGCTGCTCCCTTAGGAACTGGCTGCTGCAGTATTTCTAGTACTGGCCTCAGGGACTTAGAGAACTGGGGAAGGGAAAAGGAAGGGGATGAGGCAAGGGACCAGGGAAAGAAATACAACAAAGAGGAAAAAAAGATGATTTATATGTTACATTTAATGCTTCTCTTTGACATTTGCACGCACAAGCAGTTCCTTATAATTTTTACAAGTTCACAGAATCAAAGAATCGTTAGGGTTAGAAGGGACCTCTGGAAATCACCCTGCCCAAAGTGGGGTCACCTGGAGCAGGTGACACAGGAACACATCCAGGTGGGTTTTGAATGTCTCCAGGGAGGGAGATTCCATGACCATCCCGGGCAGCCTGTTTCAGCGCGCTGCCAGCTTCAACATAAAGTTCTTCCTCATGTAGAGGTAGAACTCCTTGTGTTTTTGTTTACAGCCATTGCTCCTTGTTCTGTCACTGGGCCACTATAAAGAGTCTGTCACTATTCTCTTGGCACCTGCTTTGTGATATTTATGTGCATTGATGAGATCCCCTCTCAGTCTTCTCTCCAGACTAACCAGGCCCAGCTCCTGCAGTCTCTCCTCATAAGAGAGATGCTCCAGACTCCTCCAGGCCATTTTTGTGGCCTCTGCTGGACCATCTCCAATAGCTCCATGTCTCTCCTGTACTGAGGAGCCCAGAACTGGACACAGCACTCCAGATGTGGCCTCTCTAGGGCTGAGCAGAGGGGGAGGATGCCCTCACTCGACCTGCTGGCCACGCTCTTCCCAGGCCACCCCATGATCCCATTGGCTCTCCTGGCTGCAAGGACACACGGGCAGCTCAGGGTCAATTTGTCACAAACCAAGACTCCTCGGTCCTTCTCCAGCAGATCAGCCCCCAACCTGTGCTGGTACTTGGGGTTATTCCTCCCCAGGTGCAGGACCCTACCCTTGCCCTTGTTGAACCTCATTAGGTTTCTCTCTGCCCAACTCTCCTGTTTATCAAGGTCCCACAGAATGGCAACACAGCCTTCAGGTGTATCAGGCACTCCCTTCAGTTTCGTATCATCAGCAAACTTGCTGAGGGTGCGTGTGATCCCTTCATCCAGGGTTCTATGTTATTCTTTCCTTTGAGGCATCTTAATTGGAATGCCAATGATGTTATAGGGTAGCAACACTCTCCCAGAATTTAAAATGCATACTGTATTTTGTTTACATGCTGACATGTCAAATGCTCCCAATTATACATACAAACTCTGGATGTCTTGAAATTTGCTGTGTTTAATGGGGATAGGAATGAAAATGCTTTTCATTTTATTCTGCAGCTTACCTGTATCATAGTGCACAGGGAGCTGGTATGCTTGCTTTCAGGACTGACATCCATGAAGATGACCATAAGACCATACTCAGGTCCCTTGACACATGAGAATATAAAAGTGTAAAACTTTAATAAATACATGAACGACTAGTAATACTTGCTTGCAAAGGAAATTTAGTCCTAAAAGTATTTACTTGGAAATGACATTTTTACTATTGTTTTCTCCTCCTCCTCCTCCTCTCCCTCCTCCTTCTCCTCCCTGTCCCTTACGGTTCTTTCCTCACAGATCCTCACTTCCCCTTGCAGTATTTTCCCTCTTCTCACAGGCCTCCCCTCCAGCTCCACTGCTGCCAGGCCCGGACACCTGGGCCAAAGGCACAGCTGTGCCTGTGCCAAGAGTGACTTCTCAGCTCAGGGAGACACAGGCAAAGCTCCCACTTTGGAAGAGGAGTGAAGGGAGAAAAGCAGGAGATCTGTGTACACGAGGCCAGCTCCCAGCACCCAAAGGTGTGTTCAGAGGAGTCTGAGCCTCCAGCTGTGGGTCAAGATTTGATGGTCAGAAATAGGTGATGTGATGGCTTCCACAGGCCTTTGGGCGTTCGCTTTATGGAACAACCATTCTATGAAGAACAGCTTGAGGAAAAGACCCTGCGATGGAACTTCTGATTTCAGCAGCATCTTTTGAAGCAAGTTCAGAGGTGTTCCAGGGCATAGCAAAGGATGCAGGGAGGAAGAGATGGCAAGAGCATGAGAAGGAGAGAAGACAGGGAGGTGCCAAGTATCTAAGCACAAGTGTAACCACTCTAAACATCAACTGGAGCACAAACTTCATCTCTTTGTTACAGAGGGGAGATGGAGCCGAGGGGCACTATCCCCCAACACAGTCCTGCCCAGACCCTCACACACAGAGGATTTCTCAAAGCAAATCAAGTTTTATTAACAGATGGACAAGGGGGAAATCTCTTCTGCGCCTCCTGGCAGGGGGAGCATCACAACTGGGACCATTTGTAGAGGCTGTGCAGGAAGCAGGGATTGGGAGTCTGTTTGCCTCCTCAGGTGGGAGAGGAGGAAGCACGGAACATTCTGTGGCTGCTGCTCCCCATGGTGGCAGTGGTGTCAGCAGATCCTCCGCAGGGCCCAGTTCTGGTGGAAAAAGTGCACAGTGATTGGTCTCAGGGGCATGAGCAGCAGGTGGTCAGTGATGTTGTCCTTGCAAGCGCTCAGGACTTTGTAAGCACTGCCAGCTCCCATGGCTGGATGCAGCCATCAGAACGTTGTTTGTGGGAAGGACAAGGCAAAAGCAGTGGAGGTCCCTACCTTATCCAAGGGCGTGTCCTCCCAGTCCTCCTCCTCCTCCATCTGCTCCTGGGTACTGCAGGTGGTTTTCCCCTGGCTGCTGCTGTCAGAACCAGCTCTCCTCTGACTTGGCAGCCAGTAGATCCCAAAGAGTGTGAGGACCATTTCAACACAGTCCCAGAACCACCACTGCCGGCAGGCTGAGAGGAGCACGCTTTCCTGGGTGGGTCTGCTCTGCTCCTTCATCCTCTGCTCCTTCATCCTCTGTTCCATCTTCTGCAGCTTAGCCATCTCCTGGCTGCGCTGCTCCTCATGCTGCCTCAGGAGCTCTTCCGTGACCTTCACTGCAGGGAGATCTACACTCAGTGCGTATTGGAAGATGCCCGCCACTGTCAGGATTTTGGTGATGCTTGCAGCCATGGCCTGGAGGAAGAGGAGGGAGAGAAGGGTCTCAACAGGGCTGGGTGATGGAGAGATGGTAGCTGGGGCACTGGGGGCAGGAAATTCAGGGCCCAGGGATGGGTGGGAGAGGGGGTGCAGGAGCCTGGAAGCAGCCAGGAGAAGGTTGTGGAACTCTGGGGGGATGCGGGCACATCCCCACAGGCACTGGCTGTAGCTGGCAGCCCTGGGCACCTCTGCGCCTGGCTCTGAGGGAGGCACCTGCCCTTCCCAAAACTATCTCCACAGCTTTTGCACCCTCTCCCCAGACTTAGAAGCTCCCCCTGAGTGCTGGTGCTTCTTGTCTGTCCCTCAGCCCAGGCTTCCCGTCTCCTGCCCCACTCACTGCTGCCTCAAGCAACACTGCAGTGGTGACACTGCCACACAGGGCATCTGGACATGTCCCCTTTGGTGTCAAAGACACCGGAGCCCCACAGTGACACACTGCCTAGGCAGCTGGGGCTTCAGATGGAACTCACATGGAACCAGAGAGTTTATGACCTTTGGAAGAAGAGGCAGCCACTCAGGAGAACTGCACAACTGCCAGGTTGTGCAGGGAGAAAATTAGAAGGGTCAAAGCCCAACTAGAACTTAATCTGGTATTATATTAACCACAATACTAGAAAATAAAAATGTTTCTCTAATTTCATTCGCAACAAAAGGAGGGCTCAGAGAATCTCCATCCTTTATATGAAATATAGTGAGAAGGAATGAGGAAGATACTGAGGTATTTAATGCCTTCTTTGCCTCAGTCTTTAGAGTAAGGCCAGTTGTTCTCCATGTACCCAGGCCCCTGAACTGGAAAACACAGGTGAAGAGCAGGCAGGAAACAACACCCAGGCAGGGGCACCCAAGCAGGATGCAGGCAGTGTTAAACTCAGCCCTTGCTAGACGATGACTGCCCTGCTGTTCACACAGACTAATCAAGAGTTATTCCCAGCTGCCCAGTCACTTGAGCAATTTACAATCTTTCTCACCAGCCAAGTCATCTCCTGGTAGGGCTGTTCCTCATGCTGCCTCTGGACCTCTTCTGTGGCCTTCACTGCCTGGGCATCTGCCCTCAGCCCATACTGGAGGATGGCCAGCACCAGCAGGATTTTGGTGATCCTTCCTGCCATGGCCTGGATGAGGAGGAGGGAGAGAAGGGGCTCAGAGGGGTTGGGCAGCAGGGAGATGGTGGCTGGGGCAGTGCAGGTAGGAAGTGCAGGGCCCAGGCACAGGGCACATCCCCGCAGCCCTGAGGGCGCTCGCCCCGATGGCGGCACCGGCCCTGCCCGAGGTGTTCTCCACAGCCCCGCACCCTCTCCGCAGCCTTAGAAGCTGCCCCGGGTGCTGGCGCTCCCGGCCTGGCCCTCGCTCAGCCCAGCCTTGCCCCCGCCTGCCGCACTCACCGCTGGCTTGAGCTGCTCTGCAGCGGTGACACTGCAGCGTGCGGTATCTGGGGACGTGTCCCCTCCAATGTCACAGACACCAGGGCCCCATGGCCACACCCTGCCCAGCCTGCTGGGGCACTGGATGGAACTCAGGTGGAATTCAGATGGAACCAGAGAGTTACGACCTTTGGAAGAAGGGGCAGCCACTCAGGAGGACTGCACAGCCTTCATGGGGTTCTGCAGGGAGAAAATCAGAAGGGCCAAAGCCTGACTGGAAGTTAATTTGGCCCTAAGAGTGCCCTAAAAGATGATAAAAAATGTTTCTATAAGTACACTAGCAACAAAAAGAGGGGTCAGGAGAATCTCCAGCCTTTACTGGATGAGGTGAGACACAGTGACAAAGGAGGAGGAGGAAGAGCTGAATTTCTTAAAGTAAGGCCTGTTGCGTTACTCTGAACTCCTCCCATGACAAGATGACCCCCTAAGCAGATGAGAGAGAGTTTGTTGGTCCTGATTCCCTGGAGTTTAGTAAAGCCTTTGACACNGTAAGGAGGTTTTAGGCAGGTGGGATGTGGTACCTTTTCCAAAGTAACAGGTGACAGGACAAATCAAAATGGCCTCAAGTTGTGCTAGGGGAGGTTTAGACTGGATTTCATGAAAAATTTCTTCACCAAAAGAAATGTCCAGCATTAGAATAGGAAGAGCCCAGGGAAGAGGCTGAGTCACCATCCCTGAAGGTATTTAAAATACACGTAGATATTTCACTTAGGGACATGGTTTTGTGCTATATTTGGCAGTCCTGGGTTAATGGTTGGATTTCAGGGTGTTTTCCAACCTAAACAATTCTTTGAATCTGTGATTCTGTTGTAGCAGTCTAATGTAATAACTAGGCTCAGTGGAAATCCTCACCTGATTTTCATTTGACAGCTCTAGTCATTTTCCATAAATCTTCCTATGTATATATCTAGGTCAAAAAAACCCCAAACCATTGTGTATCTTCTGTGTGACTGCTGATTACTTTCAAAGTTTGTATTCCATCAACCAAAGTTTGTCCAAACAAACTTTGTCTGTCAAATTCATCCTAAGGCTGTAGTATTGTCAGGATATGTGGCAAACCAAGGAAAAATGCGCTCAGGAATAAATATGCTGCTGTGCACTGCTCTTCCATCTTCCGTTTTCCCTGCTATACTGTATTTTCAGCTTGTGTTGTCAGAGTGGCTAAAACAATAGGTTTCAGCCCTCTGCTTGTAACTTCCTAGATTGTACTGCAGTGCACATAATAAAGATTGACTATTTGCTCCTGGAATAAAAGTTACCTAATCAGGTGGCTTGGATACAGATTCACAAATCGGAGAAACTCATCTCAGTTCTTGCCTCACCTAATGGCCTGCTGTGTGCCTTCGGTGTCTGTGGCAATTTCTCAGTTACAGAGCAGGGAGAGTAGGACGTGGTTTTCATCCTAAGGAGGAGAGCTGCTGTGAGAGGCTGAAATCCTGAAAGAGTTAATGTAAACCTGAAAAAGTTAATAACTCAAACACTGGGCAGAGGAGAAAGGAATGTTACCATGCCAACGAAAGGAAAAGAGGGTCTTGGAGGCAGGATAGTGCTTGGTTTTTTTGAGACCACCCTCCTTATCTTGGGTAACTATCTCCAAAACCAAATTTGGACAGCATTGCAGTTGTGTCTCTCACATGGGAAGGGAATTGAAACTATGAGACAACCCAACCCCCTTCTGAAAGTCTGAGAATAACAAAACGTGCCTGCTCAAGGACTGTTCTGTAAGCAACACACCTGAGGGGGCTGTATGTGCACCCACCCTCCTCAGGAACCAGACCAGAGATGGTGCTGGAACCCTGGGTGGTGACATGGATATTTACCTCTAATTTTCCTATCTTTCCTTCTTCATTTCTTCCTCTCCTTAAAAGTTTAATGTGCTGTTGCTACGGGCAGTTCAGAGGAGTTTGATTCGATGCTGCTGCGGGCTGTTCAGAAGTTTTAAGTTTTTGCTGACATGGACTGTTCAGCATATCATAAGGTTTAAAAGTTTAAATTGTTGCTTCCATAGCTAAAACTTTCTAAGCGGTTTCTTGGCATTGTTTTGCCTTAATTTAGTCCAAGGGTATCAGCAACATCAGCTGTCCCAGAGGAGGCAGTCCAGGCCTGCTCTCTCCAGATCCAACATTTTGCTATGCCAGAGCAGGAGGCCCGAGACCTCCCTCACGGAACCTGACAGATGCTCAGGTGAAAAATATTCTGAAATTTTGCTGTGATTTTATTATATTTTAATTTCCCACGATAAAGAGCAATAATATCTCTAATTAAAAGTGAAATATTATTGAGACATACAAAAGTGAAATTTTATTTTTTGCAAGGCAAACTAGGGCTTATTTGAATGCCTCTGACTTTGTGCTGAGCTTTTTCAAATAAGATATAAATCTACCACTTTCGGTTGCATATTTAACTTTTTTAACATCATTGAGTAATGGCTGAAGCAACCAAAGAATGATATGGCACACTTATCTTTAATGTATTTATTGCAAGGAGTGTAAAGATTGAGAATTAGAACTATAAATAAACTTTAAATAAAATTTTATTTATGAGTTTATGATAGAAATATTGTATTTTATATGAATTTTATTTATCATGTTTGTCAAACACCTACACCCATATGCACACTAGCTTTCTGATGTACTGAATAAATGCAGCAACCAGTTTGGAAAATCAGACAAAGGTAAACAAAAGAACAAAGATAAAATAATAATTTTCACATCTTTTATAATTACTGAATCACTCCAGAATAATTCCTTTAGCTATTGTTCTCTTCACATCCTCAGACAGTGCAGCACATTTTTTCTGCTCACAGGCATAAACTCAACCACCGTTGTTCTTTTTATTCTGTATAAGGGAGATGAATTAATATTTCTTCTATGTGGAGAGTTCTGCATACTATGGAAAAAGTTGTCAGAATGATCAAATTCAACAGCAGTATAAAATACATAACATAAATCACCTTAGAAATATAAAAGACAATTTTTGCCATATTCTTATTCTCTATTAATCGAAAGCTAGCTGAGAGTTTCTAATCACTCATGTTTTTCAATCATGATCGATTTCTCACTGAAGCAGCCAAACAATGAAAACACTGTGAATCAACCCAACCTCCCTGTATTTTAGACCACTGAAAAATGGAAATAAAATTTGCTTTCAGGCACTTTTCACTACTTGATTAATACAGCTGATTCAGATTTGGGTCAGTGGTTGCTCTCAAAGGACTGTTTACTCCCCACGCTTGTATGAAATTATGAAGCAAGGGCAAGCATCACTATTCTGCTTGTTCCTGGTGGAGTAAATCTATTCTTTGGCCAGAATTAGGGTCTAAGCACACCTACAGCTGACCTGGTATGGGTCAACATGAGTTTGAGTCATTATGTTGATTATTTTTTAGGTAATTTATACGAAATTGCTGGAGAATTTTCAAGGCCAAGTTCTTCAGCAGTTTACATGGAAGCACACACACCTACTGCCTTTGATTCTTTTCTCACTCACTGCAAACCTTACAGCTCAAATTCAGGCCAGCTCCCAGTCATCTGCCATGTGAATTGTGCCAAGTGAACCCAAACTACCTTTTCAGTTCATAAAATATTCATTCAGTCCCAGCTGGGACTGTAAAATATGAATGCTTGGTTATGATGTTGGTAACATACCTTTTCCGTTCTCTTTCATATGTATAAGGGAAATAGTTATACACCACTTGCAAGTACAGCTATATGATAAATTAGTGCTCTAAAAACCCCCAAACTTCTCCATCTCACTCTGCTGGAAGCCCGTTTGACAGTACAATCCACTGTCTAACCCAAATGGTGGCCATTACAAAAATGTTTCAGATTTTAATCTGCCATAAATTCCTACCCTCTCCCTTCGTGTCCATCTGCCCTGGGGGAAATTTAAGTTCCTCCATATTACCTTCTCCTGGCATTCAATATTCCATGTTGAACAAGTATTTATTAATGCAATGCAATTCAGAGCTAAAATTCTAATGAAAAAAGAGCTTTGGAGTCTCCCAGATTTTATATCCACTAGTTTGGAGAACTGGAGATAACTCAGATATACAGCTTTAATCATAGAGGAGCCTAGTGCATAGGAAAATACTTTAGGACACATTTGAGAAATTTTACCTGTATTGCTCTTGAGTTTTCTCTTTCCTTTTTTTTGACAGACAAGGATTAATACAAATCTTTACACTTAGGGGGATTAAAATATTCACCTCCTAAAACACTGTTCACATACTCTGAAAAATATTTAAAATACAGTTTTTCATTAGAAAATAATATATACACCTATCTATCTGTACTAGATGTGTTTCTGTGTGTGTAAATTTGTGTCATGACATAGTGCTTAGGTCTATGTGCAAGGGTTGGGATGAACGTGTTGTCTTTAGAGTCCAAACAACCGAGCAAAAAATGCTCAGAATGCATTGTGCTAAGAAGCCCTAAATGAAAAGAGCTGAGATGAGTTTGCCTTGTAGGCCCAGTGTTGTGACGTGAAAAAAATGACACACTATCAGACTTTTTTGCCAATTTGAGTTGGAACTATACCCATCACCTTTTAAAGAGAAAGAACCACAGTACTTTGTGAGCTGATTAGACTTTACTGTTTGGTCTTTATTGGCATCTGACTTACGCAGTTCAGCATATGAGGATTAGTGGTGATTGATGCCTCCTTCCCACCCAGTCCTGGGGTTGTGGTTGGTAGAAGTCCTGCAGCGTTCATCCTCTCTTGGTTCTCTGTAAGCCAGTACTGAAGTTTCAGGAAATCATTTACTGAACATACTTTTCTGTGAGGCAATGTAGTAGTGTATGAAATACCTGCCAGAAAGAGAAGTCTCTCTCCTGTTACGTGAGCTCTGTTTCTGAGTCAGGAGCTCGCAGACAAGAGGGAAAGACCAACTGTTAAATGAAAGCAAATAAAGAGAAAACAAGCTAAAAAATAGTAGGGTGTTTGTGAGGGCAGGAAAAGGAAAATGAAAAGAAGAAAGAAAAGCTTCATTTGGCTGGCAGATAGGCAGTGATGAGTGTGCTCATCTCATAATTATGCAGCTAAGCAGGAGGTACATCAGTATGGATGTTGTTAGGGCTAAAAATCTTGTCTTGCATGTTCAGCTGTATGCACACCACAGTTTGGATGCTCATATGGACAAGCACTTGAAGGGAAACACAGTCTGCTATAATGCCTATCTGCTAGACAAAATGTGCATGATTAGTTCCATATGGCTTTTTTTTTTTCTGAAACAGTAGAGTTCCAAAGTGAGGAAGGATTTCAAATAGAGGTGATGATGTATTTCAAAACTGCAGTTCAGTAATGAGCTTATGGGGGAATATTGGCCTTCAGTGGGATTTAAATTAGTGTGCTTTGCTGAATAGAAATGTCCTTAACATCTCCTTAAAGACCTGTACATAGTAAGACATGCACATAGGAAGACATGTACATAGTAAGAAGTGATCTTGTTTTTGTAGGGCTTTGAATTAACTTACAAGTGATTTGCTGCATGAAGATTCCACAGAAGGTACCTGCAGTCTACATAAAATCAGTATCTGTTTTTTAATGTAACATTTTCCCATCCTGCTGAGTTGCATTGCCAAATAGAAAAGTGCTAATGCTATTCCTCTTCACAGGTCACATTTAGGAGACTGATAAAATACTTAATGTATTAGTGCCTAGTCTTGTATATGCCTATTCCTACCATTGCAGAGGAGATAGTCCTTTAGAGGAAAAATCAGAAAATCCAGATATTCCACTGCATCTTAATGTAACTCAGCACTGACTTTAAAACAGTCCCTGACTTCTAGTTCCAGCTTTGAAAAGTTTCTGGGTGAGTTTTTCTTTCTCCACACACCAGACAAAGGAAATGAGGTAGGAGAGTCTCCCAGTTTAGATGTCTAAATTAGCTGCCTAAATTTAAGTGCTGTTAGTAATGACTAGCTTTTGTCAGACAAAATTTTTTAAGGAAATGGTTTCTAAAGTCACTATTTATCTCAAATGCAAGAAAGAAAACAAAACTCTCTGTCCACCGTGGCTGTTTGGTTTCAGCAGCTGAGAGCACTTTAGCAGGCACCCAGCAATGGGCTGTAGGAGCTGAGAGGAGCAGTTGTGGCACAGCTGTTGGCAGCACCTGCCCTGCCATGCCATCTGCAGGGGGGACTGGGTGGGGTGACAGTTACTCTCCACCAAAGACAGAAAATCAGGCTTCCAGGGGGGAGTGTCCAAAAGCCAAGCTGCTGAGCACAGGAGAGTTTTAAACTAGTCAGTGAGAAACACCAAGGGAACTAAACACTCATCTTTAATGTTTCCCTGGAGAAAGAGGGATTCGGTGTCGGCTGTGTCTTGCCTGCTGTCTTCCATAACCAGGGATGACAAAATGTGCCCTGGAGGCTGATTCCCAAACCAGCATCACCCTTCCTGTCAATTGAACAAATGGTTCTGCATTACAGGAAAAGCTGCCAGTTCATGGGGCATTTTGCACAGAGGTGATTGTCACCTCTTACTGAACTCAGACTGCTCTGTAGTCAGAAGTGTGAATTTGTGAGAGCAGAAGGCAAAGGTCCCTGCAAGGGACTGGATCAGTAGCCTTGGCTGTAGGCACTTAGCCTGAGTGTGTGGTTCCTCAGGCTACTGAGAAATTTGAAAGACAGCACTTATAAAAACAGAGAAGAATGCCCTAGAGTGGGAGCCAGAGTTCTGCCCCCAAAAACCACAGAGCCCACTGAGCCCTGGGTCATGGCTGCTCTCTTCTGCTGCTGCAGTCCTGCCTTTCTCAGTGGCCCAAGAATAATGAGGCCCATTCCTACCTCAAATATGCAGCACTTGATGTTCAGCACATTTTTCTAATCTCAGGGAGGTGGAGGAGGCTCAAACTTTCACAGGATTAGAAGAGCCTAGGATGCAGGTTTGGTATTTTTCAGAGCAGGACTCTCTGCTTTCAGTCAGAAGCAGGGCATTGTGTTTTCTGATAAAGTCTTCTTAAGTGAGCTCCAGGATAGTTCAGACTTGTAAAATGAATTCTGAACAGCAGGTCAGGCTCCAAACAGCCTCACAAATTCAGCATAAGCCTAGCTGGTCAGCTCAGCTCAGCCAGGGCCTGTGCCGTGCCTGTTGGTGCAGCAGTAGGCTCTCAGGGGGGATTTTCCCTGGGGATTTAGGTGCATAAAACAAGAGAGGCAGCATTTCCCTCAGCTTGTTTCAGCGGGGTAGGACAAGATCTTACCTTGATTCCTTCCGCTCTGGGAGCATTGTAAGCTGTTCCTTCTCCTCCTCGTCCTCCACCCCAAGGTGTTTACAAGTAGCACAGGCTGCATGTGAAGTCGTATCTGAATGAAGATTTTAGAAAATTTTATTTCATAACACGGAAATAAATGGCTCATAACAAGGAGTTGAACTGCTGTCACTTTCCCTCTCCCTCAGGCAGAGAAGGGAACTCCCTGACAGCTTCCTTGCATGCCACCAGGCACCTCCAGTCCTTGAACAGGGCTTTTCACAATGTACATTTTGGATATAGACTCTCAAACTCTGCCTAAGCACCACTTTGCATACATAAATCTCTTTTTGGAATTGAGGATTAATCCATGTGCCTCACTTTGTCATCTGAAAAATGGAGAATTTTCTTACCTGACAAGAAAAGTGAGAGGATAAATATTTCAGAGACTATGAAGTACTCAGACAACTCAGTGCGGGTGACAAGAGTACTTTGGCTAGACAGGAAAACACTTCTTTAAAATTCCCAGAAGAGCAGGACAGAATAGAGATGAGATGCAGCATTGTGGGAGGCAATTGCAGCACTCTGTGTGATAGATGGCATCATTCCCAGTGCAGTAAAATGGAACTGTGCGTGGACTTGCATCCCCAGTACGCTCCCTCCACTTCTGGCACGCTCTTCATCTGCACTCTGCGCCACCAAATAGTGCTGTTCGTCCTCCTGCTCTTTAATTCTTGTTTGGGACATCAAGTCCTGCAGGAAGATATTTGGGATAGGAGTGGTACCGTTTTTGTGCTGCTTATTTTGATGTTGCAGGACAATCTTTGCAGTTCCTTCAGGGACGTAGCCTCGGAGCTATGTCCTACGGAAAGGCAGGAACAGAAGATTTAGAGGGAAATGGACTTGTTTCAGTAACTATTTACCTCGTGCACATCTCTGAACACTCTCCCTGCAGGCGGGGCATCCCTTGGCTGTCAGCTCAGGCCGTGAGTGACGCCGGGTGGCAGCTCCGGCGCGTTCAGCTGCTGTTTGCAGGCTCGTCCCACGAGAGGGCAATACAGCAACATCCATCCCGCTGCCTCCCTCGCAGGAAAGGCTCGGGCTCTGCAACCAGGAATTCCATGCTACACTGTGTGGTTGGTATTTATAGAAAGAGCATTTACTCTTTTAAAGTGTTGCTTATAGCAGTAAAATATAATCATTCTGCATTAAATTTCATCTCACAGAAGCGAATATGGCTTTCTGCTGCCAGCCAATCTAGGACACCTAAACATCCAAAAACCCCCATTTTTCCCATATCTTGGACACTATCAGACAATTAAACTGGAAGCTCAGTGCTACAACTCATCCTCAGGGGGTAGCCTATTTATCAGCAGTTTTAATAGGACTAACAGTTTGAGTACAATTTGATATGTTTGCGTGTTACTTTCATTGACCTTTATGCAATTAAATGCTTTATTTTTTATCTCACCCTAGGGTCTGTAATCTCTTTCGTTTGGCTGACAAATGCCTGTGTCACCTCTTAACCTGGTTGATCCAAATGAGCTTTTTGAAAGTGCCACTGACAGCAAATCACTGTGGTCTATAAAAGGTTTATCTTCCACTTGACTGGAAATTGCTTACCATGTGCAAAACACTGTGATAATGCCAACCAGAAAAGCTTTTTTTTCCACAGATTTCATGTTCTGTCTTATATTCCAAAAGACTGTGCATATTTTTCAGCTGTCTTATCAGATGCAGCTGAAATATTTTGTTCTGAGTGATTCAGTTGTAGTCGAGTGGTTTCTCTTTGCTTTGCATTACACACAAGTTACTGGCCAGCTGCAGGCTCTGGTAGTGATTTGCAGTGTCACCAGCGGTTAGAAAGGAGAATGCAGAGTTGTTAAGCAGATCTTGATAGGTAAATGGGAGAAGAACCACATCAGCAACGCTATGATGAACGCTGGGGGAAGGAGGAAACACATTCTTACAAGCAACTGCTTAAAACGAGTGAATAGGTAAGGTGAGATAAAGGACCTTGCTGTCTGTGACTGCGCTGTTTGCAGCGGGATGAGCAGCAGATGATGAGGACAGGAAGGGAGGGATGCAGGGAGGCCTGGCAGCACTGGCTCCTCCAGTGTCAGCCTGCAGCAAACTGTGCCAGCGTGAGCAGCCACTGGGCTGCAGGTTCTGCCAGGCCCATGGCCACAAAAGGGTCAACAATTTGCATGGCATAGACATTACTGTGTGTGCTTCTGCCACCTCTCTTGCTATTTAATTGCTATAAACAGTTGGGCAGCTCTGTGGAATGGAGGAATTAAGTAGCTTGATTAGTCACTGTTTGTGAAATTGTGGCTGGTGCACGTGTCCCCGCACAGCGCGCGTTAGGCACGCGCATGAGGCCGTCATTACCCGTGAGGATGAGCTGCCACCCTCCCAGGTCAGGAGTGAGGATGGTGGAAAGCAGAGTCATTTATGCCACAGGGATTGCAGCAGTGCTGGCATGGGAAGGAGACTGAGCCTTACAAGATTGGAAAAAACTGTACTCAGAAAATTGCCTGGATGAAGAGCTTCTGTATTGATGAGGACAGATTGGTCCCTAATGATTCTGTGCCCTCCTGTGAGAAGTGGCTGTGCTGCCATCATGAAAAATTAAAAATTAATTTACTCTCCATTTTGTTTTGCCTTCCTTTTGGACACCATGGGTGGTCAGGGAGCACTGTTGCCTCTGCAATTCTGCCCATGACTTTTCTGCTGACAGGAGAGACACTGTACTCTCATGAAGGAGACTGATATGGTACCTTTCCCCACAAGGTGTATTTGAGAGGGTTCTTTAATGTGTCTGTAGTTTCCAAAATTACTTTGGGAAAGACACCAGGAAGCTGTGCTCAGAAAAAGGTGAGGTGAGAGCAGTGCAGCCAAGGCTGGGCACAGCCCAGCGTGGAAGGCACTGAGCAGCTGCTGCTGGCTGTGCACACGGAACACACTCAATGCTGCCAGGAGAGAGAAAACATTTCTGATGGGAATGCGAGGCAGATTAAAGCGTGAGTGAAAATAGTCGTGCATCAGGCGTGCCAAAGGGGCAAAGGGCACCCCGGGGCCAGGCTGGGAGGCTGCCATCCTCCTGTCTGCCCTGTCACACCCCTGGGGAGGCGGCAGAAGGCAACAGGCAGCACCAAAAGGAGGATCCTGCTGGTTATGGGGACCAAACCACGGCCCAGCCCAGGGCCAGGGTGCCTGGGGCTCGGCTGGCTCCAGTAGGAAATGTCAGTGAGGAAGAGCACTGGGGGCTTTTGTCCTGGTCTGGGGGCAGACCCTGCTGTCCCAGCCTCACCTGCTGGGCCCCTGGCTCAGCCACAGAGCTGCCCTACAGCTGCAGCCATGCGTGGCCATCCTCAGGTCTGCAGTGGTCCCTGGTCACTGTTCCCATCCTGGTTCTGCCCCAGCGCTGCTGCAGTGCCAGAACTGTTGGAAGACCAGTATGACCATTTATAGGTTCATTTTCTTTTCATTAAAATAGTGGCCTTCTCCAGACTAATTTGCACCAACTTTTCAGTGTACTTCAGCACTAACAAACCACTGGATGGAAAATTTCCTTTACATCAACAAGATTTGTTTAATGGAAAAGGATGTTACCATTGGGGAAAGTAGTTTTTCCAGCCCTCAGAAGCAAATGCCAGCCAGTAACAAAAAAGGGAAAAGAGGGAAAAAATTATGGAAATTATAAAAAGTTCTGTGACTTTTAAAATTTGATTCTTTACTTGCGTTAATATTTGACAGCAATTTGCAATAGACTTTTAAGCAAAAATAAACTTGAGTGCACTTATAGGAAATGCTACCTGTAGGATACATATGTAAATATTTGTAAATAGGGCTACACAATTTTTATTAAAGCATCATAAAGAAGAAAATAGAGATTTAATGTGACATGCAGTTTGTAAGCAATTCACAAATCTCCAGTTAAATTTGAGCACTGTGATGGACGTGCATGTGCAGAGGTTGGATTTTGGATAATTGCCACTGTTTAACTGGTGAAAAAAAAGAAGAGAGGCAAAGCCTGAAGAGTTTTGTCAGCTCAGCCACTTCCAAAGTGACCTCCCACCCATGCACAGTCCCATTCTCACAGCACAAGCTGCTGTGCAAAGCCTCTCAAATATGCTGATAACAAAGCACAAACAAACAGGATCAGTTTCTGATTTAAGAAGTAGACAAGACTAAAACAAAGCCAACCTGAAACTTTAGTCCAAATGAAGAACTTTATAGGACAGGGCTGGTTCTGCCGTGTGGCAGGGGACAGAAGCAGAGTGCTCCAGCCTCTTCCAGGTCTGTGCTCACAGCAGCACCCTGTGTGGACGGTGCTATCCAAAGTTTGCAGCTTTCCAGCTTTTAGCCTGCCATTAAAATACACTTCTCTATTCAAGATGCCTCTTCCCACTATCTGGTTAAGTAAATACATGTTCTCAGTAGCTAAACATAAGCAAAGAGGTTCATATTTTTATCTCCTATTTGATTATCACTTTTGCTACAAGGTTTGCAGTGAGTATTCCACAGCATCCAGATGAATGACATGTTACAGAACTGGGGCATCAGCCACTACTGACTAATCACAGTTTCATTCATTATATTTTACATAATTTAACTGGCTGAATCAGATTATCATTAAGGAAATTTGCAAACCATTTAGAGCTTATGCAGTCAAGTTCATGACAGTTTCTTTTTCCTACAACCAAAGCTGTTTCCCCAAGTACCTGCACAATTATTTCATGCTTGGGATGTTTACCTGTTTCATGGGGAAGGTCAGTAATTTCAGCTGAGACAGATTGGCAGAGTTAAACTCAATGGGAGCCTGACCCCAGGTTCTGTAACCAATAGATTACATAATAGAGGTTTATTACTTTTCAGAAGAAATGACAAAACTAAGCACTAACAGACAGATTGACTTTCCTGTGGGGTCACTGTTCATTAAATTTCCCACTGCTTTTACAATCTGAGCTGCTACAGTCATTTAGCTTTTAGCTTGAGTCATTAAAGCGAGAAGATTGTTTCTTTATTACCTTGTGACCATTCTTCATCTTAATGACATTTTTCAAGCTCTCATCTTAAAACTGGCAAACATTATTAAAAAAAAAAAAAAGGAAAACTGTTCCTTCTGTAGCTTAAACACAAACAAAACCAGTTGCTTTCATCCTTCTCATTTAATATCTGACAGGCACTGATTTGTGCCAGGCAGGTAATCAGATGCCTGCTGGAGAGAGCTGGGTGAGGATGGAAACCTTCACGGAAGGTGGTAGACTCAGGGCAATCAGCTCTGAAGCTCTCATGCCGAGAAGCAGTGTTTTGTGGGGGAGGCTGTGGGAAATGTCATGTTTTAGCAGGTAAGAAACCAGAACTGGGAACTGGGCTTGGGGTAGTTGAACAGAACAGGACATGCCAGTGAGGGTTTTTGACACTGGGAGGGTGCACAGATGCCCCTGAGGCACCACAGTACTGTAGCTGGACCAGAAAGTAGCGGCTTCAACACCCGTGACATCTTTTGTCTTCTTCTTTCCTCTTCCATAAGAGACTATGCAGACTTCGGACAGATACCATTACAAAGTCATCCAGGTACATCAGAGAGGACTGGCAAAGAGGGCGTAGAAAACAGTAAGGAACTGTAGAGAAACTCTCTGCAAGAGATCCCATCCATTAGAGAATCATAGAATAAAATCACAGAATGGTTTGGAAGGGACCTCAAATATGATCTAGTTCCAACCCCCATGCCATGGGCAGTGACATCTTTCACAAGACCAGGTTGCTCAGAGCTCCATCCAGCCTGGCCTTGAACACTTCCAAGGATGGGGCAACCACAGCTTCTCTGGGCAACCTGTGCCAGGGACTCAACAGCTTCACAGTAAAGAATTTCTTCCTAATATCTAATCTAAACCTACTCTCTGTCAGTTTGAAGGTGAAGAAAGTCATGTTTTTATTTCTCATTAGGTAGATAAACCATAACATTTATAACTTTGCAACAAAAAGAATTAATAACAAGATCCATTTCACATCTTAATCACATTTGGTATCTACAGATCTCAACAGCTACAAGGACACTGTTTTTAGGACTATTCTTCCAGGTCACAGGTTACTTAAAAATATAAGGACCACAGTATCAAATGTTTGATGAGACAAAAAATAAGAGAACCCTCTTATTTACATCACTGGTTTTCCAAGGAGAAAACCTTTTCTGCACGTTCTATGTTTATTACAATAATCTAATTCCCTCTTTTTCTGATAACGCAGAGCTCATGTCTTAGATTTTACATAGTTTTGAAGAAAGTTGAACAAAACTCCTTTGTGTTTACTTCTCGCTCATTGATTGTGACCTTTTAACTTTGTTTCCTATCACTGATGGATGGTGGAGCAACGCAACCTGACTGCTTTCATGCCTGCCCATTCCAAAAATGGAAAGCTGATAGAAGCAATGGATGAGATAGGAGGAGGCAAATATCTGTTGAATCGGTATTCTGTGACTTAGAGATGTTTTTCTGAGCCCTTAACCCAGCAGACTGTAACAGCTAAGGATGCCTAAACCAAGAAACACCTGGGGGAACTTTGCAGCTGAGCAGGAGTGGGGGAAGGAGGCTGTGCAACATCTTAGGCTGCTCCTAACATTACAAGCTCCAATTATTTTTCTTTCCTAAATCAAGATTTATTGTTCGAGGCCATCACTAAAATGTTCTTTGTTTTTCCACTATGAAACAGATAGCATAAATGTGCCCTGCAATTTTATTGCTATGTTACAAGTTCATTGTGTCAAGCTTAAACCAATGGGTTCGTTCAGTCCACAATAAAACCTCCATTCTCCTGTGCTGCCAATGGATGCACTGAATAAAATGGCAGCTGAAAAAGTTTCAAGTTGGCAAATCAATATTGCATTATTTGTCTCATACAGGTTTATTAGTGATAGAAACAAAGCTCAACAACAGATAAAAGCTTGAAATGGTTACTTGGAAAAATGTAATGAGAATGGACTTGTGCACAACCACCGCATTTTTAATCTTCTAGTTTTTTAGTACATCTTTTTCAACATGATGAGGTTAGACAAAGTTGCTCAATTCTGTCCTCTGCAAGTCTGGTCAAACTACTGGCTGAAAGAATCTTTCTCAAGGTTATACACAAGTGAAAGAAAACTCCTGTTACAAATTTACCTTGGCACAGGCAAGAACAAAAAAGAGAGTCTAATCTGTGAGGAGGTGTTCTGAAGAGTGTTCAGTTCAAGAGGAACATGACCAAAGGGAAAAAACCTGAAATACAGCAGGATTTAACTCTTTACAGTCCTTTATTGGTGCTTTTCAAGCACAGCAAGAGTCAACTGTTCACACATGTAATGGTTTAGGGCCAGAGGCAGCTACAGGAACTTGCTGCCCTCACTTCAGAGGGATTCTCACACCCAGGGAGATTGGGGTTGATCCATGAACACAGAAACATTCGTAGAAATCCACTCCCTTGATTTCTTAAGTGAATACAGCAGGCCAAACCCAATTGTTACTGACAGAGGCTTAAAAGGGAAATGACAAGAAAAATATTGCAAATCTCTTGGCTCTAGGGGACACTTTATCTGCCTGCCCTGTAGAGACAACCTTATTCTCACCACCAAGGGAGCAAAGAGGTGACTTAAAAAGGTTCTAAGGAATGAAAACACCGATCAGGTGAGACAATCACTGCAAAGTTGCTGGGATAACCCCAGCATTCCTGCGCACCTCCCTCCACAACAAGCAGCCTCTGATTAACCCTCTCTGGAGGTTGACTCTTTCACACAGATTCCACCAGTGCCTGCACTGGCTGATCCAGTTCAGCAGACCCGGATCTCTGGTTGCTCTGGAGGGTGGCCGGTTCTGTGTGACTGGTTCAATAACCCCATTTTGATCTCCCTGCTGTGGATTGGCTGCATATCTTGGTATCAACCACAGCATGAAGGCAGGCCAAGGCAAAAGAGAGAAAGATGTGTTAACTCCATCCAAATGTAGACAATAAACCTATAAAGGTGTCAGAGACACATGTACATGAACAAAACCAAGGGTTTTGGAGGACTTTTAAACAACTACTACAAAAGTAATTACTTCAGTTGAACTGGCCTCTTCCTTTTCTTCCTTTTCTTTTTTTTTTTTTTTTTTTTTGGGAAAAAAGACTATCATTTAATGTGACCACTTTCTTTGGATTCGGCATTAAAAGAGACCTTTTAACATTTCTGAATGCCCTTCAAATAATTAGATTTGCAAAATTCACCCTGTAGCATTCTATTAAAATTAATGAACTCACCTGCCAGCAGTTTAAATAACAAAGTAAAGAACACAGCTTGTATCAGGCACTGGACAGTGATGGCGGGAACACTCCCAAGGTACCTTCACAGGATTTCTTTAAACTGCCTTCAAAGCCATGTAAAAAAACATGCAGCTTTTAGAACTTGCCCCAAAGAAATCAAAACTAAGGCCATGCAAGTAAGAGAGACAGGAGCAGGACCTGGAGAACTTCTGATGCTCACCTGGCCTCCTTTGCAGCACAAATCCAGCTAAGGTGCTGCTGGGACATGGCACATGCAGAGAAGGGATGTCCCCAGCGAGAGCTCCATGGCAGCTCAGGGGTTTGTAAAGCACAACAGCCACCTCAGGCCATGGGGAGCCGGCGCAGCTCTCACAGCCCTGCGGTGTCTCACGTGGAGTGAGTTCTTCCCTCAGTAGCTTTGGTCATGTGGAGCACCTTGCCACAGGCTGATCCTGAAGCTAAAAATGGCTGCAAACAGGGACAGAGCCTGCTCCTCAGAGTTATTAATTACTGCGTGGTCAAATGCAGCTGGCAGCCAGGCAGAGCGGCTGCTGTCACAGGGCAGGCAACACTGCAGCCTGCTCTCCAGCACCACATCTCCATCGGTGCTGGACACCTCCAGGACTGGGGAAAGGCAGCATCTTGGCCATCTCTCATCCAGCAATGCCTCCATCACATCTGAGTGCTAACCAGCCTCAGGCCACTGCAGCAGCTGTGGTGGGTACACACAGTGTCCTCTCAGCCTGAGGAGGCTCTGCGAAAGCAGAGAGAAGCACCGTGAGGAGGTGGGGGACTGCAGGGTAGCCTCTTGAAGAATCTCACCTGTGACATCTCGTGGAAGAGGAGCATTTGTTCACTACCAACAACAGCAATCTCTTTAAAAGAAAGGATTATTGAATTGATGTTGACAAGGAGCAAGCTACTCATTTGTCACCATCACCAGCACAGGGGAGGTGCCAGATGAAAGGTCCATGGGCTGTACCTGGCTCTGAAGTTGTCTTGGGGTGACTTTATGATGTTGTATCCCCTACTGCCGCTCTATGCCCAGACATGAATCCTATGCCTTTCTGTGCCTTTAAACTGGGTGCAAGAGAAGGAAAAAAAAGCCAGACAAACTTTTCAAAGCAGTTCTGTGCTACGAGGTCACTCTAACTCCTCTGCGTGCTTCTGCGGCAGCAAGAGCGGAGGAAGCACCTTTCCTTTTTTCCTGAGCTTTTTTGGCTTTTTCTCAGGAGAGAGACAGAGTGAAATTCTTTGCTGTTTAGCTGGCTCGCTAGGTGAGGCAAGAGCTTTCCTTGGACTGTTCTGTTCCAGTCCGAATCACCAGCACCGGGAGGCCCACGCCACGGCCTGGATGGGGGCACACCCCAGCTCTGAAGAGAGAACAGCCACACCTACAGAAGGACTTCGAATTTTTACCAGGTTCCCTCCACAGCGAGAGGTTTTATTATTTAGTATTATTCTTTTTTCCATGTGGTTGTTAAATAAATAGGTTTCTTTACCTTTCACTTTTCTCTGAGGAATATTTCTTTCACGAACCTGGTGGGGAGGGGTGGCTGTAACCTCCCTTCTAAGAGAGGACGTTCAAATTCAGACATTCCTCTGAATTTTGTCTCAAACTGGGACAGAAATCCTGTGTCAGACAAAAAAATGAACTCCACAGGCTTTGCAAGCCCTGGAACACAGGAGCTGCTGGGAAAGGGCAGGCTGAGGGAAGTGAATGCTTTGGGGATGTGGGGTAGCACTACTCAGCGCCTGGGAGGGCCTTTTGCACATCCCAAAACAGGACTCTCAGAATAGGACTTATACCTTTGGTGTCACTTTGGAGAACCCTTTTCAACATAAAATGGGCAGAAAATGTGGTGCAGGGAGTACTGGTGAAGTGAGATGGCTTAGTCAGCCTCATCAAGATAAACACAGCAATCTGGAAATCTCTGGACAAGTGAGCAACGTGGGATGATCTTCTTTCAGTCATGTTGCTAGGAGACATCACTGTAGTCAATCATAAAACCATCAACTGCTGCTACTCAGGAATTTTTTTAATACACACTTCTATACTGAAGAGTAATTCAGTGAAGCTAGAATTGCTGATGGGACCATGCCAGTTTTAACAAAAACAAGCAACAAAACTTGTACTGGTAAAGACTTCTCAGGTTCCAGATGAAATCTGTGATCCATAAAGTGTAATGCCAAGGTTGGTGTCACCAGCATACAAAAAAATCAAGAGAGAAACTCAAACCCACACCCAGTGATATCCCAGAAAACTGATGCCCAACAGATAGGCTGGAAATAAATCCCCACAGACCGATGTGTATAGAGCAGGTATTTGTTTATTGCAACACTGGTGGTGAGGGGGGTTGCTCCTCCTAACTCACCCGCCCTTGTCAGGCCTTGTGGTACATTGATACAGTAAATTACGCTTAACGTTGCATATGTCATTCCAGCACCACTGCATACGCGCCGGAAATGATTTACATAGGATGATCTCATGGCTATTAAATAACTTTGTGTACTGCACTTGCGCTTCCCGAATTCAGGGGTCCTTGAGGGTCTCTGATGAAGGCTTCTAAAGTCTTCTTCACACTTGAACTTTTCAACTTTGTCTTCGACGCATGCGTAGTGATGGTGCTCCTTGGTCCATCTGGTCTTAACTGGTCTAAATTCTTTGTTTTGTGGCTAATTGGCTTTGCTCTTGCCAATTTCTCATTAATANCTATGATCCAGGTTATAAAAGCTATGATCAGGTTATAAAAGCTATGATCCAGGCTACATAAGTAAAAACTATAATTCTTGCTATATAAATATAGAAGGATATGCTTCAGGTTATATTGATAAGAAGTCATGATTTAGGTTATACTGATATTAGGTTACATAGATCTTATAACTCAAGCTAAATAAGAACCTTGTAACTGTAATCTAGGTTATATAGGCATCAACACAAATATACTGGTCTGCTTTCCAGCAATCCATGAGAAGTTAGTAAGTAAATTAAGTCTGTGTTAAGTAGTTTAACATATATTATAGAGAATTTCAAAGGATTTTGAAGCTGGAGGAAGATAAAGACTGCAAGCTTGGTCTAATGTTCAGAGCTGCCTAAATGCCCTGCAATGGAGGAAACACAAGTTCAAATCCTTGCTCCAGGGCTGTGGGTGAAGGTCAGGGTGAGAGCCAGCCTTCCTCAGGGGCTGGGGGTTTGCTGACAACTTGGCACTAGGATCAGGATTTTGTGAACAATTTTCAGGAAGTCAGTGCTGGGTTATGCAGAACAGTAAATGCTGAAATCCGAAAGCAATGTGCAGAACAGAAACCCCCTTTTTTAAACATTCCTGCCAGTGGAGAGAGGTAGTGTTTTCTTGGAGTCAAGCTGCCTGTGTGGAAAGGCTGGAAGGTAATGAGGGTGGAAGCACAATTAGGCAAGAAAAGGGAAACTAAGCTACAAGTAGCACTTCATAAGGCTGAAAAAAACGTCTGAAAATAGCATTAGAAATTATTTTCAAAGCTACATTTTTTCTGGAGAAGCTGCACAATAAAAATATCAACTGTTATGCACTTTAAAAAGGGAGCATGTGAAAGATTTTAGGGTGAGCAGAAAAAGGAGGTATCATTATTCAGCACTTTTATTAAAAAAAATACAAAAACCAGCAAGCTAAGAGAAAAAACCCAACCCATCCAGAAACCGAATGAAATGAAAAAAAATGAAACTTAGCTCTTCATGATTACATGGATATTTTACCTTCACCATCTGTAAGGAAAAACCTATGGTTAGAATAGAACCATGAACGGAAAAGCAGACACAACAAAAGCAAAAGGAAAAAAATAAAACTAACAATTTTAATAGTAAATGGAAATAAATTACTTGTGCTAGGAGAGTTTAGGGGTACTAGCTGGGGAAAATGTTTGAGCTGGTCACATCGCCCTTGCTTTTCTTTGACAGTACCATTTTTCACAGAAAGTCCTGGCAAGAAATGCTGCCTGCAGTGGTTTTAGTCTTGGAAACAACCCACATGAGATGGCTGCATTCAGACTGGTAGTGGAAAGGCCACAGGTGATAACAGACTGTGCTTCCCCCTGTGTCACAGCAGGCTGACACCTGCCTCTGGTCCCCAGTGCTGCGTTCATCCCCTCGGCCCTTTGTCCAGTACTGAAATAATGCCCGGCCTGCGCGTGAGCAGACAAGCAAGGTCAGGGGCTGGGGAGGAAAGCAGGGAAGCCTGGGTCCCAGAGCCACCTAGGTACTGATGGGTGCCACCAAACAAACAACTCGAGTCCCTGTGCACAGCCAAGAGCGGCTGCTGCACCACTGCCAGCGGCAAGAGCTGAGCGAGAAAATAAAGAAAAATCAAACTGGGAGCCTCTGACCCATGGAATTGATCCAGGGTCTGTTGTGTGGGAAAACACATCCCACACCACAGGAAAGGCCAGGGAGACAGTCTGGTACAGATTATTCCTTATGCAGAGATTTCTTTGCTGGCAGTATCAAAATGAATTTTTTAAATACTTGTTTCCTTCTTGCTTTAAGTTCCTCAGCTAACCCTGGGAGCCACACAGTTATGTACAGTGCTTCCAACTGGAGAAGGAAACAGCAGGGAACACTGAAAATTGCCATTTTGATTCTTAGGCTTTGTTTCTAAGGGGAAAACAGCACAGCAGTTAGTGTGTCTTTATTGCAGGATACACAGAGACAAGACAAAGAGGACACAGGTCTAATATTACAGCGAACATTGTTGCAGAGATCTAAATGGTAAGCAAGTCCTGTATAATACATGTGCTCGAGATATCTATATCTATCTATCTATCTACAGATAGACAGGTATGGTCAAGAGAGCATAAGCAAGACCTTTCTTGCACTGACTTGTTACTTAGCATTCAATAACTCACTGCCAAATGAAAAATACAATTACTGAGATACCCCTGCAGAAGCAAAGTGTACTTCAACTTTCTGGCAAAACTCAAAGTTCAATCACCCTGCAGCAAATCCATCAAATGTGTGTGCAGCAAGCAATGAAATAGTACAGATGTCACCTCAGTGCTTTCAGCTGAACATGGTTTTCCTTTTTTTAAAAAAACCAGCAAGTGGCACTAGGAGACATTTACAAAGCTCACATTATGCAGAAAATAAAAAGAAATCTATCAGTGTGATTTAGAGCAGCACAGCACCAGTGCTTTGGGCATGAGAGACAATAAATAATGAACATTCACCACTGGTAACCTGCACAATGATCTGATTTTTATAGACACTGAGATTCATGACACCAGTTTAGCACTGTATTCTCCACGTTCCCATAGCTGGAAGCCAGGCCTGCAGGGGCAGCCGTGCACTGAACCATGTGCACACACGTCAGCCCGTGCTGATGGACGTGAGGCCAGGACACAAATGTGTGTGCGCACAGCAAGCCCCACCTAACCCAGGGCAGAGCGTCTTGTTTGGGTGGTGCTGGCCTGGGATACACAAATAAAAGCTTCCCAAGGGGAGCACAGGGCCACAGTGTGCACTGACAGCTTGGAAAGTCACTGCTCTTGGCTGCTTCAAGTACCTTTCTTTGCCCTTTTGTTATGAGCGGCACAAAACTGCACTTGAGCTCGCAGCTCTGAGACACAAACCTCGCTCTGGGCTTCACCAGCCTCTCCCACAGGCCCTGCACTGATGAGCAATCCCAGGGACACTTTATCCTGATTACCAGAGTGGGAAGGGATGATACACACTTTGTGCTGCCTGGAATGGAGACCTTCAGTTTCCAGCAGGGATCATTACACAAGGTTGGTTTTGTTCTCTGTTAATTCATCATTCCTACAGCTGACATAAAATTTGTAATCACTTTCAAGTGGCTGAAGTGAACTTCGAAATTAAGTCCTCCAACTTCAACAGTTTTTGCTACAGTTTCCTTTCCTGGAAGGGATGACTTACTTAGCTGTGGCTAAAAGAAATCACAGAATATTCCGAGTTGGAAGGGACCCAGAAGGATCACCAATCCAACTCTTAAATGAACAGCCCATACAGGCATTGAACCCACAACCTTGGTGTTATTAACACCAGACTCTGAGCAAATGAGCCCATGTCAGCACTAAATGCTTTTTTTCAAAATTGGAAACTATACAAATTCACAACTCTGATTAAAATTGAGCCTGAATTTTGAAACAATAGACTTGCCTACCTGCAAACAAAATCATATTTGTATTTTATATCATCAAAACAATTGATTCATGAAACTGATTAAATCCATAGAACAATGGAAATTAAAAGACCACATACACAAATACTGTAGTTGTGTAAAATTGATATTTTGAAACATTAGAGGCATCTTAAAAAATTTTATTTAGCATATTGAAAAAAGTTACAAAAAATTTTCTATAAACATAGGCAAAAATGTTTAAATAGGATAATTTAATGTAAACCAAACCCCTTTAAAATACACAATACTGTAATCAGAGGTTATTTACATCCAGTGAAGAGAGAACAACCTTCACTAATGTTAATATCATCTAAGCAAATCACTAATTTCCATAATTCTTAAAACAGCGCCACCTTTAAGTTAGTTTTAGTAGCTAAATCATTTCAGTCCTAACACAAGATGAAATTCAATGTTACATTCAGAAGTGGGAAAGGCAGTATCCTGACTATTCATGTCATTAGTCAAGACAGCACTGCATTCAGAGTTGCAAAACCTTAGAGAGGTACAACTATAAATTTATATTTATTGCATGATAATGCAATTACAGGATAGGTAAAACAACAAGAAAAAAAATGCAGTATAAAACCCCAGTACAAATAAACTTCTATTTTTCAATCAGGTTAGAAAAGCCAACCACAAGACTAAGCTATTTTCCCACATTACACAAAACAGAACAAAACAATTTGTGATTTGACACTATTCCAACATGGAGAAAACTGTTCATGTCTCAGAGGAAATGCATTTGCACAACTGTCCCACACAGGTTTCGTTTAAATATTAAATTTATTCACCAAGACATAAATTTATAGCCCACAATGTCTTTCATACTCCTGTACTCATGGAAAAAGCATTTTCCAGTTAATTCGACTCATAGATCACCTTAAGTTTTTGGTTGTGACTTTTTTTGGAACGGCAAGCATCAGTTTTGGATTGCACATAAAACTATTTACTGGACACAGTAATAGGAGAAAGTAACATATTCAACTTAGGAGCCAGAAACAAACCCTTTAAAAGTGGTAGTGGAACACACAGTAAAGAAAAACCAGAAAAAAGGGAAAAGCCAACTCATCTCTAAACTACTAAAGCCAGACTGCTCATGTTCAGGGGATGATGAGGGCTGCTTAACAACCTAATGTGACTTGGGTGATCTCCATGCATTTCCTACAGGAAAGTCCTATATCCTGACACGGAAGTTACTGCTAAAACTACAATCTGTGCTGGCAGGCACAGGAGATGCCAATATGGCACAGACACTGAAGCACCAGCCCTTTCTGGGGTGCTTCCTGCATGCTGGGATTGATGCCTGCAGTGGGCACCTAAAAAACAGAGACTAGACAGGAATAAGGGGATAAAGGTAAGTATTCATTTGGAGGGCCTTCAAAGGTACCCCCCAGGCAGGCCAAAAGCGACAGCCAAGATGGACCCCGAGTCACGAGTTCTTCACTTTTGTAAGTTTGGTTCATTTGCACATCAGGGTTAATTCTCCAATTAAAGCTGCAGTTAATGATGTAATTTCCCCAAGCTTACCCCCCTTCTAAGATTTTGGGTTACACATTTTGGGCCTAGGACAGCCTGGGTGTCCTTGAAGAGCAAGCTTGGAGGGGCTTTGTTATGTCTATCTGGCATGAGAGAACAGAAGTTAACAGGCTACAAGAAACTTCAGAGTTACACACTAAGCAGTACAGGATTTGAAAAATATGAAAGTTAAAACCTAAGGCATCAGGATGAGGCACTTTGTTCTGGTGAACCTGCCTAAAGCAGAGTGTTTATTAACTCTTGCTCAGTATGAAAGGAACTTTAACTTGCACAAGTGGCAATTCAGGATTCACAAGAACTAAAACCACTTCAAAAGAAAAGGTCTGACAGTCCACAAACAAAACCCAGGCAGTTTTTACTACAAGTGTCCAAAATATACTGTACTTATCTGCCTATCTTAATATATCTATTATATATAATAAATATAAATAAGAATTACAGTTTTGACAGTGGAGTCAGGAGTTTGGCCTGGAGTTCATCTCTAATACAACTTGCCTTAGCAGCTGAAGAGCCCCAGGAGGCAACAAAGGCAACCTACTCTTTGCCAAAAATGAGAACTCCCGACTCCACTTGTCAATACATTAGATCATATTCTTACCAAAGTGTGCATTTACACACCCATCTATAACCATCCATTTCCTTCCAGTCTCCTTCCATAAAAATCCTTTGGGAAAAGGTGGGCCAAGCCCCCATGAGAGGGACATTAAGAGCAATTTCAAACAGATGGCACTGGCATTTCCTTTGGGGTGTTTGAAATAAGACAGTTTGGGTTTCTGTTGTAAGAAAGCCAAAATAACATAGTTTAGTCCTTCAGGGCTCCATACATTTCATTTGGTGCTAATTAATTAGCAGAACACAGAACAGTACTAAGCCAATGCCATACTACCTTGGTGTGGGAAGAAAGAAAACTGAAACTTAATACTCAGAAATTAAACTGGGCAATTAACTTTTAAATCAACCTGTGAAAAAAGAAACACCACACTAGAATTTGTGCCACCTAAACCAGGCAGATGAAATTCTGTACAAGCCTGTATATAACCTGCATTCATCTCTTCAGCCTCAAAAAGTCACTCCACACTAATGCTGGGGTTATGGCTGCATGTTCTTAGAATTCCTTGTTGGAATGGATAAGCAATAAATGATGAAAAAAGATATCTATATTCTCTGCAAAGAATTTCTACAGGCACCAGTACAAGGTGCACACAAGGTACACATCAGTAGGCAAGAGAGTATCAGAACTTGAGGAAGGGGTTTATAGCAGGGAAAATCTTGAGGAAGGTTTTCATAGTTGGAGAAAAAAGTAAGTCACAGACACTGAATTTCTTTCCTTTTTCCCCTTTCAAAAAGGAAAGTAATGCCTTTGGGTGTATGTGCTTATAGATTACATCCTGGTCCCAGTGAAAATCACAGTAGGAAGTCTTTGATCAGGATTTTATCCATGCTCGAGTACTTCAGTATTACAATTGCATGAACTTTCAAGTTCTGAAGTTAACATATGCACACTTCTCATCTCTAGAATAGAAAACTAAAACCAGATAGGAAAACAGGAAAGGCAGAACACAGACAAAAACTTACACCATTAAATTCACCAATTCATGTCTTGAACTGTCAGCTTCTAAGCATTTACAGAATTTTGAGCTGCAATAGCAAAAGCTTTAGAATACACCTCTCCTACTAGGACTCTGGAATTATTGCTCTTCCACCAGCATTCTCTACACGAGATCCTGGTTTGAACACAAAGGTTCCCAGTTTCCCGAGGGCCAGGAGAGGGTGCAGCATGTAACAAAAATCTAAGTGAGAAAAAGGAACCAACCAGACAAGAGGCAATACTGCAAAATC
The DNA here is from genome assembly GCA_013397975.1 of Machaerirhynchus nigripectus. Taxonomy (NCBI): domain Eukaryota; kingdom Metazoa; phylum Chordata; class Aves; order Passeriformes; family Dicruridae; genus Machaerirhynchus; species Machaerirhynchus nigripectus. The sequence goes on from VZRQ01010881.1 coordinate 353,119, forward strand.
GGTCCCCTCAAGTGTAAATAACTATTAAAATGTTGCTTAAGGATTCCCTATTGCAGGGAATTCTGACAGTCTGCAGTAAGAAAGGGGAGTGGGATCCCACAAATCTTGTGGGGAATGTGGACAGTGTTTGGAATAAAACAAGTGACAGCCTTCAAAACAGAGGTACTTTTGAGAAGTATGACAGAGCACCACATCTGTATCTGCACTACACTCTCAATACAGATTCCTTATCTTTTAAGACATTCTATAGGGGGAAAAAAAATCCCAAACCCAAAGAACAAGTGAACCTAAAAAAGGTGAAATTCATTGTATACAAGTCCGTTAAATTACAGAAATGCATAATAAGCCAAGATAAAGTGCTACAAAATGATTACTGATTTTAAAAGGTCCATGGCATTCTTCTTGTTTTACTTAGTACTGGTGACAATGGGAGTTAGTGCAATGGCACCGGCTGAACTGGAATTCACAATGTCTTCATATTGTGGGGGTGGATCTAAATGTTGTTCAGTTTCGCTTCTTCTCACACTGATTTCCCCAGTGGCTTCCTCATAGGAAGGAGGAGGATCACAGTTTGAGAGCCTTGTGGATATTGAGTCTGACCGTGCATCCGAATAGCTCAGACCTCCCGGAGAGAGCCCACTGACTTCATACATTTCCTCCTGTGGGGAATGAACAATGCTGAGAGGCGGCGGGAGGGGCCCTCTGCCATCAGCACCATCGCCCAGCGCTCCGTGGGCTCCCCTGTGCACGTACACCGACTGCCTACGCATTTTCTTTTTAAACAGGCATCTCCAGATGACAAAAATGACAATGAGGATAACAAAAAGGCCAATGATTAACGGAAATGCAAGGTAAAATGAATACCAGCTATGTCCTGTGTTACTTTCTCCCTGCAGTCCGTTTTTGTAGACTTTCCAGAACTCCTTCTAGAAGAGCAAGACACAACATGTCAGAAACTATAACACAGTTAATAAAAAACAAGCAATGTAAGCAAGTTGTTTTAAAGAATGAGGAAAGAAAAGAAGGCATTTCAAATATTGATGATTAAAATAAGAACTGGCATGGATAAGCACACACAAACTTTCAATTTTTCTTCTCATGTGATTAGTGATACAAAAGGGATTTGGTTTTTTAAAACAAACCCCTCATTACTTTTAAGATTCTTGTGTCTGCACTCAATGTTTACAAACATGCAGCCCCGACAGGACTAAGCAATAATACACAAAGAAAAGAAAAAAGCCCAACCACAGAACAAACTAGAAAAAATATCTCAAAAGCTCCTGCCTAATCAGCATGCACATCAGCCATCCGGTGGATCAGAATCTGTCAGCACCACTCAAGGTTTAGGGTTTGTTTGCTTGTTCGTTTTAAAACTGCAATAATACACTAGTACAATTTGACAGGGAAACACTGGCTCAGAATGACAGACCATTTTGGCAAAGCACAACTATGCTGTACTGTCTTATCATAATTTAGACATGCCCCACCCTCTGGCTCATCCATTAATTCCTGTCAGGTTATTTTGAGTTGATCCAGATCCTCTGTTTACAGTTAAAAATAGCTCCATAATTATGAAGCTATTACACAGGTTATTATATTCTAGAAACCTTGACAATATAGCTACAGATAAATGGAACATAATGTGAAAATATGAACAAGTGAAAACAAAGATGAAGGGGGACACCAATACTTGAAAGTCCTCTTTGCTGTATTAATATGCACAAGTAGGAGCACAAAGATCATGTTACCATGCATTTTTTTCTGCAGTGACTGCTATGAAGGAACAGTACAAAAGAAAACCATACCCTGCCTCAAAAGAGTAGCCATCCTCACCTGTAATGTCTCTCCTACTATGAAACACTTCCACTGTATTTTATAGTCATAATTTAGTATATTTTAGTATGTTGTAGTATAATTAAAAAAAAACCCTGAACCAAAAGCTATAATTAATGATACCCCCTGGTCCATGCCAGAAACTCCTGAACTCTTTAGCTTTCTTTAAAAATGCACAGACCTGACTCCATCCTGCTCCTGCCAGCAACACATAAATTTTAAATGACAGCACACATTTCATGCAACTGTTTATAAAACTGTCATCAGGTAGAACTGAAATTGCCATTGCTCAGTTTTTACTAAATTACGTATTCAGGTTGCAGACTGACTTTCTGCACAGACAAATCAGATGCATCAGTTTTTTTAGTCCAGGCCTGCTGCCACATGATGAGCATTAACACGAAAATGCCACCAAACTGACCCCAGAGGCAGCTTGACTCCAGAAGCAGCACAGTCCCTCTAGCATGGAGGTCAAGCTTACCCTGCACAAAGGCAGGACACCAGGGGCAAAACACACGCTCGCAGCACTGCTGGACCCGAATTTACTCAGGTTAAGAGCAATGACATGTGCCTGTAACAACTGACCATCCTGTACATTTTCTTTTCCAAAGATAAATTCAGTTTTTCTTATGCCTATGTGCAAGTTCAAAAACCAAAACAATTTTGAGTCCTACACCAATCCAGGATCAGGCATTTTCCCTAAATTTTAAGGCTTGACACCACAAGCAGGTTGTCACAATGCCCGTCTTTGACGTAAACCCAGGTCCAAATCATCTAAGCTATGTCAGGTAACATTGACTTCAAACAAAGCAAGGAAGTCTGGGAAGATGGACTCTAAATACTTCTCTACAAGGGCCCTCCTTGATGTGTGTTCCACAGTGAACCCCAAACCAACTGTTCTGAGTTCAGAAAAATGTATTTTGGGGGGAACTAACATTGAAAAATGCCATCACCCGCACAACTGAGGGCTTTTGGAATCTCTGCATGATAAAACCTGGCAGAACCAAACACCTCACCCTCTCCCTGCCAGACTATCAGGCTATTAAGAATACCTATTACTTTTGCATCTGCTTAGAATACAGCTAAATAGATTACTTAGTGGAATAAATAATATATTGTTAACTAAAAAAAGCAGAAAAGGATTAGTTAGGATTATGAAATTCTACTGTATGTAGGGACCAAACTTCCCACATCCCTGTTCTGTGGCCTCAATGGCAGCAAAGAAATAAAATGGTACAATGTTAGTTTTTAAGACCAAAGTTGCAAAGATTTACTGAAAGTCATTACATATACTGTGCAAGGTTATATCATTTTTAAGACTCTCTGGAGCAGAAAGGTAGTTTTGATGAAAAAGAAAAATCACACTTCTCCCCTAAGAATCTATTTTGTGTTGCAGACTGCAGAGGAAATGCACCTTCTCCAACAGAAGGGTAGTAAGTAGTGACTGGTATTTTAATATTGTTTCCATGTTACTTCTAGGTCAGATCTATCTGCTGTGGAAAATGTCTCTGTATCTTCTTCAGAAAGCTGAAACAGCATCTCTCCTTGGCACTCTGCACCTCAGCAAAGCAGCAGAAAAGCTGTTCTGTTCTCCCAGAGCGGCAGGCACTTAGCGCAGAACAGGGTGTGCTGCTTTTGGGATATTTGACTTGGTGATGTGACCAGACAGATGTACGAAGAGCTTAAAGTAAGAGTTTAAACTGCCTTAAGGATAAAAGTAGTTTAATGTCTCCTTTCATTTACATGCAAGGCAAAGAAAATTCACGACAGTTTAGACACTCCCCACTCCCTGGTCAAAAATTACTTTAGGTCTAACACTATCTTACAGAGACAGAGGAATAAAGTTCTGCACAGAGGTGAAAAACACTAACAAAGAAACACTTGCTTATTCACCTAATTTTTTTTAAATGTTCTTCAGGGGAAAAGAAAAAAACAACCAACCAAGAAAATAACCCCACAAAACCCCACCAAACATAACCTTGTTAGTATACTAGATCCCAGGTTTCCAGCTTGCATTTTTTGCAAGTCAGATCTCCAAGAGAAGCACAAAGACTTATAGTTCCAGACTGCCACAGGAACTGCAGGAAACTCATCTTTCAGGTTTAAGTTGCACAGCTGCCAAGCTCTCCCTCTGTTCTGCCACCCCACAGCTACACTACAGAGTAAAGTGATAGTGCAGGAGGAGTACAAGACATCTGGTCAGAGTCAAATCCTACCCAACAAAGCCACAGACAGCTTAGATGAATTTGCACAGTGTGAGGATTTGTACAAACTGATGTGAAAAAGACCAAGAGAGGGAAGATTGAAAACTTACAAAGTAGCTGTAAAATTCATACAGAAAGTTAAAGAGTAACTTGGAAGCTGGAAAACTCACTGCACAAACATTCCTCTCACAACTGCTGGTCTCTTTAACAACAGAAAGGACTTTCTGCTTGACAAAATTACTAACTTGTGATTAATGAAAAGGATACTTCAGTAATCATTTATCCCTGGGAATACCAGGTGTAAAAGCCTTATAAGGCCGAAAAACTAAGTTCAGCAGGCCACAGAATCAAACAACTGCAATGGAAAAGACTCAAAAAACATCTAACGTATATTCCTGCCAAGAACTACTTTTCTGAACGTACCTTAGTGTTTTGGCAAACACAGTTTGAAATAATAGAAAGGAATTCTCAAAGGCATCCCAAAGACAATTAGAGCAAAATTTGCCAGAATTTTGTTTCCCTCTTATTTGTTATACTTCTCAGAACAGAGTCAGTAGCAGTCAACTGGATCTGAATGCCGAATCAAATAAGGGATCCACAAGGAAGTCAGGAGACTCACCCCCTCTTGAGAATTTCAGCGGAGGCTTTTACTACATTTGGCAGCATTGTGAGCCTCAAGAGATCCTTTGTCAATTGTCTGACTTGTTTTAAAGGTGGACTCATAATAAGCCAGTCAGAAGACTGCTTGGTATTTGCCAGGCAGAGGGTGAGAACAGAGCAATAAGGGGAAGTGAGTGCACCTGTTACACTCTTTTCTCCTGGTCTGCCCGCAGTTTCAGGTGGCAGGAAAAGATTCACCTCTTTTCTTCTGAATATTTATCCAGCATCCATAATTACACAGACTGACACTGGCAGCCTTACTCGATCACATAATTTTAGATCTGGTGCTGCTGCGTTTTGAGTTGCTTGCCAAGCTTTTTAGTAGTAGATTGTTTGTTTTGCTTGAATAAAGCAACACAGAGAACTTTGCAATTTTTGCAATACTTAAAATCCATAGGAAATTTGCAACAGGAACAAAAATCTGTGACTTACACCTTTTAAAATCTTTGAATAAATCTTTGAGCCTCCCAACAACCTCTGACACCTGACCAGTGACCAAATGCAGTGCTGACTGCAGGCTACAGGCATCACCAATAATCAGCTTTACAAGATCACACCTAGGGCTCACTTTATCTGTTAACTTCTCTCTGACAGTAATCGTTAGAGACTGCTGAAAGAGTTCAAGTGCAAGCAGGCAGTGATACTCTCCCAGATTTCACTTATTTGTACCTCAAGAACTTCCATTAGCCAAAGCTGATTGTTTTTAATTAATAGTTCCAGACTGATTTATCTTCCCTTCAGTTACATCACTGTTCTCTGAACCTATACAAGCTTTTAGGATCTGAGACATCCTGAGGCAAGGCACTCCACAGCTCTATTAGCTGTGGTGAGGAGAGACTTTTATTGGCTTTGAACCTGCACCTTTCCAGTTTCCTTTGAGGCCCTCTTAGCTCTGCTATCAGAAGGATGACAAGTGACCGACCTCAGCTCAGCCTTCATCTGACAGACCTCATCACATATTCCCTGATTCCATTATTTTATGATCTATTGTTGTTATACAAGTCTTTCCATCTATTTCATCAATTGTCCCAGTTCTCTGGTCCTTCCTCACCTACTAATTTCCTTTTAAAGAGAGGAAGATGAGAGCCGTACGCATTCAAGAAGTGGGTAAGCTCTTTATTTTGATCCCTGTTCCTTTATTTCAGATTCTTATAACTCAAGGGTTTTTTTATCTGGTTTTGGCATTGTTTGACTGCTCAGAATTAAACTGAAGTCGTCACAGATTGAAATTCTGATCTTGTTCCCGAATTCAGTTCAGAGCCAATCATATATTATAATGAATGTTCCCAGTTCCTCCACATGCATTACATTTGTCAACACAGAATTTCATACTCTATTTTACCCACAAAGTCCTACAAACGCTTCCCTGTTGGCTCTAGCCTAACATAATAGTTTTATCTTTATAATTAACTATATAGCTTTAAACAATAATTCTGAATCTGTCAAAATCCCCAAGCCTGTCTTGGAAATATTGAATGGCATGTATGCACACTTGACGTACACAATTTTAATTAAAAACTCATGCACCAAACATAACTTGAGGGAACTGCTTGATATTCTTTTAATACTACAAATCTGCATGTTGCAGATCTGCCCAGAAGACTGCAGAAAAACAAAGATGCAAGAGGACAAGATAAAAAACACAAAGAAAAGAGAGATTAGACAAAATGTTACAATGAGATAAATAAGCTACAGCCACTATCTGACTTCCAGTCTATCTGTACTACGAAAGCTTTGACCCTGTGTTTCTCTGAGTATACAGTATCATGTTCCTAGTCTACTGCATCCATTCCCTTCCCCTGGGACACAGACGTTAAGTATTACTGATTGGCTGTGGGGATGGATACTGCTGGGGGACAATGCACTAAATAAAGCCCAAGTAAATGAGGCTGGTCAGTCACGACTGCACATTAGCAGAGCCTGGCCCATTAGCAACTCCCCACAGCAGAACACAGCAGCCAGGGAAAAAGGATACAGAAGTGGAAATGGACAAAGGGTCAGGACCTTATTGGAAGCTCCTTCACCACTTGTGGAGGAAAAGAAATGTAATTATTTCTATTTTACTACTTTCCAAATACCTCATTTCCTACCAAAGGAAATGCTAATTACCATAACATATTATATTCCTAAATGGGAAAAAGAAGCTGAGGTGAGAGACAACGTGTTTAGGTTATGTTTTCTCTAGGGACTGGAACAAAAAGCAAAAGTGATATTGTGTTAGAATTTCATACAAGTTGTCTCATTGTACACATTATTCTTAATTATACAATGAGCTACCATTAGGAATAGTCACATCAAGTCAGGGTTTGGAGGTAAAACATACGTGTGTGCAGGCACTTTATAGCTTCAGAAGGAAGCAGCTTTGAAGAGACACCACATGTCCTACAATTTAATTTTAATAAATCATAAAATTCTCATGCCAGCCTTATCCATCTCCCCAGGTATGACCCCCAACAAAAAGATGCCAAGAACTTAAAACGTCCAGTAAGCCTTTATACACTGTTATTTTTTGATGGAGAGCTCAGCCATTGAAGAGTGGAATGTGTCACCTGTGTAAATTTTGGAAAAAAACCTGCAATGCTCCCTGTGCCACTTTGGCCACTAAATCACTGGCCTTGCGAGTACAATTTCCCTGTGCAAAAACCAAATCTAATGCAATGCTGGAAAACACACAAGCACTCAGCACACCCAAAAGTTTACTATCAGTACACCCCACCCACCTTTACGCACACAGCAAAACATACCGTTTTTTCCTCGTTTTCAAATGCTTCTCTTGCTTCTTCATAGCTACAGATTTCTTCTCTGCATTCATGTTCTATGTCACCTTGCTTTATTTCTTCCAGAAAACTGTTGGCTCTTGGGTATCTTTTTAACACAGAGTTGGCTTTGTCCTCTGTTAAGAACACTGAATAAGAAGAGGACAGACAACAAAGGTCACTTCTAAAATAGACACTCAAAACCTCAAGCTGAAATTGCTCAAAGAAAGCATGACTTTGAGAAATAGCATTTTCAAAGCCTTCCCCTTTATTTGATATGATAAAAGGCTTTTCCTAGTTTTGCTCACTGTTGTAAGTAGTTGGGCCTACAATTTCAGTAGCTACTGCTGAAATGTCCTAAATGCACAGACCTCAATTCAGCATCACGGCTGTGTGTGGTGAAACAAGACTGAAGCTGGTGCCCAAGAAGAGTCCTTAGAAGAGACAGGCACATGCTCAGCTCAGGCTGACACAGAACGAACAAATCCTGCTTGTCAACATCCAAAATGGTATTTGCAACTGCCTGAGGGCATCACAGCCAGAATGCTCTGAAGTTTTTGATATAAATATTTATGACTATTACCCAGAGTCACAAACACCAGACAGCTGCATTTATCAATGTTTAAGTCTGGAAGTTTTCTTAAGCAACTTTGAAGCAGACATGCTGCCTTCACTCCAGAAATCTCAGCCATGAAATTAGCGCCCTTTTGAGGGTGTGAGGGGAAGTAGCCTCTATTTTCTTGAACAGAAAACCTCACCTTAGTTGATGAATCAAATGAAACAATCCTAAAAGGCAACCAGTGTTCTGACACAAGTATTATTTATTTGCTTTCCTTAGTTTGCTGTTCAAGGAAGAGAGCTGGAAGCAATCTCTTTTCTTCTGATGTTCCAGTTTTCCATCAAACTCTCTGACCCAATGATGTCCACATATGCAGTAACTGGAAACACTTTGAAGTCCATCAGACTGAATTACCCAGGAGGTACGTCTGCAGTGCATGATGCAGGAATTCTCCAGGTATTTCAGGTCAGGAAGCAGGAACATTGAGTCAGAGCACACTGTTCTTGGGCCCTCAGTGCCAGCAAGAGGGGATAATGATTCGGAGCACTGCCACACTAATGCACTTGTAGCACTTTCCTGGCCTACACAATCATTTGTGCATTGCTTCATTTACAGTTAGTCTGAAGGGTTTTTTTTTCCTTAATCATCTGATTTTTAATGTTACAAAAGGAGGGCAGCAAGGAAACAAAGATAATCACTACGTTTTTGCTTTAAAAAGATGTGGTGGCATATTGCTAGCAATGATTAGCGTAATTAGGCATAACTAATTTCAACTTGTTTAGTGACTGTGGTATACTATTGTAATGGATCTATGTGGCCAGGCTACAGGGGTGGCTTCTGCAAGAAGCTGCTAGAAAATTACCCCACGTCAGTGGAGAAGGAGGGGGAGGAGGTGCTCCAGGTGCCGGAGCTGAGATTCCCCTGGAGCCCGTGGTGCAGACCACAGTGGAGGGGAGCAACAGAGCAGCTTTGGGGGGCACCTGATGTCCAGTCAGGGTCAGTCACAACTTGGTTACAAATCATGAGAGAGTGGTCTTCCTTTCGCAAAGGATTAAATGAAGATGTGAAAATGGAAAACACCACTGACTCCTAATGCTTCCAGCTGAATACATTACATACATGCATCACACAAATTACACTGCTCATGAGGATACCAGGGGTTAAGTGCATTCAACTCTGCAACTGCACCTACTGCAACATTGATTTTCTCCAGCACCACAGGTGAGCACATGGACATCTCCTAGTGTGTAAGTTCATTGACTGAATAACATAAAAATTAATATTCAGAAATCTCTTCAAAAAGGAAAAAGAAGATGGCTTTTTTTCCACTTCCCACACAATTCCCCTCACTTCCCACTAGGCCTGAATAACTTGGTTTCTTTCAGCCTCATGCCTCAGTGATCAACCCAAGGACTCATCCATGTCAGGAATGCAGCATACAGCCATGCCTGGGGATGGACTGCCAGCGCTTTTCCTACTTCCCCCAACTCCTTGTGGGCATTCCTGAAAGGAGCAAGTGTCAGGCCAGACTCTCCTAAGAGTGCCCATATTCAGAGGCACTGAAGAGTAGATAATGCACTACAAATTAATTTTCCCTTCTTCCAGCAGATAAAACCTAGGGAATTTCATGTCACAGCTGGAATCCATCCCTGAAAAGAGCAATGAGAGAAATGATGACAGCTTTGTACGGGATACAGAGGGAAAAGAAACACAGGAAAAGGCAGGTAGCTGAGAATACCCTGATTTACAGATTCTGGCTCTCAGAAAAAGCATACAAATACTTGTTTCTGCATGCACTTTCCAATTTGCAAAGAGAATAAAGGTTTAAAAGCTGGTATGTTAAGAAATACTGCATTTGATACATATTGGTATGAATTTCTAGGTAATACTTTGGGTTTTCCAAAAGGAGCTAATCTGATTCAAAATGCATTGATGTTAATTCAAATTGTTAATTCAGTTCAAGAATGGACAATACATGACTATCTAAACCCTCAAAGTTTTTATTTAACAATTCATATTCAGAAAGTCTGTCTTCTCTCACAATACAGTATACAAAATGCACATATCACAGAGGCAAAGAATGCCTGCTGAGGAAAATAAACCACATCCCATATTAATTATGAATGTATCTGATAAATAACAGTATCTGGCTAGTCCAGACTAGGAATGCCTTTTGACCCAACAAGGCTGAAAAAAAAAAGAAGTCTATTAACTTTTTTGTTTTGATGAGACATTTTTTAATGCTTTGCACAGTCCTAGTGATTTCAAATCCTATTGAGAACTCAATACAAATGTATCAAGGAAATAAAAACATGCAATTGAAATACACGGATTTAATGAGAATCAGTCACTGCCTGATAAATCTCATAAGAAAAGATAATGGAACCGTATTGCAGAACCCACTTTGACTTCTTAGTATTCCAGGACCATAATCATGTAGATATTCAGCTATAGTTGGATAGGAGCGTGCAAAAAGCCCACTTTGGGTTGGATGCCCACCTAGCCAAGCCACAGCACGGCTGAATTCACTGCAGCTGTTACTGTGGAGCTGAACATAACCAGGGAAGACTTGCATGTGGTAAGAATAAAGGAATGAAGCAAGATAAGTCACTTTTTCACTTTGTTATGGAGATCAACTAGCAAATACAAGATAAAAGAAAAGTCAAAATTATTATTTTGGTGTTATGTAAGGTAAACACAGAAATAAATCATCTAAAGCCTCTTCTACTTCCCCAATTTTTCTAGGATAAAACTGAAGATATACAATGACCAAATTTAATGCATTTGAATACATTATTTCTTCAGACATGCTTTTGCTCAGTATGTAACTGTAAAAATGGCTTTTACCAAGTTTTTATGTATCAGAAAGCTTCCAAAGACTTAGTTTCACTTACTGTTATTGAAGAGAACAATACAGTCAGATCAATTTATTACACATCCTCTGGAAAGCCTGCCCGCTATCCTAATAGTGAATGGATACTCTAGCAAGGTGAAACTCAATCAGAACCAGACCCAGGCAAGGACACGAGAGGATAAATATGTTGCAGCCTGCCAGCTGAAGCTTCACAGGGAAAGAAAATAAGCTTTAGGTCTGTAGTGACAGAAGGGACAGGGACCAGCAGTGTGGGAAAAGTATTCTGAGACACTAAAGTGCTGCTGAAGCAGAGCCCGGGGCAGCCTGGACACCAAAACCAGCTCTGTTGAGACCATTATTGAGGTTCCTTTTCTGACTCCTTACCAACATCTAACCACACTAAAATCACTACTAAATAGTAAAAATAAACATTTTAGCTCTAAATTTGAAGCTGCTGCTGTTAAATTAGAATCTTTCTGTATGTCATCTTAATAAATCCATTTGGTTTGAATAGGGCTGGAAGGAGAAAAATGATTTGTGCTTTTATTTATAAAGTTTAAAAAGTGACTTCTGCTCTGAGAATGTGGAGTTACAGAGACAAGCTTAAAAACAGTTAAAACTAAAGCACTCAAGGCTGGAAATTCAGCTCTGTGGTCTTCATTCTGCAGCCAGCTTTTAAAGGGCAACAATAAGTCTGTGATGATTTTTATGGTCTGCAAATAATATCTCTGTCAGAACAGTTGTATGACTGACTCCAGCGTGGGCAAAGATCTGCATCATATGTAACATCAGAGGCAGTTCAATGCCAGAGGGAATCTTTTGTGCAAAGAGACTGGGATTATGAGCAGAGGACAGTTTTGGGGTGTGTTACTGTTCAGTTCACAGGAAATAATAGAGAATGCACACTCATCACTAAGTTAAACTTACCACTATCCATGGTGATTGCTGTCAAGGCTGGGAACTTGCAAATATCAAATCTGTGAACAAAAGAGGAAACATCCTATTAAGTTTGTGAATTACAATCAACTTGGACAAGTTTCTCTTGATTCCCACATACTGGTGCAAATACATCAGTATTCAAAACTCCATGATCAAGATAAATCCCTCTTTTCAGTTGTACCAGTACTGCACGCAGGCTAATTTCAGTAGTATAGGAATACTATCCAAGAAAAAGATAACCTTTGAAATGGTGAATGCTTTAACATTTTTCAAGGCTTTTCAAATTCAGAATATGCAAAAATGTTAATATGAAATAAGAGGGTGTGTATAATTTTAAACAAAATGCAACCTGTTTTTGCCTAAATGAACTTCAAAGGTATTATATTCTCCACTGTAATTACTTATACCTTAACTAAGACTTAAATTCACTCTGCAGAGATCATCAAGTCAACTCATTATCTTTAGTCTATGGATCAGATTTTTTGAAATCAGAATGAACATATGGAAATTCATTCAGAGTCAGCTACTGATTAAAACAGGATGCCTGTATAAAGTTCAAGGGCAGAACAAGACCTGCGATTTGGCAAAGGAACTTGCACTGCATAAGAGGATCCCAACCTGCCCTACAAGAACTTACATGTACTTTGTGCCTCATCTTGGAAAGAGAACAGAGGGGAGATGCTCTCAGTCGAGAAAGTGCCTGCAGCTCATTGCACCCACCAGGCAGAGAGCCAACAAGAACTGCATCTGGAGGCAGCAAGAGTAGTGCAGCTCCTTGGAGCATTTATTGGTCAGGAAAATAAAAGCTTTCAGCAAAGTAAGACCAACTGCCTAACCAAGTTAGTGGAACACCATGAGGTTAAAGGTTTTTTATTAATAAATTACCTACTCCTAAGGCACAGCATCAGTCTTCAGAGGCCAGGTTACACATCAACATATCACACCACCCAGATGTCCTCACTTTCCATAAATCCAAGCCCTCATAAACACACCTTTCTGTAAAAAAGGTTGGCCATGGCTGTTGTAATAAACAAAGAGGGAAAGTTAATGTTTCCAGCCTGGCCTGCCCAACACCATAACTTGTCATGCAAGAGCAGACTGCAGTACTTGTGGGGACTGCTGAGGTGAATGGTACTCCATGAAGAGATCCCAGCCTGCTAACAAAACTGTAGGACTGGCACTACAAGATGTGGGATGAAGGAACAAACTGATTTTAAAGCAAGTTCATCAAATCTCTGTAAAGGCAAATAAATGCGATAAAGAGCAGACATTAAGGCACTCTGAAATCTCACCACCATAGTGTTTAGCTTGTTGTTACTAAATATTGTAGGTTAAAAGAAGCAGAGGGGTTAATTTTTTTTTCAGAATACATATAAAGCATCTTTTAATAGTCAGAATTTTTCTTAGCAGACTACTCTATGCCAAAACAAATGACCTTTGCCCTTTGCTTCTTGAATAAAAATAAAATTAGTGTCATTTAATGATTAGTCACGTTGTCACAACTCAAATATCTGTGATGAAGAAATTGCTAAACTTATTAAAATAAACAGGTCACAAAATATTTGGCTAGTGGTCTAACTCTTCTCTTTACCTATTACATCATTATTTTCTTTTGCCATTTATGACCTGCCAGTTTCAGGCAGCTGGTTTAGCAACAGCCCCCCAAATAAACACATGTCAATAGAAGAGGCAGCACCCATGGGTGCTCCCTTGCTCTGCTAAGTGGCAGCAATGCAGTGAATTAAAGATACCTTCCTATGCTTCTCCTCTCAAATGAGGCAACTTTTTTTGCAATAAATTTCAGTTAGTCTTTAACGTTTCATCCTTTTAACAACACTTGGGTGTGGATTTCTACCACATTCAAAAACAACAACAACAACAAAACCAAACAAAATGGAAAAACCCCACCAAAACAGAACACAGGTATCCACATCCATGAGCCACAACGCCTCTGGTGGCTCTACCTATTTGGAACTGACTTGGGAAAAAGGGGACTTAGTGCCCCCCCCGCCCCGATATGGGATGTTTTCCACCAGGAGCAGAGCAAGTCACTGCCTCTGCCTTGGCACCTGGCACCAGGTACTTGACACATCATGTTATCTGGGAATCAACATCACAACACTGACATACATAGATTGGGAAACTGGGGAAACACGAAGGAGGAGAAAAAAGAAAACACTGAGGGCAAAACATCTTTTAATTTTTTCAAAGGCAATTATATTAGGAGGTAGTGACAAAAGAAAGATTTGCTGAAGTGGCTGCAAAACACAAATTATGTTTCTCTTTACCTCCTCTACCCACAGAAAGAAACAGTATGAACTTCTCTAGGAAATATCAAATACAGCTTTTCAGTCAGTGCCTGTAGAGCAGAAACTTCCCTTCATCAATCCACATTAGATTGTTACAGCAATTAAAAGTATTTAGAGTTCCCTGGAACTACTTATGCCCATTCTCTGACAAATGTGTCTTTTCTATGCTCTCCTGACTTTCCTCTCAAACTTCTTCATTTCCAAGTTCCCACAACTCACAGCTTCCTGCCACGACACCCGAAAACCTACAGGGCCAGAGGCTGATTGAGGACATGGACAATGGCTGCCCTGCCACTACATGGACATTTCACTCATGGAACACACTCTCCCACTGCAGAGGAACCGCTTGGGTCTTTGCCCTCTATTAACAGTCCCTTCCCCTAAAGGGAAGGAGTTTAATTATACTTTAGTCCTCTCTTCTGACACTCTTGGTTCAAACTGACTAAATAGTTCAAAGGTGGCTTGGAAGAAGGGATTGAACAAAGAAAAGTACAAAAATCTTTTTTACCATCATAAGCCAGCTAATAAAGCTGAAGAGGGCTGGTCACACCACAGAAACATCCTGACTTGCTACTGACTCATTTATTCCTCTGTCCAACTCCTTCCTTAGCTTGCTGCTTTTAAGTCTTCACAAACCTTACTGGAACCTACGATGGCCCTGTGGTGTCAAAGCAGTGTTTTCTATATACACATTCAAGAACAAACACACACAGGCCCCATACCCTTGACAGCACCTAAATATCACCAGTATTTGTTGTTTCATGAATCCCTCTTCTATCCATCTTCTATAAGGCTATGTATCACTTTAGATACGTGACAACACAATGGACAGCTGTACAACACTATACCCATGCTGAGTGTCCAGTTCTGAGCTAATGGCAGCTGATAGATCCAACCAACACGTGATCTTTCCTGACTGCCTGCTTGGATGTCAGTAGAATGGTTAAAAAACAAAACACAGAACAATGAACCACACACTTCTAGTAGGAACTATAATGACTCAATGGGAAGCACTGCGTTTTAAAGCCCGTGAGACAGCCCAGGAGACACACCAGCACCAACCCTGCTATTTAGCAGCACTACCCTGCTCACCATGAAAGGGCTGCAGCCTCTTACCAAGGAGAAACATCTTGCATGAAAGTTTAAGGAACTAATATTGAAGTAACAAACCAACGTATACATTTCTTTCCACAACTAACCTAAATAATTTTTTTCTCAATTCTGAAAGTACCCAAATCTTGCATACACTATTATAAGCTTAAAGCACAGAGTATTTGTATATACACTTCCAAAGGTGGTAATCATATTCTTGCAGTGGCAATCTCTTAACTTGGGAAGGTAACTAATTTCAGCATTAAAAGCTGTTGTTTTAAGACAGTGTTTCTGCAAGGTTTTGTTGCACTTATTAAGGTAACTATCTTTGGCTGGCAGGCACACACCTCTTCTGGGTACATTTCCTGACCCCAAGTGAAAAGGCAACTTGCGAGCAGCATGTACCATTAAAGGACAGAGGATCCGATTGAGGGCACACAAACTGCCTGCTCTGTTCTCACTCACTGTCATGTGTTCCAAGGATACAGAACATCGAGAACAAAGCGAGTCCTTAAGAGAAGGGAGTAGAAAGGGAAGGGAAAATAAGGCTAATGTAAAGCAGCAGCAGTATTTTTCCTCACTTAGTTTCTCACCTGCTGTGATAAAAGGAACTTAAAATACTGCAAGGCGCCCTGTTTCTCTTGCAGCTGGGGAGGGATGTGCATGACAGTGTCCAGGGAGGGAAGAGGCTTTTTTTCATTCTGCAACAGAACTCTGACAAGTGATACAGCTGTTAACCTTAGTTTTGTAGTCTGTACTATTCATGAAGCCAAAGAGCTATATAATTTCTTAAAGTTATAAATATTTAGGTTCTTCTGGAGCTTTTTATGAAAGCAGGTCTATTCCAGGGACACTGTTAACTAAAACATCAGTAGACATTCAGTCTAAAAATAAACACCCCTGTTCTAGCTCCTCAGCCCCAAACCAATGCAACAACTGAAACACTCCTGTGGGAGGTTTGTTTAGAAGAAATATTAAAACATTATCAATCTGACTTCATGTGTAGCTATTTAATTATCTGACAGCCATTCATTCAGAATATATTATGGGCCTACCTAAAAATCCCACTCCCACTACATGTCTTTCACATGTTTGGAAAAAATATTACAGAAGACTACAGTTCCAGTTAGCGTTACCTACTTCCAAAGAGCTTTCTCCCCAGAAAAGTGTACCAAAGAATTTACATGGATTCAAATGCTGGAAAAATAGATTGATTTTTCTCTGAATAGAAATCCATAGGATATGGGAGAATCCTGTTATTAAGTTTAGTTTGCTTGCAATAGCAAGGTTTTCCAGGGAATTTGCGGGAATAAAGAGGGATGGAACATTTTGAAAACTGCTCAATCAGAAAAGGATGCAAAAGATTTATCCCACCTCAGACTACGTGGGACAAGGATAAGAGTAAAACAGAGAACTGAAAAACCTTCTCCTTTCTATATGCTACTTGATGACAGCATTATAAAACATCATCATTCATTTAAGCACCTAAAACCACAGACCAGACCACTAAGAGGAACCTGTACTTAGCAGACTGCCACTGCACCCTAAACCCAATGAAACAGATCATTACTCACAGAATGAGCATGCACAGGGCACAACACCACCCTGTTAGCAGAGATAAGGAAGCTCCTCAGGACTGCAGCTGGGCAGGACTGCAGTCTGTGCTCCCAAGTCTGAGCTTCTGCCTCAATTTCATTACCCCTTCACTGGTAAAGCTGCAGCAATATTCTGGCTGGTTATTTTCTGGGTATTTCCAGAGGTTCAAAGGGGAAATTGCTATAAACTAAGTTATCTCTTCTTTCCCCTCCCTTTCAAAACCAAACAAGAACATTCTCCTGATACACCTTGGCAAGCAGGACATTTGGCAGGAGAGGTAACAAAACTCTCTTTACAGAGAAGGGGAATTTTGGTGGATTGCATTGTTTTAAAACTCCTGGGGACCACGTGGGGCAGTTCCTGGGAGACATAATTGAACACTTACATAACCATCTGTGTGGAAACCAGAATTCCACAAATCCTCAAGAGACCATGCCTTTCTGAGCAGTCTATAGAGTACAATTTCAGACATCTCACTCTTCCATAAGCTACTGTCAGAAGACATAGCTCTAGGTTAGACAATCTCCTGTGCCTCAGAAATTCAAATTTGGAGTATTTAACTTGATAATCCATTGAAGTGTTGATATAACAATAACCAATTCCTCTCCTTTTCCAAGGAAGAATGATAAACAATTAAATAAAGCTCTGACAGTAGGATGTGTTTTTATCCTGATTTTGTTCGGACACAAAACTGATACTAAGTCACTTATCTAGGCCACATTCTGCTCCTCCCCCAATAACTTTTAACTAAATCTGACACTGAGATTTTTTTCTGTGCTCCCACACATTTTCCTTGAAAATCAGTGACCAAGAAGAACAGAGAAAGCTCATTAATGCTCTCACTGAAGTGAAGATGGGTTTACCAATTGCAGCAATATTTCAGCAGTCATGGCACCTTTGGAAGCTGGAAATCATTATCCATTATGCCAGCAGAAAGAGGGTGGTTAGGAAGCAAACACCATGTCCAGTTCCAGCTACAGCTCCACAGCCCTTTGCAAGGGGGCAACTCAAGTAAGTTAAAGAGATGAGAACAGGGAAAGAGCACTGCCAGCACATGCAGTTTGTCAGAATATTGTGATTTGGGGTAGCAGCTGGATAACAAGGATAGGCACGTTAGGGAATGGAGGGGAAGTCAGATTAATAGTGGGAAAGGTGAAAAGGCAACAGAGACAGGAACACAGCTTCACTATAGATCTGGTGCTCCCTGGCCTAATTAGTGTTTGGGTGCCAGCTGACAAATCTAACTTGTCAGCCACTTCGATATCATCTATTCTAACTCAGGCTTGAATAGCTGGACTCTTTATCTGAAGCAATTACAGTGGCCATGAATAATAACCTCTAAGCGCATATTAATTATCTCTATCCATGACTACACTCACATTAGCTAGGAATGCAGAGCAATAGGAGTGCACCTGAAAAGCAAAACAATTCATGCTAAGGACCCAACACTTACACAACACAGGTCAACAATTCTGCTTTGGGGTGGCTCTACTTTGCTTTCATGAGCTGAGCACTGTCTGGCAGTGGGACTGCAGCTCTTTGAGTTTATCCTCTGGTTTACCTTCATCCAAAAATAGCTCAGTCTGAGTGTTTCGAAATGTTTCTGCAATGCAAACCAGAGCACATTAAGCGGTTACAATTGGGAGATTCCTAATCTGAACCAAAATGCTGGGGCAGATACACACCAAGCACTACATGACCACACTCACAGCAGTAAGAAGCTGAGGAAGGAAGATCTGTATATATAATAATGATTCCTCAGTATAGAGCCAAAGGTTGTTATGGGGTAATAGTGAATGTTTTGGAAAAACCTTCTGTGAAGCTACAAAATTACTCTGATAAATAGGTTGACAAAAACAAAGGTAATGTGAGGCTCTCCTTCAAACTAAAAAACAAACCAAACAATAAAACCTCTCAAAAATAAAAAATCTCACCACAGTCAAAGAGATTTCTGAAGCAGTCAAGATGCTTGTCTCTTGTGTTCAAAAGCTATGTTCTTAGCTTGGAAATTAAATACTGCTAATACACAGGACACCACAGGGCCCAGTCTAAGGCTAAAAACCTGAAATATCGGAGTGGTTTCTCAGAAACACCAGAAAAAGCGACACACAGAGACAGCTAATCCAGGAACTATGAGACAACCTAGCCAGCCCTTGCCTCCCCAAAAACCTCCCCAAACAAAAAAAGCACCTTCTCCCCACGAACGCCTACGGACTAGAAACTGGCAGCTACAGACTAGAAAATTAACATTCAGTTTAAGATCACAATTACTGATATTTTCAATAACTTCCTCTCCAAAATGTTACCGGCTTCTAAAATCATAAAGTAACACACAAAGTCAATACATAAGCCAGAGAAAGTACACGATCCCTTTGCTACACATTTACAGATGGCTGAAGTGTTAAATAATGCATTGATAAAATCCTATGTTACACTAGTAAAGTGACAGCTGCTTATTGAATATCTATCGTGTATTGTTTTTAATGTATAGTAAGATAAAATAATCAATGGACCCGCTAGCACTTTTTAAGAAGGAAACCCACATGAAAAACCCACAGAAACCCACACCTACAGTATCAGAATGCTGCAGAATGTTTGCTTTATAGCATGCTTTCACTCACAGCTTCCCTTAATTAGGAGCTTTGAACATGCACTTGTTTTATTTTCCTTCCATATTCTGTCCCTGTTTTCATATAAATGAAACATTTGCATCTGTTCTGTAGATTACTAACAAGCCAACTTTGATTTTGTAGTTCAGACCATCTCCTGATGCTTTAAAGACAACAAACTGAGGAATAGCCAGCAGCTCTCAACTTCAGCTGAAAACTGCATTGTATATGGATTAAAAATTACTTGTTGCTATTTATTTGGAAAGAAGAAAAATACCCTTCGTGTTTAAATCATCAGTATATAACAAACCTCTCAGTTCAGAGAAGGCAGACATTCAGCTGATCTAACTGCAATGCAGGCAACACATTGCAGCCAACCATTACTTCTCACATGAGAAACTGGAGGGTATCCACTGACCTCAGCTGACACAGATGCCACTAAGCCAAATGAAATTTCACATAGTGTCTAATTCATGGAACTTGCTGCCACAGGATGCTGTTCAGGACAGAAGCAGAAATAGATGAAAACAAGTAAAAAGGAAATCAATAAATGAGGGCAAGATTTGGTGATTACTGGAACACAATTCTCCAGATGTAGCTTTTATTGCTAACTACCTGGCTGTGAAAGGAGAGAAGGAGTCCAGTGCCCAGTATGGAATGGGAAACTACATCCAGTTCCTCTCCAAAGTGGTTTAAAACTGGATCAGGACCAGGGGAGTAAATATCAGCATGTAATACCATGACACAACCAGAAACTGAGTTGATAGATGGCAAGTGGTCTCTTTAAAGATCCTACTCCCTACCTAAAATCTTACTTTTTTCATTGTCTCTGGTGTCCCACATCAACACATCAAAGAATTCAGGATAAGTAGAAAGTAGAGTACAACAGTGCCTTCTGCCCTTTAAAAGCATATATGGGTTAGGTAGGGAAGGGAAAAAAAAAAAGTAAAGAGCACTACCTTTATTTTAGATTGTACCTCTCCAGACATGAGAGAGAAGGGCCAAGGAACAGACTCTGGGCACAGTCCATTCACTTAAATGTGATTTCATTAAAGGTACAGAGTTTGTCCGCTCAGAAAAGGTCATGAGATCAAAGCTAACAATGTACCATTTATCCTGCTCTGAAACTCTTAGAGATACTTTCTTCCCCAACACTGCTTATAAAGTAAAACCATGACCAAGTGTCACAAATAATACCTTTACAGATTTGCCAATAACACAAACTGGCTGTAATAGACTCAACCGCCAACTGAATTAATCTGTATCCAATACTCAAGTCTGCTCTTTTCACAGAAAAAGAGAGACCTGACAATTCCATACATTTGAAAAAGGTTTTCCTCAACTCACTTAAGTTTTTCTTGGAATTATTACAATATTGTGGAAGGCAAGCAGCAATAGCTACTTTTAAAAATCAGTTTCTCTCTAAACTACCACTATTTTTCAAGCAGCTATCAAAAAATCCCAGAAAGATTCTATACCTCAGAATGTGCATTTTTGCAGTAAAAAGGAACTTGTATAATTTCACATTGGCATCTTTATTCTGTATGCAACAATTTTATAGCAAACATAAGACTACTACTTCGTGAAGTTTATTTTGTTTTTCTTTGATGAGGGAACATTCTTCCCCATACAGAAATTACATTTAGCACTTGTTTGGTAGGCCAATGTCTAACACCCCATTTAATTTAGAAAAATTAACCCCAAACCAATAAAAAGTAATTCCTTTGTGAAGTTCTAAACTAAGCCAGAGAAATGTGCAAACAAAGCCTTCTCTTCCAAGTATTTACGCGCCGTCAGCATGCTTTAATATAAATTTCCACCCTGCCTGTCCTCCCCTGAAGCAATGCATATATGACAGCATTTCAGAGCATGTTTTAATGGGATTTTCCAGTCAACCAAAAATCAAATTGCAGAGAAGTTATGAAAGAGTCATAAACACATATTTCATCTTATTGAATTATATGGTAACTAGGCAAAAGATAATTAGGCACAACTCCTTTAGACATTTTATTAAGTTTTCTGTCACACTGCGTAATTGCATAAAGAGAGCATACAGAAAGTTGTACACCACCAGAATCCACAGAGCAGCTACAGTAAAACAGAAGGGTAAAAAGCCCTACAAACCAGGAAAAAAAAAGTTTTAAATACTAAATACTCTTATTTCCCTCTCTCAACACCCACATCCATTATTCCTCACATCAACTTAACCTGAATTTCCAAATATGTGAAGATGTACACATTATTTTACTGCATCACACCTAATTTTTTTCTGAGTAGGACTTGAACAAACCTACACACAAAGTACTCCAGTTCATTTACACATTTGGGGTACAGTAAAACGTGATGTTTTGGCTTCAGCCTTGAAGAAGAGTCAAGGAATTTCTCCTCCTCTCCAGCCACTGCCACGCACCTAGGGATCAGCCCCTGGATGTGGCTGATGCAGTTCTGTGCTCTGCACTTCAGTTTTGTCCTTCTCCCACTGATTTCCCTCCTCCTCTGTCCCTCTGCTCTCCAGGACAGCCACAGAAAGGAAATATGAACTTTCCAGACTGTATCTGCCACCAAAGTCAACCTCTCAGGGAGATAGTTTTGCATCCCTTGTGACCTCTAGTCCAATTTTACTCATGGTCCCTTCCAATCAACTTCTATGGAGCAGTAGAAAACCTTAAATTCATGGAAGTTTTCCTAAAGGAAGCACACTGGTCTAGAGGATGGAGGCATTCTGAACATCATAACTGAAGAAAACACTGGAAGATGAACTAACATCTAATTCAATCTGTCATTTATGAAGAAATAAGGATCACAGTAAAGCTCTAAGTCACAGCTGATCAATCACGTGGCATAAATCCATACCTACCAGTATCAGGTCATACTTACAAAGAATTTTTTGCACATTCCAGCACTGTAAAAAACACTAGAGCAGCTCCCAAAACTAAAATAATAATTCTACTGTTGCTCTTCTACTCCTTATGAAGTGAGTCGGTGCAACACCCATTCTGCCTGAGTAGGAAGCACAAAAATGCATGCAAAAAAACCAATTCAGAGGATGTTCATATTGAAGCTCCTAAAACTCACATGCCAAATTAACGTGTCAAATTTGTGGGGCAATTGTATTTGAAGATGTAATTTATCTTAGTTGTGTCAAAAGCATACACAGAATTAAAATGAAGTTAGCTCTTGAAAACTTTATTCAAAACTGACAGATCCTCTACAGAATCTAACATGTCTAACATTTTGTTCTTTGAAGATTTAAAAGGATATTCCCCTATTCCTCCACAAAGGTGAACACCTACTCCAGCACACAGAAAACGTGGAGGAGTCTTCTACTGCAAAAAATACACCATTGGTAATTTTTAGGTCTGGTAACTCATTCACATATGTAATACACTGCAGAGGGCACTGTAAGATCCTAGATATGCTGCCCATCAGCAGGTGCATCTCCATCTTTCATATTTCTGGTGTAGATCACTTCACCCACACAAAAAGTTTCATAGAACCAGAGAGCAGCCAAGGAATGTCAGAAGATTGTCTGGTCCAACCTTTTGTGGGAAAGGGAGCCCTGATGAGGTTATTCAGCACCCTGTCCAATTTGAAAAAAAAAGAAAACCTTGTAGTTACGGAGAACCCACCATGTTCTTGGGGAGAGTGTTCCAGTGAACAGTTGATCTCACTGTAAAAAATTTCTTTCTTACATTGAGATGAAAACTTTCATTAAACCTTTGCCAAGAACTCCTAACAAACAGCCACAGAGAAAGTGCTCTGATACTTCCATTTTTGAGAACTGCAGATGTGATGACCTTGTCGTTGGGCACTTTACAGTTCACCATAAGTGGCCTTTCCATAAAAGATGAGTTTGGTCACCTTCTCACTTTCTTGCTGTTTTTTAAATAAAACAGAACAGCTCCCTGGTGCAGGTGACTGCAGAACGCCAGGGAAGCAGTCAAAATGCAAAACCCAGCAAGGATGGAGTGGAAAGGAAGAACTCCTGTTTTCAGGCAGCGGCAGAAGCTTAGATCAGTTAAGCTGCTTATGCAGCCGCACACTCAGTAGGCCATGCCTTTATTTTGCTGCTGCTCACAGCTCTGACAACCAACAGTAGCAAACAGAAAACAGTACAGTGAGTCCATTCCATTTCTGACACTCAGAACTGCTCAGCAGTATTGAAATAAAATATCACAGACTGTGCTCATTTCAGCTGCCACGGGAGAAATCTATACGAAAACCGCAGGCGATTTAACTAATTCTGATGCTGAAACCTCATTTAACCCTTTTGCATGCCCCACAGCCATGAGAATAGAGACTAGGGACAGAAAGACACAAAGTTGTTTCTCCTCCCAGGTTTATTTAATAAATAGTTTCAAGAGTTACAGTCGGCAAACAAAAGCTGAAGAATACACACAAGGTCAGTAAACAGCTCACTGATAAACCCAGAGATACAGCCAGGTGCAGAAGTTCACATGCCTGATGAAGCCACTATTCATGAATTTTCCTGCTAGGATTCCATAAACTGCCTTCACACCAGTGAGCTAACAAATTCACACCTTTTGTGTCATTCTTCAGTGCCAAGTAGGAAACATTTACAAATACAGTTACGTACAATAAATATTACAGTTTAGACCATTATGTTCAACAGTTAATTTAGTGATTGGGATTTTAATGAAGAATTGCTGTAAAGTCAATCTTGAAACTGGTCCATCCATTGTTATACTACAGGAAAACAAAGGGCTCAGCAAAACAGGAACATTCAGAATTACCACAATTCTTGGTGTAAACAAACAAACAAAAAACCCTCATCCACCCTAGAGTTCTGGCAAATATAGATTTTCTGCACTTTCAGGTGACAAAATGAATACTTCACTGGGATTAAGTTTTATCTACAAAAAATTACTCCCATCCCACACTTCACATGGTGTCTCTGGGTTACAGCTTAAAAGTCACTCAATTTGACCACTCTTGGAGTAATCATATTGGTACTGACTGACCACTAAGATGAAAAACTGGAAGTATGTTGAGTGTGTGATCTTCAAACATGAGATGCCAGCTTTCAAAAGTAATTTCAGAAGCAACATGAGAAGGCTGATTCAAATGCTTTAAATGAAACACTTCACCAAGCAGGTAAAATGCACAATGAAATGTGTAAAATGCAAGGGATCACAAAGATCTTTCAAGAAGCAATTGCAGGATAGTCTGTCTCTCCCTCATGTAAAGACATCTATGCTCAAAAAAATAATCTATTTACACAAAGCAGCATTCCTGGTTTGAAAACGGGCAGCACTTCTTGTGCTACTAGTGTCCATGTCTCAGCCCTGGATGCTAACTCCAGTATATTGGGCTGTGCAAATGTATTTCTTGCCTGATTTCATAAATGTAGTCCTGAATGGATGCCTAACTTTTATCTAAAGTTATTTTACGTAATGATTATATATTATTAAAAACAAGCAACAGTCTGAAATAGGCACAAAGGAGCTCTCAACAGATATGTTTTCTTAGCAAGACAAAATCCATGGTGTGATTTTAGGTGGCTGGCATGCAATTTCTTTAACTTTCAGTATGAAGACAGGCTTTGCTTTTGACCTGTAGCTATTCTAATAAGAGTATTCAGCAATCTTGATTAAAACACAGATTACTTGATAATCAGCACCATCAAAATTGTCAGCAAGAGAAGAATGGGTTAAGTGTATTTCAGACCTCACAAACGTGTACCAAATTTTACTTAACAAGAGTCAGTAAGACAAGCAGTGGTAAACAAGGAAAGGGCTGGGTATTGTCGGATTAGATTTCAAAAGGTCAAATAGTTACCAACATCTGAACTCAACTGGCAGGAGAACAGACGAGACATTAGGTCATTCAGGCCACTCCTTTGCCAGCTCTGTAGGGTTCTCTACTGCACACTCTAAGTGCTTTTGTTTATAATGTGGAAGAGGAGAGGAAGCAATGGTGGAGGGAAGCAAATAGATTGTCTTTGGAAGCTGAAGCAAAACAACCATTAAAGAAACACCAGCCAGACCAGACAGCATCCTGGAAACACAGCTGATGGGAGTTCATGAAAGAGCAAGATGAAAACCAGCAACAAAGTTCAGGATTGAGCTGAGAAACTGAAAGCAAAAGCTCTGAACAGGATGGTGCAAAAAAAAATAAATTTGGGATTCTTGCCTATAGGAGACTGGTGTCATTTGTTGAGTAAATGGGAAGAAATAACACATACAAGATTTACCAGAATAATGGAGGAGGGAAGCAGAGAGGCAAAATGGGTTAGTTTTTTCCCAGTACTCATACTCGGGCTAAGTGGTACCAACCACATCTCTTGTTCCTTGCCTGTCCAGCTGTTTCTAAGAGCAAGGTAAGAGTCAAAAGTAAGTCAGGTAAGTTGGTTTTCAACCTGATTGATCCTGTGATCTGCCTCACCAGAAGAATACAGAAATGGTGACACTATCACAAGTGAGGGAGGTCACAGGCGGCAAACCAAAATGATGGACAAGAGGACCACAGGAAAAGAGAGTTCTTAAATGTTTAAAATGACAGAGCAAACAAAAATGGTTCGCACTGCTGTAGTCTACAGTTAGCACTGTCTTGAAGTATATTTTATGCTGCTTTTGCCAGAGAATTTATTCATGACTCCAGATAAAAATGCTGTTCCAGTGTGGACACCAACTACATACATTTTATTTTAGGGATGCCTCTCCCAAAATCTGTGTGCTTGATTTGCAAAAGCAGAATAGGCTTAGAACAGACACTCAATTTATTTGCACCTGTGCACTTAACATAAATGAGGACACTGAACTCTGAATACCCCCCAAAAAATCAGATCCTGCCTGGACCAGATCTGATCTCCATAGCTTTCTCTTACATTCTTCATGTGGAATGGAAGGATGATTTCCTTGTTCATCCAAATTTCTGGATGAACTTGCTTGAGAAAAGGATAATCTATACTTCACCCGGGGATTTTCTGGTATTTGCTAGTTCCAAGAAAACAGAAATGCTTGGAATCCCAGGTTCTAGCCTAATCTGTTCTAGACAATAAAGTTTTCTAGTCTAGAAGAGGTTGAAGTGAGATGGCTAAAACTAAATGCATAAGTAAAAATCTCATTCCTGTTTCCATGCAGTACTCTCACACAGAAGTTCCCTGTCCCCTCTTCTCTGGCTTCTAATCTCACTCCCCTGGTTCAGCAAGAACTACTCTTGCAATCTCACCCTTACTAGGTAAGTCTCCTCAGACTGCTCATCACCTCTTGCACTTGTAAACCTCCCCCACAACTGCTTTATCAATGGCACTCCCTCTGTTCAACACAAGGGCCAGAACGTTCAACATCCCAGTTGCACAATTCCTTTACACATGTCTGTGTGCATAATACACACGTGCACATTAAAAAACAGGGCTTCTACACGCATACCTATTCATTTCTGTACAACTAAAAAAATTCTTTCCCTCCCAACCACACGTTTCCTTGAGCCATTATAAGCATCCCTACAGCACTGCAGGGAAACAGACGTGATTACTAACTAGGCTAATCAGAAAAAGTGTTTGAAAGGTCAGTGTGAATATGCAGGTAATGCTCCGTGCCACTCCGCCCCACTGCTATATCAACAATGGTGCCAGCACGGGGAGGAGATGGCACAGAAGCTGGTAATGAGCAGAAAAAGTACAACTAGGCGTTTTTTCAGTGACAGTCAATAGTTATAAAAAATTTAAGGTATTGATTTTAATCTAGAACACCAACATTTGCATAACTGTCCCTCTTCCCGGACTTTTCTATGAAAACTTGAAACTCTTTCAAGTGTTTTCATGTGCTCATAGTCTTCCCTTTACTCACTGGCTCCATTTCTCTCTGTTTCGTTCCCAACAAGCCCAAGCACTGCCTGCTCTCTCACTCCTCAACCAATGCAACACTCAACCCCAGCTTCAACTGTGGTAACACCGAGGCTCCCTCTGCCCCTCCTGTTTCCTGTGGATGTGGATGAATTGTTCCCTTGCCAGCGCCAGGCCTAGGAGAGGTTCCGCAGAGCCCGGGAGGGTCGGGCTCATTCCCAAACACACCTTCCCACCCCAGCATCCACAGCCTCACCCGCACCGCCTGTCCGGGCCACCGCAGCTCCAGCACAGACGAGGCCTTTGGGTGACCCCGCCGACAGTGGAAAAAGTTTTAACAGGAATACGAGAGCTTCGGATGGCTGCGCCTGTGCTCTGCGGGTTTGTTTTGGGGGATGGTGTTTTTTAAAACTTCAGAGAAAAATGTATCAGCTGCCTAATTTGGAGAGAGTCGCTAACCTCTTCCAAAAGAGAAATTCCGCAGGATTCTTCCTTTGTTCCATACACTCCACACATTTTCTCCCCCGGCTTAAATGGAAATGGCACAAACCCCTGGAGGGGAGTTTACCGGGCGGCTGCCGGCCGCCGGAGCGCGGCGAGGGGCGGAGGGCGGCGGGGCGCGTTCCACCCTCCCTCCCCTCAGGGGTGCCCGCGCGGGGCCCCTGCCCCGGGCGCTCCCTCCGGGCACCGCTCCCGCCGTCCCCGCG
>VZRQ01010881.1:381141-518173 GCA_013397975.1 Machaerirhynchus nigripectus
AACGCCCGCTGCGCGCTCGGCGAAGCGGGCGGCACCTCCGCGCATGCGCCCGGCAGCCCGAGGGCGGCCGTGAGGCGGGGAGAGACCGAGGGCGACCCGGCGCGCCCGCCCGTGTCCCGCTGCCCATTGCCCCGGTGCCCCTGTTCAGAGCTGGCCCGGGGGTCTGCGGTCCCGCAGGGTGGCCGTCAGCACTCTCCCCGGGGCGGGGTGATCCTTCCAGCCGTCCCCCCATCGGGAGCTCCCTGCGGTCACAGCCTGGGGCTCTGCAGACCCCGGTGGTCGGGCACGCGGTGCTGCCGCTGTGGCCTCACCGAGCCTCTCCGCCAAGGTGTTTCCAGTCCTAAAGCTTGTATCTGTTTGTATCCCGGAATTACAAAATCAATTAGGTCGGAAAAGACCTCAGAGATCATCGAGTCCAAGCTATGACTGAACACCACCGTGCCAACCAGACCGTGGCACTGAGTGCCGCGTCCAGTCTTTCCTTTAACACCTCCAGGGACGGTGACTCCGCCGTCTCCCTGGGCAGCGTGTTCCAATATTTAATCACCTTTTCTGTGAAGAAATTCCTCACAGTGTCCAACCTGTATAGATAGATGCACTCTTTTCTTGAAGGGAAGACACAGACACACACACTGGTAATTGTGTTCTTTGATGGAGAGCTAAAAATTGTGCCACAAGTAATGATTTTCCTCTTCCGTGCCCCCCAAGGGTGGCTGCACGGAGCTGTGGGGCTCTTGCTCGGAGGTCTGAGCCTTTGAGTGCTCTCAGACCTCAGCCCCCTGGAAGGTGCATTTCAGGAACCCTAAAATGCCATGTTCCACATGAAAAAGTAAAGGTTGGTTGGCTTTTTGCAGTGCCCAGAATTAATCTGAAACCTGAGAGTTTGATAGCTTAATTTTGTTTGTGATTGGTACCTTCATTTTCGCCTCTATGACTTTTAATGGATGTGTATGGAAAGAAGATAAAACTCCTCAGAAAATTCACAGCAAATTAATAATCCCTACCTGACTTCAAAGGTGCTGTTTTCAGTGGTGCTGTGGCCTGATTATAAATGACTTAGGAACAATCCACAAAAAATAACAGCTTGGCTTGCCAGAAGAGAGATTGAGGTCTAAATGGTGTGGAGCGTAAAATACCATTTATTCTGTGAAAATGGAATTGAAGTTCCCTATAAATATGCAGTGGGTTGTTTTTTTGTTTTTTTTTAAGTTTACGTTGCTGCAGTCTTCTGATTCAATGAGTATGAACAATACAAATATCAATTTTTGTGTCCCAAATTTTGGTGGGTTACTATGCTGTATATCAGGTCTTTTAAACTTTATTGTATATTAAGAGGCAACTGACAATGAGCAGAAAAGGAATAAGGTAACACTACAGTCACAGAGAAGTTCAGGGAACTGAAAGATGAGACAGAGTTTGCCATAGTTCAGGCCGTGTCTCAGCTTCTTTAATGAATCTTAATCTATATTATATAGATTAAGATATAATATATAGATTAATATATAATAATTAATATTATATATTCTTTAATGAATCTTTATCTATAATAAAAGTAATGCTTCCATATGTGTCAGCTGAGAACTGACACTGAGACCATCAGGTTTTAAACAAAATGAACTACATTAATGGGTCTGACAGTTCTTTGACAGAACTATCTAGAAACTCTAATCCCTTGAATCAATGGGAGTCAAAATACTTCTACTCTTTGAAGGTTTGTTGAGGCCCTGACAACAAATGGTCAGCAGTGACCATGGAGAGAGGCACACGTCACCAGAGGCTGAGTTTCCAAGAGAACTGAATTTCCATCTGCTTTTCTTTGGAAGGCAGGGAATTTTCCTGTAATAATTGACGAATGCTTGCTACAAGTTGTTTGAATCTGCAGTATTCAACCATATCTGTTTAACTTAATAGCAGGTGGTTGGGAAATAACCAGGAAAGGCAATAGATGAAAAATTTCTTTATAAGGGTCAGGAGACAATATTTAACTTAATAATTATGCAGCACTTTCTTCCTTGATTCCAGGTGCATTGCACAGTTTGTTTGTGAAGGCTTAGGGCCAAAAGCTCAAAAGAGCAATGAAAAAGTTAGAAAACACTGGGAACAGAGGACAAGAAATGTCACGGCCATACTGGAAGAGAGGCATTGAGGCAAGGCATTGAGCCTTGCTGAAAGGAGTGGAGGCATAAAAACAGACCAATACTTAAGCAGAACTCACTGGGGAATCTTACTGTTGTCAGTTTTTAATGGTGTAGTTTAATAAAATTTAAACTATTTGTCCAAGGTGGAATTTCAGAACAGAAAGAAGCCCATTAGTGTAGTTAATAGTTTTGCTGTGTAAGTACCTTCCCTGGATTTTTGAAAATGAATTCAAATCCCAATTCTACTACTTTGCATACGTGGGAGGAACGTTTGGGTCCCACTTCTTGGAGATGTCTCACTGAAGGCTCTAACATTCTGTTGCTGAGGGTACACTCGATGCCCTCGTCTGTGACATTAATGAAGATATTAAATAATACTGGCCCCAAAACAGACCCCTGAGTGACACCACTTGTCATCGATGTCATTGGGACTCTGAGCCACTGACCCCTATCCTCTGGGTGCGACCATCCAACCACTTTCTTATCCCTCTAAAAGTCCACTCTTCAAATCCATCTCTCTCCAATTTAGAGAGTTTGAATGACTCTCAGTTTTCACAAAAAAGTCTTAAACCTCAATTTTTTCCCGAGCTTCTGTCATGGTACAGAAATAATTTCAATATAATTAATATTAAAATATAATTTTTAGGTCATATCTGCTTTCATCTCTAAGAGTAAACAGTCATTTGATTTTGAAAAGATTGTCATAGACTATTACACAGTTGCTTCTAACTCCAGGATACCTTCAGGGGGTCCACTCCTAAAACATGAAGAAATAGATACAAAAATGGGAATTCAGCCAGACATTTCTGCGGTGAAAAAATTATCTTTATGATGCAGCCTAGGACCTGGACAAGGAGTGGGAGAAGCAAGGATTTTGGCTGAAGAGATGGAAGTTCAAAAGCTATTGCAGTAAAAGAACTGACAAGACTTAAAAAAAGAAGGAAGCAGAATTGTGTCCCAGCACAATAGCTGGCATACTCCACTGTTTTCTAGAAAAATATATTGTTGTATATGCCCTAAATTTAGGCACGGAGTGCACATATAAAGGAAGTGTGCCTTACAAAGTCTTCTTATTTTTTGTATGAGTAATATTTTATAAATAAAGATACTTACAGAACTTGCTTGAAACGGGCAAAGGGAGAAAATTAATAGAAAGTGTGATTTACTGCCAAGGATTATCATGAGTGCTGCCTTTCAAACTCATGTATGAGTTTTCCTGTTTATGCTGTGCGTTGTGTTTGCACAGCTAATGTGTACCCTGTACTAGAACATTTCTCCAGATGCCACACTTTTCACATAAATGTAACTGATTTATTGTTTCTTTGCCATCAAGCAAAGCAAACAAATGTAAAGCCAAGAGGCTTCTAAAGTGCCGTGTCACACGCAGATCCAGCGTCCTCACTACTCGGTATTTCCTGCTCTGTGACTTCTCTTCTGACAAATGAGAAACTTCAGCACTGAAGGGGTTAGTCTGATGTCAAGAAAACAACACAGATTTTCCCTCCTCCTTTAATCCCTTCATTTTAGTTTCCATCTAGTTTTGAAACTTCTGATGTCTCAATGCGAGAATGCAGGATGCAAAGAAGCAATGACTGCTGTGGGGAACTGCATGATGTTTTCCTGCATGTTCATTTCCCCCCCTCCAGTCCCTCTGCCCTGAGGTCTGGACTGGAACAGTATCCTCTCAGCCACATAGGGCTAAATTGGCTGGTTCTTAGAGCCCATTAAAGATGCCCTTTATTCGGGGGGGTTGGTCCCTGGTGAGCGATGTTCGCAATGTCTCACCATGACCCCAGTGCTGCTGCTGCACTGAGCAGCTCCTGCTGCACTCTGGGAACTTACACCACACGCACGAATTCTACACTCTTGGGCTGTTTTCAAGTGCATTTAAATATCACTGTGTAATACATTAACACAAGTATTTTGGATTTTTTTATAATCCTTCATTATTCCAGTAAAGCAACATTGGAATGTTTAGTTTTCTGAATGACTGCTCACATCTAAATGGCTTTGTTCCTTCAAAAATTAATTTATGACTTGCTCCACTCCCTCCCCAAACATTGACAGGATTTGATGTGTTCCAGTTGTTTTGTGAATTGCTCAGAAAGCACCATTTTGCAACCGTGAAGGTGTTCATCTGAACTGCTGTATATCACACGTGTGCAATTGATCAGAGCCAAATATTACAAAGTAATAGCCAGTGTATTTCTGTTCTGTAACTGCAGTATGGAGAGCAAGCTGCATGTAAATTCTATACCATTGTTTTTATAATGTGTATTTTAGTTTGATTGGCAGCCTACATATGGCATGAGGGAAAGTGCCATGATTATTTTTCTGATACTGGCTAATCCTGTATCTCATAATTTCTCCTGTGTTGAAAAAAAATAACAGGGAAAAGGAAAACAAATAAATCTAAATATTTAAGAACAAACTGGGTCTTTCAGCTGTACAGTTCTTCCCTACACATCAGAAACCACAACCACCCAGCACTGCATGACCTTAAACAACTTGCATGAACCTGCAAGTTGTTTAAGACAGTTGTAGACCTTGGAACTGAAGATTATGTGCCCAGATTCTGACTGGGGCAACAAAATAAGCAACTTTCTAATCAGTGCTTCCAAGTAGCTTTGCTTCTCACTGAATAAGAATGTGAGAGTATTCAGAATATTCATAACATCTAGAAGAAAAACAAATAGCTGGTGAAATAATACCATTCTTAGAAGAGAGTCTGAAAACTGCTAGGGAAATTCCAGTTCCCAAGATATTTGTGAAAATAAGTGATTTTGGATTCACACTGCTAGACTCTGCCCTGTGACTTTGTTATTTTATAATACTGTGCAAAGCTTTTGAAAGCCCATTTGATATAAAAAATAAATAAGCAACTACATTTAATAGGGCTGTTCTAGCAATCTCAGCATCCCTGTAATGTCACAAGCAACTCAGATTTCCTTTCTGTGGTTTGTAGTGTCTCTCCAGAACATCTTAACAAAATAGAATCCTTGCTACATATTTTTTTTCTTAAACTCTGTTTTGCTGTTGACAATATGTATCTAATACACACATTTAGTGCCAAGGCACGCATACAAAAAAAAGCAAGTGTCCCAAATATAGAAGGCAACATAAATTTAAATGATTGGAAATTGACTTACTTGGTTTGTTACTTCATGCTGTCAGAATTCCACTCACATGATCTTATAAGATGCAGACCTTTGTGCCTTCTGACTGTAAATAAAAGTCTAAGGAGAAGGACATTTATTCAGTTCAGTCCTCAAGTATGTCTTGAATTTCCTCACGACACAATGGTGAAAAAACCTTCTGTTGTGCTATAATTCTGTTACTTGAAAGACCTGATTAGAAGAGCCCAGTTCTTTTCTGGGCAGAATAGGTCTCTTGGGCTGAGTGACTGACAGACCAGATGGGTGTCCTGCCATTCAGAGGGACCTTGGCAGGCTGGAGGGATGGGCCAGCAGAAGTCTCATGAAGCTGAACAATGGGAAGTGACAATTCCTGCCCTCGGGGAAGAATAACCCTGTACAACCCAGCTCCTGGAAAGCATCTTGGCAGAAAAGCACCTGAGAGTCCTGGTGAACACCAAGCTGACCATGCCGTGTGCCCCTGTGGCAAAGCATCCTGGTCTGCATCAGGCAGAGTGTCCCCAGCAGCTGGTGGAGGGTGATCCTTCCCCTCTGCTGAGTCCCTGTGAGACACGTGGAGAAGGGCCATGGGTACAACTGGGAGAGCTGGTACTGCTCAGCCTGGAGAAGAGAATGCTCAGGGGAAAGTTATCTGTGTGTATAACTATCCAGTGGGGTGTTTTTCCCATAAAAGACAAAGCCAGACTCTTGTCAGAGATAGCTGGGGACAGGACAAAAGGTAAAGGCACAAACTGAAATACAGGAAATTTCATTTAATTTATTCTTTTGCAGTGAGCGCCAAACACTGGAACATGCTGCCCAGAGAAACTCTGGAGGCTCAATCCTTGAGGTATTAAAAATCCATCTGTAAATGAACTTGAGCAACCTGCTCTCAGCAGAGTTTTGGACTAGAAGATCTCCAGCAGCACCTTTCTGCATCAGCTGGTTTGTGCTTCTTTCTCCAGACCTACTCCATGTAAATGTGAGTTTTGTAAGGGTGAGGACAATAGCTGTGGACTCAACCAAGTCCTGTGTCCTGAATGAAGTTGGATGAAACATGTTAGAAACATGTTAGGGAGTGAGAGGCTTCCCATGGACTGCATCCAGGCCTGCATGGAATCACAAAGATCAAACTTCTGTATCAGCATCAGTGATGTAATCATTCACCTTTGGCTTGTCCTGCTTAGCACTGCAAAGAGCAAGTGACTCAGATGTATTCATTCTCTGTTTTGAAATGTCATAACTATTGTTTCTGGATAGCCAGAGGGATTTATAGGCTGACACTGGAAGATTATTGCAGTTTCAATAATGCTAGCTTGTTTCTACATAGCTAACAGCATATTAGCAAATAACTGATGGGTGGTCAGGAGCAGGAGGAAAGGTAGTTCAACCTTCAAGCTAAAGATGCACCCTTCTCACCTTGTTTTAACCTTGTAATATCCAGGAACCCTGAGAAAGGTCATTCTTTTTTCACGACCACACTGCAGCTGGATCCAATGGTGCGTGCTACAAGCTCTTCTGATAGGCATTCCACAGTTTGCGTCTCCACAATTGATTTAGAAAACTGCTAAGAAAACACCTTAACAAAATCATGAGCTCTTAAAGAGAAGAAAAAATAGTACAGAAATAGGAAACTCTGTCAGATGAGTGAAAATGGGTATGAAAAAGTGGGGGGTGTGTGAGGGATCTAACCAAAAGGTTATAGAGCAGCAATATGCAGAGAGGGTGCAAACAACAAAAAAGGTCACCATGTTATTGATTAGAGGAAGACCTAGGAATGGTTTCTCTAGTATTTAGTGAAAGGGAAGAGCAAGACAGGCATGGAGAGCAGTGACCAAAATCTCACCGTCAAAAGGGTTTCTGGTGGATTCTTCTGTTGTCCCGGTCCATTTAGGGAGCAATAAAATGGAAAAAATACTTACTACCTTGTTAGATAACGTGGAGAAATTGCAAGTATGCTTGAGGATAGGATTAAAATAAACAATAGTCTTGCTAAACTGAAAAAAATAAAGGATGAAGTTGTACAGGAACAAATGAAAAGTACTGTATTGGGCAGTATACATACATATGTTGTATATGTGAACTCAGATTACTTTCCAGGGATGGATAAGCATTCAGAAGCCCTGAATTACACAGACTGTTTGGACATCTTTTCATAATGCCTATTGTGGCACCATAATTTAAGAAAAATATAAAGATATTAGAAAGCATCCAAAGGAGGACCATGAGGATAGTGAAGGGCCTTGAGGGGAAGCTGTGTGAGGAGCAGCTGAGGGCACGTGGTCTGTTCAGCCTGGAGAAGAGGAGAAGGAGGGGAGGCCTCACTGCAGTTACAACTTCCTGATGAGGGGAAGAAGAGGGGCAGGCACTGAGCTCTTCTCTGTGGTGACAGTGACAGGACCCGAGGGAATGGCCTGAAACTGTGTTGGAGAGGTTTAGGCTGGATATTAAAAAAAGGTTCTTCCCCAGAGGGTTGCTGGGCCCTGGAACAGGCTCCTCAGGGCAGTGGTCACAGCACCAGCCTGAGAGAGCTCAAGGAGTGTTTGGACAGTGCTCTCAGGCACAGGGTGTGACTCCTGAGGCTGTTCTGCGCAGAGCCAGGAGTTGGACTCAATTGTACTTGTGGGTCCCTTTCAACTCAGGATATTTTATGATTCTATGAGATATCCCTGATAACACTGCTTTCCTCTTAGAAGGGAGGGCTTCCAGAGTGATTGAAGACAACCCCAGCTCTCTCTTTAATGCCACTGTCTCTTGTAGTGAGGTGTTCAGAGCAGGATGGGGAAAAGGCAGATCTGTGATAAAGCCATGTAGTGTTATGTCTTTAGCTGTTGTTGTGTGCAGCCCTGATGAGTTAGATACCCAATAAACTTTATGAACAGCTCCTGCTTCTGTTTTCTGTTTGGGAGCTCTGAGATTTCCTGTACAGCTTCCTGCCAAGAAATGGACTTTGTAGACCTGGAGCAATTCCACTGGCAGCATTCAAATGGAGCAGCTGCATTTTCCCAACCCATTGCTGTTACACATCATTCCCCCAGTGTAACTTTGGTGGTTTACTGTAGCACTTTTATCTGTTGTGGTGCCAAGGGAAACAAGTTTTTTATAAACATTCAGTGGCAATTTTGTGCAAACACATTTTGCTTTCCAGCCCTCCAGCAGTATGTGTGTTGTCAACTGTTACATTTCAGCTGTGAGGTGGCTCTTGCCAACACAGGGTTAGTAAAGTATCGAACTTTTTTAACAAAAAAAAGGAAGTGTTTACATGCTCTTCATAGTTAGTAGTAGTATTTTACACAAAATATTTGATAACTGAGAACATTTGTTTTTTCTCCAAGGAAAATGGTCACAAAATTTGTGCTGTTACACATTCAGTTACTATATCTGGACTTCATAACTAAGGAGACTTCACCAAATTCACTACAGCAAAAGGAAGATTGCATTTTTATCCTAATTTTTGCTAACAGAATGCTTTGAATATGTCCTTGGAATCCGATTTGAAATACTGAGTGAGCAATACAATGTATAGCAGCTTTCATATTTAGAATTTGTTTTGATAGTCTGGAGGCAGGTGAAGTAAGCAGACATTTGAATACTTCCATAAGTTGCCTTTATATCACATTATGGCCAATTTGTCAGCAAGAATGCAATGCAGGGGCACAAATTCATATTTGGCTTGGAAAGAAACAGATTTGCATTGTTCTCTGAAATGCTGTATTTTGTATGTCCATTAAGCAAACCACAATTGTAAAAATAAATAAATTCCATTTCTTGCTTTCATATTCAATTTTAATGTTAAAAATGGTTTGTATCACTATTGTGTTGCATTGGTTTCCAGCATATGCTGATTATTAAATGAAAGATTTAAAATATGCAAATGGGAAGTAATTTATTTGGCAGTTGAATACTGATTCAAAGTCAATGAATTTTTTCTTAGGTTTGACTCTTTTGAAATTCATAAGAATGTTTGTATTACCTGGCTTAGATAATATATAAACATCTTTGATTTCTTCTGGGAACTCTTTATGAATTTATATTGTAGTTGCATTTGACTAATGATTTCAGATCAAGTCATGGAAATCATTAGTGTTGAAAACTATCAGATTAAAATTCATATTATTCAAGAAAAAGATTTGTTTGTTTCAGATGGCTTCTGAAGTTATTGCAATGGAAGGTGTTGACTATATTTCTTTCCATTATTTATCACTATGTTCATTTTGTGCTACACAATATGACTATGAATATCTACAAAATGATCTGTTTCTTCTCAACTAGTCTTTGGGTTTTACACATATAAAGGCAGAAAGTTATTGGGTTTAACTGATTTTTGATGTGCACCACAAAAATTGATCTATTTTATTGGTCTCAGGGTGTGAAAATGTTCTTTAAATATATAGAACTTAAATTTTGACTCAAACTGACCTCTCAGTATTCTTTAAAATCTCTAAATCAAGCACACTTTGGAAAACCCCTATCTGATAATTCCGGAAGACCAATCCTTTCAAACTTTGAGACTTAAATTAGAGGTTTGGTTCCCTGGACAGCGAAGCTGATCTAATTGCTGTGACCGCGAGGAGAGCTTTCACCTTTTTGTCTTTTAGTTCCCACTTCCTCCAGATCTCCTCTCTTCTTTTTTTGTACCTCAGCCTCCCTTCTCCACCTTCCTTCCTCAGCCCTTCCCCAGTTCTGACCATTTGGTCCATCATTCCCACTCCCCTACCTTATTGCAGCTCTGATGCTCCTCAGGACCTCACCCATCCCGGCAGCAGTAAATTTTTAGTGACTCACCTTGTGGAAATAACTCTGTGCATTGGCATCAATAGGCTTACCAGACATAGAAGTCACAAAGGTTTTGGGAGTATTTTGTCTCCAATAACACAAAAATTACTTAAACTTAGAGCTTAGCTTTGCTACTGACAGAAGGCCCCTGAGTTCTTCAAGCACAGAACTATGGTTTTCTGCATTTCATAGGACAGAGAAAACCCTCCTGCATCCCTGGTTTGTCACCTAGAGTTACACCGTGGCAACTTCAAAGAAATAAATAATGCTAATCTATGTCCAGCACTGACTAATGAAATTCATTTCAGCATAAACATTTTTACACTCCATCAGCCTTTGTGGATAGTTTTCTGTGAAACAAAGATGGTGCATTCAGTACAGAATTTAATAACTGGGGAACAACAGTTACAAGGTTTCATTCTCCCTATTATAATGTCCCTGGCAACTGAAGTCAGGACAAATTTGATTGCAACAAGAAACTCCTAATGAGTTTGCCAAGATGCTATCCCCAGCATGTCCCACTAATGAGGCTGAGCTGCTGTGATTGGGGGTGGTGTTATATTTATTCTGCACACATAGAAATGTTAATAACCCTTCGGAAAGATTAAGTTCCTTCCTAGCAGTATTCATGAATGCAAAATGAGGATTTTTTCTTCCCAAAAAAACCAAATTAAGAAACAAACACATGAACATTTGGTTCAAATCAGCACCATCATTTTTCCATCCACTTGGCATATTTTTGTTCTTTCATTATTTAAAACCTAAATTTCTTCTGTTAAACTGGTGGTCTGAACAAACACCTTACTCAAAACA
This sequence comes from Machaerirhynchus nigripectus, assembly GCA_013397975.1. Classification (NCBI taxonomy): domain Eukaryota; kingdom Metazoa; phylum Chordata; class Aves; order Passeriformes; family Dicruridae; genus Machaerirhynchus; species Machaerirhynchus nigripectus. Next base: position 392,003 of record VZRQ01010881.1, read on the forward strand.
ATTTCCCAGTGGAGACCAGCGGGACTGTGGCATCACTGGGGCAGGGACTGGCACCCTGGGGCTGGGCTGAAATGGGGCTTCTGAGCCATGGGTAGTGTTCAGGGAGGCCCTGAGGGTGCTGGGTAGGGCCAAGAAGGTTTATTAATGCACTCAGGGCCTTAATGGATAGGTATGGGCTTTCCTTTGATGGTCAGTAGGCATCTTTTCATGGTTGTGTTAGCGGAGTTGAACACAGTCCAATGTCCAGATCGTCATGGTTTTTACATGGGAATAAACTACTTTTTTCCTGACTTGTTTTACATTTTCAGGAAATCACTGGCATGGGAAAACATCTACAACTTGTATTGTAGTTGTTTACAGATAGACTGTTAATTGATTTCTTTCTGTATTACATGAAATACAAAATGCATTGTGGAGTTTAAGAAGAATCTCTGAAGTCACAGGGTTGCTATGAGTGAACGTTTCTGTCATAAAGTGAGCACCTTACATGTCCTAGAAGAGGGACAAAGTCACAATTGGTGATAAACTGAGAATTTGGTTTTTCAAGACTGTAATGGATCAGCAGTAACAGGTGCTGGGAAAGGGATTTTTTTGACATAGCAGAGCTCCAGGAGCTGAGGTAACGCATCGCCAATTCCATTGTAGTTGTAACTCAAGGAAGATTAAAAAGAACTCTAAGAAGAACAAATTTGCTTTAATGGATTTATAATCTTAAACATTGTGACTGATGACACACAGTAGTCATTAGAAAGTAAATGTGCTCAGCAGTGAGAGCTTCATTACCTACACAACAGCAGTTAGGGGAACACTACTGAGATCAGTGCCAAGGTCCCAGAAGTCCGGAAAGCAGAAGTGAGTTGGACTCAATGTACTTGTGTTGTAAAAGACTTAGTTACATCAGCATCCCATTCAATTTACAGAATAAGCAAAACTTGTCTAAAGTGAGATTCTTCTTGCTTTTCCATAGCTATTTACAAGCTAGGCATCTAGTCTAACCATGATTTGTAGGTTATCTTCCTAGTCATTGGAGGACAGTAGTTATCCCCAGAGGGTTTTCAGAAAGTTAAAATTCTCAGCAGCATCTTTATGCACTGAACTCTGCCTTTTTTTTTTTGTAGCCTAGAAATCTAAGATTTAAATCACTAAAATTAGATGAGCTCAGTTCCTTCCCAAGTACAGAGGAGAGTTTCCTTCACTATGTTGCAGTCCCTGGCTGCACACCAAATCAAGAGGAACAGAAGGTACAAAATCTTTCTGAAATACCACGTCCCATGGATAGCACATGTGTGGTTTGGTCAGTCTGAGGAGCTGCAAGAGCTACAGCATATCAGCGATGTTAGATTCTTTATGGGCTGTAATTAGTTTTATAATGAGGCTTTACAAGTATGTGCAATCTGAGAATTTTTTTGTCCTTGCTGGACAATTGAACAGATTTTCATGAGGTTGCAAAAGACTTTTCCCTAACAAAAATATAACCTGCAAATAAAGGTCAAGCTCCTGCTTTAAAACCTGGAGAGAACAGAATGCCCAATGAAAAAGCTGACAGGACTGTTTTATAACACAGGCAAAACAATGTGGTTCCCTAGCTGTATTTTCACATATGTGTGACTAATCAGTGCTGAAATTTTTGCAAATAAATAGCATTATGCAAGCACCAGTACGGGGAAATTTCCTCATAAGCAACTAAATTTTGCATAATCTTAAGATGTCAAACCCAAGGTTTTTTAATAGAATATATAGCCCAGTCTGTAATAAAATTTATTGCAGCTACTTGTGTTGCAATGAATCCCTAAATATGCAAAGCATTATCCTACTGATAATGGCAGACCTCCTGATTTTCATTAAGTCCTGAATATTCAAAGTATATTGAGAAAGCTTCAGTTTTCCTGTTCTCCAGAGATTTAAACACCCTTCAGTCTTCTACAGGCAGATGTGAACCTGCTTTCATCACATGCTAAGTCAACTGGGAGCTGATGTTTCAGCACGTTGTTGGGCCCAAGCTGATATACTCTCACAGGGTTTATTAGCTTTGCCCCTTGACAGCAGCTTTGCATAGCTCTTGCCTGGGAGAAGGCTTGTCTCCAGTCTCCCCAGACCACGTCTGCCTGCAGGATCTGCGTAGAGGTACCCACGGGAAAGAAGTTTAAGAGGTGCTGCCTATCTTGTACACAGGGGAGGCTGCTGAGATGGTGCTTGTAATGTGAATAGTAAACTTGCTTACAGCTGTGAGATTTCTCTTTGGCAGCTTGGAGGGAGCTGGCTGCAATCAGAAATGCACACTGCGTGGATGCTGCTGTATTAACTCATTCTAATGGTTTCTGTTTTGTTACTACCAGGCACGGTTACACACAGTGCACAGAAACCAGATTATCAGGAAGAGCGAGAACCCGTCATGGGACAGCTGTGTCCCTTTAAATCCGACAAACCAAATAACTTACAATGGCTTTCAGAGCATGTATTATTTATTATCAGTCATATAGTCTCCCTCAGCTGTTATTCAGATTTGACCTGCACTGCAGAGTTTTGCCAGCAGAGTTATTTTAGCTGCGAGTGTGAAAATAATGGTGCTCCCTTGCTGATAGAGCTGTGCTGCAGGAGAGAGCATTTGTTGGCCTGATTAATGTTGCACAGGAAATAAAACAACACCCAAATTGACAGAAACCCCCTCTTGAATGAATTAACACTGCATCTTTACCAAGCTGCTGCGCCAGAATAGCTGTGCTCAAACTGGGCTGTCCACAGAGGCTCTGTAGGAGAGTTGAACTGTCAGAGATAAACAATCTTAAAAAGAAAGTTGAAATGGAAACTAATGTAAAAGAAGAAATAATGGTTTCACTCATTAGGCATCACAGAGAGGGTCATGCCTTTTGTGAAACCCTGGATATATTGAATTCAGTAGCAAAGGCCTTGTTCTTTTAGGCACAGAACTAAATGCAGGATTCATGCTGACATTTATTCTTTCACTCAGGCAGTCCCAGTAGAACAAACCTGTTTATCTCTTCACATTACATCTTTTTTGTTTTCCAAAGGAATCCCAGCATTTAATTCTTTCATATATTGAACTGTGATAATTATTCTTCATTTCTGTTTACTGGAATGCCAATACTCTCTCTTTCCTTATTGTTGCTTTATTAATGCATTGTTATATCAAGACCACGGAAATCGTTAGCACAATATCCATGGAGAACTCTGAGCTTGTAGGCATTTATCATCTTCTTTATCCTTTGAGACTTTGCTTTGATTTCAAGGAAATCTCTTAAGATTAATGGACTGAGGGAATGGGCTGAGGGTTAGATGAAGGCACAAAAGTAATACACACATTCCAAGAAGAGCATTGCTGTGCACAGTGAACACAAAGAGCTGAGCAGAGGTGTGGAATATGCTTTGCAGAGAACTTCCCCCTGAGTCCTGGCTGCAGCTCACTGCAGTACTGTCTTCATTAAAACTTGATTTCCTGATCTCTAGGAAGTGTGCTTGTGTCCCTTCTGGTACAACATCCAAAGTTCCCTTTCTCAGTGGTTTAGTCATCTGTGCACGTGTCAAGTCAGTGTTCAATGCCTTCACATAGCCCCAGGGTACTCCTCGTGTTGCTCGAAGGCCTCAAAGCCAAACCTTTAAAGTGATTAAAAAATCAAGTCCAAACTCTATTAAAGGCTGAATTTCAGTCAATTAGCTACTAAGACAGCTGAACTCCCGGGATGATGCAACTCACAAATCAGAAGATAAAGCACACAGAGCTGGGAGATGGGGCACCCTCAGGGCCACACAAAGTTTTTCTTTCTGAGGAAGACTCTTCACATGCCTGTCTCCTGCCTACCCCTGTCCTCAATATTGTAGTCTAAATAACAGTGACAAAAATACACTATTCAAAGGGTAGATACTGAAACCTGAGGGAGATTGGGTATTTCAAGACACCCATAAAGGTCTTAATTGCTGGAAGTCTGGGTTACAGGTAGAAATTGTTTAGCTATGACAGTGATGTAGGGTTTGATTTTAAATCCCCAAATAACTCCGCATTAGTTTGGAATAATGATAATTATATTTTGCAACTTTTATGGTATTTATATGAAATAGGAGTGGTACAATGATAATAGCTTATGTTTTTATCTGTTAGATTTATAAGGGTATCATACAGGTAACTACACTTAGCTCACTGGGTGAGTGATATATTTTATATCTCAGGGTGGTAGAGGATGAGTAAGACTGAATACAGAAGAAGTCTCAATTTTGAACACGGGTCTTATGAGAGACCATCAAAAGTCATTTATCTACCTCACTGTATTTTATCTGTCATCTGTCATTTGAATGATATCCATTTGAATTATATCTTTTAAATTTTTATATACCAATTGCTAAGGATCACTGAGGAGGAAAAAAATTAACTTCATATCTGTACAGAAGTTCATTAGAGAAAATTATTCAAAATTCAATTAATTATACTAATTTATTCTCAGAAATGTTAAAAGCCTGTTGTTTTAAGAATGAGATAGTACTACTTGGATTTGAACTGAGATATGAGAAAAACAAGCAAGTGCTATTTATATACTCACAAGTTGGTCAAATGCAGAGGTAGGTGGATGTACTAATTCTGTACTCACAACTAAATCATAAGAAATAAAGTTAATAACAACAACTACAACTGCTTTCTGTCTGACAAATTTTTCCTGGAAATTACAGAAGCGTAATTAAGCTAACCTAGGAACATAGCTGTACTAATCTAACTGTCTATATAAATGCATATTCCAATATGAGAGTGGCTTTCTCTGCTCCAGCTGAATCAGTTCTAAAGAAATAATGCCAACACTGGGAAAAAAAGGCCTTCCATAATTAGATGAAACTGTCCACACATGAATTTGTATTAATGCCTTGTAGCACTTTAGAATCACAGCTTACCTTTTATTACCATAATTTTCCATGTGAACAATCTGTAATCTTCTGTCAAATGCCAGTAGCATCAACACATTCTGAGTTCAGTCTTGCATGAGGGTCCTATTCTAAAATAAATTCAGCTGTGTTTCAAGCTGTTCTCTGCATTTCCATTCTTTTTTTTTCTGGTTCTGGGAAACTATGCTGAAAGCTGACTCGTCACATTTTTTGACTCACACTGCTGACACGGAAGTTCTTTTCGAATTTATGGTGATTTGTACTCTCTACTACAGAGTTTCATTCTTCCTCAAGTGAAAATGTGTTATTTACACAGCCTGTCTAAAATGGTCTTGCCAATTGAGTAAATACTGCTCTCTATATAGACGAATCTTAAGTTGCTTAAACAAACGTAAAAGGGCATGAGTTGATCAAGGAAAAAACATTTGTGATTCTAGTGTCATGTTGGTATCTCTGTGTTGACGAGGACACATACTGGTTAAAGTGAATCTGAATGTGCACTTTAGCAATGATATGACTCCATAATAATCCTGGTTTATCTCTGGGAAGACCCGAAGCATGCATGTTTCAGGTATGATTGTGGAGTAAATGTCATCCCATACTTGCAAGATGCACCAACAGTGCTATTCCCGTACAGGTTGTGTTCTTCACATCCCCAGGACATCAAGCAGGAGGCAGCAGTGGTGCCCCCCAAGGAGCACATGCACACAATTCCTCCCTTCGCCACACTTTCTGAGTTGCCCTTGCACTCCTGGATGTGATGCTTCATGAGCTGTGTACTGGTAACAGGAGGATCATCATAGAAAAGAGATCTCTCTCCATCTTTTCTATCCCAGCAGAGTCAGTGCATGTGGATCAGATTATAGACCTCTTCACTCTTGGGATACAAGAAGGAAGAATTTTATAGCTGCGTTGTTGAGTTCCAAGTCCCTGAAGGGTCTTGGGAATCCTTTCAGATTCTGGACTCTGTCACCTATAAATAGATGGAAGATGGCTTTTACTTTATTTTCCCATCAGCTGGTTTTCCAGATGTCTGGCAGTTTTGAAGGCTGAAGCAGGACCATCAGCTGTTGCACTGATGCTGTACAGCTGCTCTGCAAAGGTGTGCACAGGGAGCCTGCACTGACTCAGGGACGTGACAGCAGCATACACACATCAGCAGTGAAACCACAGCAGCTCAGCCAGCATCGCTCAGGGCCTCACAATTCCCTCTGACAGGGGATTGTGAAATCCCTCCAGCAGGATCTCTCTCTTCTAATCAAAGGCAAATTGCCTTTGGACCCAGTAGTTCCATGTGCCTTTCTGTGCCCTTGGGGACTTGTGTGCTCGTCCAAGCAGTTTTGCTGTAAGTGAGGGATGTGATGCACAGCCTCAGGAGGGATGGGGCAGTATCTGGCTAGGGCAGGTATTGCTGATACCACACGTGGGCTCTCTCAGCCTGCCTGAGGTTGCCACCCTCTCGCAAAGCTGGTAGATGTGAGAGCTCTGTAGCTCCATCCCCCAGCAGCCTGGTGCGGTGGCTCAAGCCCATCTTTGTTGATAGCTTAAGGATTTGCTCTGGAGGAGTTGAAGTATGTGCACATACTGTAGTCTGCCAACTCTTCTCTGAGGAAAATAGCCTCTGGCAGAAAAGAAGAGAATTTTGAGACAGACGTTATTGTAAAGTGCCTTGGCAGGACTGCCTGCAGCTCTTTTGTAAAGCCCTCTGTGGTACTTATGTGGAGGAGTCCTACATACTCCAGTAGGAAGGAGAATAAAGTCCCATTTTATGTACAATATATCTTTCTGATGTAAAACCCACATTCTAGGTGTTCTGGGAAAACAGTCATTGTGGACACTGGGTTTCAGTGATGGGAGTTACTGCTCACTTATTATTGCTTTTTTATTATTCTGTGAATTATAAAAGCCATATTTAGGACTCCAGGAAAAAAGGAATAACCTACCTTGTTTACAAGTTACGGAATGTTTCTGTAATGCCTCAGAAAAATGAGCATACCTTTGGCCCTTTCATAGATTCAAATAATTTATTCTTTCTTAATTATGTAATTTGCTGAAACTTATAATGAAGTGGTACAGCTAATTTTATTTTTTCCTGACAGAGTGAAAGAGGCAAATGTAATTTCCAGTTACTGCAGCAAAGCACCAGGATCTATTTAGAGAAATAAATTGATTTAGATGCCATAAAAAGTGGCAGCACAAAGTCAAAACATTACTCATACTGTTAAATAATTTAGCTAGTGTGTCTCACTTGAGTATATCTGACTTGGTACACTTTGGGATTTATATTTGTAGGCCTTTGATCTCTCTGAGATGACTGCCTTTTATATCCTCCCCACAAAACTCAAAGGAACACCTTCGGAATGAAGGTTATGCTCAAAACACTTGTTTCTTTTTCCTGTTCACTTCAGATCCAAAGGCACAAGGCCAGTCAGGAGTGTGAAGCACTTTTTCACTGACCATTATATTATTCTGGGCACCTTTTCCTCATCTTGCAAGTATGGCAGCTGCTTCTCTGGGTGAGATATCCTTCAGTTTGGTGGATGTCTCACAGCAATTGTGGTATCCTGCAGTCAGGTTGAGAAAGCTTCACCTGGCTGTGGTGGAAGGGAGCTGATCCCCCCCCTACCTGCTGCCTGTGTACAGGAAGTAGCTAATTTTAGCTATGATGCAAGTGAAATCCAGTATCTGATCCAATATCCTCAGGGTGAGTTACCTAATTTCTTAATCACAGCTCTATTTTGAACACACGTGGCACTTAAAAGTAAATGAAAAACCTCTGGGCTTGAAGCTGATGGTTACCTTGGGACCAGCAGGGTTATACTCACAATGAACAACCACTGGTAGTTTCATTCTGCATTATATATTCAGTCTATATATTTATATAGGCTTCAAATAGCAAATTAATTTCCAAAGTAGAGATGCTTTCTGAAATAAACTAGATTAAGACAAAAAATAACCCTTTAATTTGTGAAATAAACTCATTACCATATCAATGCCACAGTCAAGTAAGAAGTTAAGTAAGTGTTGTTTGGTAGTTAGTTTTTGTTCAGGACTTAGTGAAGGAAAAAATTAAAGGAAAATTTGAGAAAGAAATTAAAGGAAGGAGAAAAACTAAAATGCCAGTATTGGTGAGTATGAATTACAAACAAGAACAAAAAAGGGAATGTCAATAAGGAGAGATAAAGATAGAACAAATGAGACTGGAAGTTCTGAAGACAAAAATAACACCTTCCCAAGGGTATTAAGGAGAATATAAAATGTAACTGGTATCCGTTGCCACAAGGAGATGGAAATTTTTGAAGAGCAACAGGAAAAACTGTTTATTCAATAATTGGTTTTGTCTTTCATTTGCAAAGAAACAGAGAAATCTAGTCATAGCACATGAGGACAGAAAAGTGCTTTCCAGTCTGCTTGAGTGAAAGGGATCCCACTAAGTCCAGTTTGACTCCAGTGATCCAAGCTGTGCTAGTCAGCTGCACCTTATCACTCTCTACAACCACCTGAAAGAAGGTTGTAGCGAGGTGGAGATTGGTCTCTTCTCCCAGGAAAACAAGTGCTAGGAAAAGTTTCCTTACTGAAAGGGTGGTCAGACATTGGAACAGGCTGCCCAGGGAAGGGGTGGAGTCACCATCCCTGTAAGTGTTCAAACAGTGCATGGCTGTGGCACTTGGGGATATGGTTTAGTGGTGATTAAAAGCTGGAATTGATCTTAAAGGTCTTTTCCAACCTAAAGGATCCTATGATTCTCCCCAGTCAAGGGCAGGTACTCCAGAGGGGAGTTTATTCCACTCTGCATGGAACTGCAGCATCCAAAAGACCACCAGGCTCAGATGGGGAACCAGGCCAGCGTATGTTAAGTTACCCTGTAATGACAATAAAATTACACACACAACAGGTAGCCCTTGATACCACACTAGTGGACAGCATCTTTGACAGCTCCACCTGAGCAGTTAGGGACAGCTTCAACAGGTTCTGTTTGTGGCTCAATTCATGATCCCCACCTCCAGAAGGAATGATTTGGTCTTGCACTCAAGGTGCCCTTTTTTTAGCAGCTGTCAAGATAATAGTGTGTGACCCCATAACCACTGTCTGTTCAGGCAGAGCTTACCATTCTTTAAAATATTCTGGCAGTTTTCCAGGTGTGTCTTTGTGATAGCCTCAGCACTTACTCCAGGGTCAGTGATTCAGTCACGTACGCATTCTTGTTTAGGATTCCTGAAAATTCCCTTTGCACAGCACTTTTCTAAAGAATATAGGCATACATGCTTACAATGCTTTGTCACCCATGTGTTATTAATATCTGTGTGCTTACAGCAATGCTACTGGCATGTGCTCTAATTTTTTTGCTTCTCTTTGGACTACAGTAATTCTTTCCTTCGTGATGACCTGTTCAAATCACAGTTTCCCTAAAAGTGCAGCTGGTCAGACCATTCAGTCCCCAGTCTGCCCATAATCACTGGCCTTCTGAGGAAACATTAGGGGGTTGCTTCATAATGCATTTATTTTTCAGTGCTTTTTTGAAAATAACCTTGAGAAAACGCATGTAATGAATTACCACTGTAGCACGTAATACCATAACCTGCATTGCTAATAGTTCAACACTGGGTGAAATAGGACACATAACAAACTAGATGTTGTAGGACTGCAGAACAGCCAGTCCCACTGAGACAGTAAATACTCTCCTAATGTCTGATGCCCATATTGTAATTTCTTGCTGATTATATTCAGTTTTCTCCTTGGTTTGTTGAGACAGTGTCACTGATTGGTTTACTAGGGATTCATAACAAAAACTTTTCTCCCATTCAGCTCCTGTTTTTTCCTGTTACAATACCTGTCATGCACTGGGGAGGGGTTGTTTTCAGTCATTCTGATTGGAGAATGATGCTTGGTTGTACACCTAAAACCCGATAACTAATGACCACAATACCATTGCAAAAGGTGGATTTTAATTCTGAAATGCAGTCTTACTCTGTAGACACCATGATAAATTATTTTAGTTTTGGGCCCTGCCGGTTGAGTTTTAGATCAGAATAATTCTTTATGGCAAGTATTTCCTTCAATTTCTCTACAGCAAGAACACATCCTAACAACTTCCTGAAACTACACAGGCAGCTCCTTGAAGAATGCTGGGTTTCCATTAGGGGTGGAATTTACCAGTTCAAGGGTCATCAGTGTATGTGTGGTCCATTCACAGATCTGCAGTACAGCTCCATACAGTGACCAAATAAAGCTACTGCTTTACAGTCTTCTAACATATGGTTAAGATGGTGGACCTTTCCACACTTAATTAGGTCGACTTTCCTTCTATTAATCTCTGCAGTGAAAGTATACTTTAATATCAGCAAACTACATGGACCTGATAATATTGCTATCAGATTAATCTGCAATTATTCTAGCATTTGAAGCTAATGAGAACACAGCGTATTCAAGGACCAATAATCCACCCTGAAAACTGTACTGAAAACTGTAGGAAGGCCTTAATCACATCAGCACCCATCAGTGATAATTTATCCCAAATGGATTCAAGGCCTACACTATTCAGTGTTCCATTCACTACACCTAAATTTCCTAATAAAGTGCTTAAAATTCTACATCTCCCTTTCACTTTCAAATATTTCTCAATCCATTTCTTAAGCAGGCTTTGCTCAGCATACATTCCAGCTGAATAATTAGGAAGTTTAATGGAACAGTTACTTGAGTTAATTTGAACCATATGTAACTCCGTTCCAGATTTAAAAGACCTTCTGACTTTCCATATTGCCTTTGGAAACCTGGGCTTCTGGGGACTTAAGATTCCAACAGTAGCTGGCATTTGCCCAATAAAAGGAAACAAGGTGAGCAGATGGAGACAGTCTCTGAGCATGGGCAGATCCAGCACTGGTACAGAGAAGTCTGACCTGATCTTTCATGGAGAAGTTTATTCTGGGAAAGCTAAACATTAGATGGAGTTGGTACTGTGTGATGCTGGCTGATCACAGGAAGGATTACAGGTGCTCAGGGAGGTTTTGGAGTCTCCCTCTCTGCAGACATTCCAACCCCTCCTGGATGTGTTCCTGTGTCACTGCTCCAGGTGACCCAGGCTTGGCAGGGAGGTTGGACTGGGTGATCCCCAGAGGTCCCTTCCAACCCTAACAAATCTGTGATTCTGTGATTCCGTGATTCTGTGATGCAGAGCAATAGGTGCACAGCTGGCTGGCAGGACAAGCTGTGAATACTCTAATACCCCAAATCCAGCTGCAGTGTGTGGGAGGGTTTTGGGCCAGGGTACAGACTATCTCCGTAGCACCCCTTCGGATCCCCACTTGTGAAAACCAGCACTGTTTGGTTACTTTTCACCCATGTACAAAGTGGATGGAAGCTGTCACACAGTTAGCTGTGATGCAGTTACACAGTATGGCATTTTATCAATGCAGCATTCCCAAGGAAAACGTGCCAAGAGCAAACAATGAAAGAGTTGTGCACAGTCTTATGAACCAAGCAAAAATAAATCCCACATAGACAAGTGAAATATTTCTGCAGGACAAGCAAGGAAACTTAGAAAATTATTAAAAGGCAGTTAGAAAAATTGGGATGAAGAGCTGTGTCTGGACTCATGGCCAGTAGAGCAGCCATTGTAGTTTGGTTGGTATATGTTTCTTGAGATTTTAATTTGAAGAGAACTGAAAACAGCACAAGACACTTTGGCTGTAAGAGGAGTCGTTTGCTGAGTGCCAGTCTGAGATGAAACCTTGAAAAATTTAAATCTAAATAACAAACACTAAATGGTTTGTTTCAGAGTTTGAAGAATGAAATTTTATCACATTGATATATTTTGGTTTATGTGATTCTAATCAAGGTACCTGTGGAAATATCCTTAAGTGTTTGAAAGCTAAAAGAAGTGTCATAACTGTACTAATGTTAACAAAGGTGTCAGATGAAATCCAACTAATTTTGAACATTAAAGGCAAGACCCAGGTGGTCAATATTCACTGGTGTGAGTGAATATAACATCACATTAGTCTTCCTACTGAGATCCTTAATTTCTTTGCTATTGCTCTAAACTCAATGCCATCTAATTCTGCTTTGACCATGATTTCCACCATGTCTGCTATTAAAGCTAATTTTTTTGGTTGGATTTTTAAAAGAAATATTTTTCATCTCCCTTTTTATTTCATAGTCTAATCCAAACAGCAGCCTGGTTCTCACAAAATTTTTGGCTTAACTCACTCCCCTTTCTGGGAAGTGTTCACCCTGTTCCATATTGTCCTTTTCCTGGAAACCCCTTAACATAGCTGCTGTCCTTAATCCTTCTGTGACTGTATCACATTCCAAACTGCTCTTGGGCTTGGATCCTATTTTTGCCTTGCTTCCTGAACACTGCAATGCCGAAACTGCTCATCCAACAAGCTCTTTGGACACCCTTAACTTGGTTCTCATTAATGTCTATGCCTTCAAAAACATGTTTTGCATTTCCTAATTGCCCATGGAAAGCATTCTTTGTCTTTTGATTAGAACCCCACTGTCTGTTTTTCTTTAGCAGGCATCAAGATAATAGTCCCTACAGGCATAAAAAATGTTTGTTTGGTCACAAACACATTCCCATTTTAGAGTCCCTGAAAATTCCCTTCATGTGGAACAGTATGCAAGAATTTAAGAGTGTATTTTAGCCTAGTGCTATTCATATTTGTGTATTTACAGACATGTAACTGATACATGTTTCAATTATTTGATTCTCTTCAGGATAATTGGAATCAAATGGCTCTATGGGGGATCTTATTTTTCATTCTCTGTTGTGGGAATCCCAGGTAACTCAGCTAATTTTAGATACATTTAGGTGAGATGAATCACCCTATTAGTAGCAAATGTGGATGTTAAATGAACGGATGAGCAGAAGAATATTTCACACTGGCAAACCTGACACCAGGACTCTTATAAGCAATGAGTTTTTGGATTGCCTCCTGAAAATGTCAGTTTTGAATAAGTATTTGCATGTAGGTGATTCTGAAGATCAAAACATACTCATATTTTATGAGTATTCAAAATGTTCAAGGGGAAGAGAAGGGACCAGGAGCCTTGCTATATAACGTCAGTTCTTAGCAAAATAGTGAAAAAATTATAAAGATTCTGTTGGTAAAAAGTTAAAAGAGAAGGGTTTATAATTAAGCTTGGTAAATGTAGGAAAAATAGGCTTTGTCAAATATATTTGATTTCTTTTTTACAATTATAGTTGATCGAGGTAAGTACATAATGAACTTCTGCAAAGCACTTGATTTACTACAAATGGCATGTTGGTAAGAAAATTAGGACTATGCAGTGTCAATAAATTACATTTTAAATGGATTAAGAACTGGTTCGCAGGACTGTAAGAGTACTTGTCATCAGGGAGTTATTACTGATTATGACATTTTTAGGGAAGTTCTCAATTGATTACTCATAGTTCTAAATCAGCTTCATTTTCATCATGTCTGTGTTCTTCATATTTTCAGTCGATTAGCAGAAATAAGTGAAAAATAAAATCAGTGGTGTTAGCCCTTGTGAATGGTCCAAAGTGGTGAAGGATGTGAAAAACAAGTCACCCAAACAGAGGGTTCTGGATTACAAGGGAGAAAGATGAGATCAATCAAACACATTTTACTTTAACATAAACTTCTGGGAGGACACAGGGCAAGGAATAAGATCTTACTGAGGAGGACAGAGTCTGTCTCCTGGGAATCAGTGAGAGGTTTAGTAGAGAGGTAGCGTGGTCTCCCAGTGTAATGTGCTATAACAAAGGGTTTATGGTGCATAACCCCAGAACTGTAAGCAGGGAATACGGACATGATTTCACCTCTCGGCATAAAATTCCTGAGGTATGCAGCTGTGATACCAACACTTTAAAAAACACGGCTGAAAGAACAGAGAGGACCAGAGAAAAATGACAACAATTACTCCAAGGTAAAGGAAAATGTTTTAATGCAGCAGATACCTTTGTTGTATAGTTAATTCAACAATGCCCCTGAACACCACTCCTTCAATACTGTAGTTTTGTCAGTTTTTTGACACCTTCAAAAGAGCTCTCTATATATTTACATAAATTCTTAAACAAGATTTTATAATGGTGCCCTCAAATGAGATTTATAGATATATATATGTACACACACACAATCACACACAAACACATATATTTATATATATTTATATATTTATGTGTATTATATATTCTTGACCTATATAGGATGAAGGCCAGGTATTTTCCTTTGCTACTCACACTTCTCAGGAACGTATTAACCACTCTGACACCTCTGTGTCTGACAAGTAAGAGATTGTCTTACCTTACAGCAACACAAAGGACATGAAGAGTATGTCCAGAAGCCCTTGTGCATTAAACCATTGAGCTGAGCACTGAATGAAGACACNGTTCGCAGGACTGTAAGAGTACTTGTCATCAGGGAGTTATTACTGATTATGACATTTTTAGGGAAGTTCTCAAAATGAATGCTGTTCATCAGAAATTGCCTGTCCAATAGCCCAATGCACCCTGCGATGCTGAAAAAGTTGGAATTCTTTAACTCATCAAGTAGAAGGCAGCTTTATAAGAGGATATATACTTTAAAGGAATATATATAAGAGGATATATACACTTTTAAAGGAAAAATATAATAAATAATAAAGGCTCCTCAGTGGAATCAAGGAAAACAAGAATCTAGGCTTGGTTGTTAGGGCTGAAAATATTAAAAAATATGAATTGACAAATTTTAATTTTTTACTTTTTAACAGCAAGGCTGATAAACAACAACAAAAAAGTCCAAAAAGGTTGGTGTTTCCATGGTTAATATTACAAAATCAGTGGATTTTATAAAATCAAGGTTATCTCTTGGAAGTCATGATAGAAATTGTGTTTAAAACTTACTGGCCTCTACAAAAGTACCATGTAAATTTTAATAGCCTGTGCTATAAAGGAAATCAGACTACGAGATCTAATACTGGCCCCAAAGGCAACAATCTATGAATAAACTGTAGTAAAAATATTACATGGGAAATTGGACTGGAAAGCACCATTCAATTATCTTATAAATCAGACCAATGGCTGTGATCCTTTCTTGAAATTCTGGGACAGAACATTCTTTTCATTTCCTACTACCAAGGCTTAAGTACTCAATCTTGAATTGCCATGAAACATACTTCTGTCTCACATATATAGTGCCATATATCATGGTGATAGTCAGAAAGCTGAACTCAGTGCTGTAGGATAGGATTGTTAGGGCTGGAAGAAACCCTACGAAGATCAAAGAGGTTGAGTAGAACAGAGGACACCTATCCTTTATTAAATGATACTTGCAGTAGAGAGAAACAATGGAGACTTAACATTCTTGGTTTTCTGACCCTCGAGATTAAAGCAGTATTACTCTAAAATCACACGGTAGTTACTCTTGCAATGCTGACACTGGACTTTGAAATTACTCTGTATTTGCTTCAAGTCTGAAAGATATTTCCAAAACTGAAAGTAAAAAGGATTGCTTTGCAAGCTGCAATGATACTGACTTACTAATAAATTTAAAGTGGTGATTTCATGATTACCGGTTGCCATTAAATTGCTTCTTGCAGGATCATGCAGTGTGTTTGTTTGGAACAGCTACCAGAATTTTCCACATAATTGCAGGATCTAAGTGGAATACAGTTGAAACAAATTGCAGGAGACACATTACAAGAGCTGTATCTTCCAGATACAACAGAACAATTTGTTTTGTGATTCCTAATTGCTAGCAAGTTAGTGGAATGAAATGTGCTTTCAGAAGCTACACTGCTGACATCTTGCTGACATCATCTCAATCAGCACAGAAGCTGTCTCTATGTATTCATGCCCTTTGAAAGTTCCAGTAGTTGATGCTGAACAAGCAAAAAATAGCTACAAATGCAATAAAAGCACGAAGTATGGGAGACACAGGCCGAGTCATGGAGATGAAAGAGAAGAAAAGATTTAAAATAAATGGGAAATGAATGCATAAAAGAAAAAAAGTTTCTCTGGGCAGGCTGGGATATGACATAAATCACCAAATGAAAAAGAAAAGTGACAAAATAATGACAGTCTGAAAGAATGATGATAGGTGAACACAGAGCAGCAAATCAGACAAATATTAAATCTTATGACAAGAAAAAAATCAAAAAGAAGAAACAAGATACAGCATAAGTGAGGCAGAAAGAAAGTAAACTTGAAAGAGGTAAACTGAAAAAGTGACTCAGAGATCTAAAAGGAGCGAGTTGGTCAAAGAGAGATAAGAGGGTTCTAGCTAACAAAGAAGGACTTGACTAACAAAGACAGTTATCAAATGGTCATGTGGAGGATGTTGAGGAAAGAATCAGATTTATTAGGTAACAAAGAATAAAGACAAACAGAAGGAAGAATAATTGTTCGCTGAGCTTTCATATTTGTGAAAGCTCAGTGTGTGCCGCAGTTCCTGATTCCTGTCTAGGTAATGACAGGATGGCCTGGGAAAGTAAAGAGAGACTTTTAAATTCGTTTTATGTAATTCCATGCCTTTCTGGAATTGTTTTTCTCATTTGTAGGAGAGTAAGTTGAGATATCTGAGGGTTCTTTGTTTGCCTTTTGTTTGTAACGTTCCCTTTCCAGGGAGTTACGAAAGAGTCTTTTGAAGTACGAGCTGTGTTTATTCCTTCAGTTATAAAATACAAACTCATGTTTCTTAAGAAACAATGCCAATTCTAGGACTCCCTCTAAGAATCTAGAAGGAAAAGATGTCACCCTGTTTTTTTTTAACTGACTGAAGAACCTTTAGTGTTACTAAATGACCATGATGGATTTGTCAGATCTACTGATCTAACAGAGTATAGCTGACATGAAAGGACTGCTGTCTTCAGAAGCTTGTTGTCAAACAATGTGCTTGATCTCCCCTTCTCAAAATGACTCATAGAGAGCAAAGGCACGGAGCAGCTATAGAAAATTGCCCTTATTCAGAGACTAAATGCTTATGTAATCTTGTGTCTGAATGCAGGCCACACGATCATGACAGAAAGGGCTGTGTGCAGCCCCTACGCATTTTTGACAAAGATAAACTATAATTGTAGATTGTATTCCTTGGTCCCTTTTAGCTGAACGTGGCAGAATTTCTGCAATTTTATCCTTTTTATTGTTTTACATAGTAATTGCTTGAGTCGGGGTCTTGCTAAAATCTGTTTAGGACCTACAAGCATAGGCTCAGCATAATACAAGATCAGTACCTGGCTGTCTATCCATGCCTTTTTCAATCCCTTCCCTTTCTCCTGCTGCCTCTCAGGTGTCACTGGAGCAGCCAGAGCCCTAGATTAGGATGCTCCACTGCCTCCAGCACTAACAACCTTCCCTGTAAAGGGTTTGTTCCCAAACATGAATTGTCAACGGTCAGCAAGGTTCTGTCCAAACTACACTGCCATCCTTAATTTTTTTAACTGTTAAAAAAAAATACATGGTAACCTGGAAAAACTGATTCACTAATTATTTTGTTCTAGCAATGTGTGAAATGTTTTCTAATTGTTTCACAATCTTAAGACTTCCTTCAGATACTTCAAGAACTATGTGCCAAAACTTCTAGCAGACTTCCCTAATACGTTCACTTGAAACCAGCCTGAACAGTGCTTCAGTTGTGATCTTAGTACTGTGGGAGTGAGAAAAAAAGTTACTTATACAGATATTCTTGTTATTTTTTTTGTTTTACTTTCACATTTTTATTCATTTATCTTTCGTCCATCCAAAGCGTTTAAATGCTTCAGAAACAACGAAGACCTTACATTTCTTTCCTTTAAGATTTTATCTGTTCTTCATAACTGGAATAGGTGTTTGTAAATTTTAATTACATGTTAATACACTATTTTTATGCTTCTCTAAATGGAGACTGGCTATAACTAAGATGAAGCTAATCAGAGATTTCTGGAATGCCAGTAATGTATTTTAAATGCCAGAACAACAGCCTGCTATGCAAAGTGTCCATAAAACTTCTCCTGGTGTCCTTGATTACTTCTGCAGATGTGAAAGAATCTTTATTTGCAGGCACAGATGTTGGATTTGGAGACATAGTGTGTTCATCCATAGATGATGGATGCTGATCTATGACAGTACAGAGAATAAAGAGAAGGATAATTAGCAATTGGAACCAATCAAAGAATACAAGTACGTCAGAACTGAAGATCTTTATACCAAGATATCTAAAGGATAAGTTTTAGTACAACTCCAGCTGCTGGAATTTAAAAAGCAATTAGATCTTGGTAAATCACAAGGCATTTATAGTGCTGAAAGTCTGATTAGATGATCACAGGACCTTTTTAATCTTAAATGTTATAAAAAGTCACTGACGACTATGAAACCCCAACTTGGCAACTGCCAGGAAATGCTTCACAATATCTGACAAGATGTAGCAAGAGATGTAGTAAATACTGTGGTTAGCTGGACCCCTGAAGCTGTAAAGGCTGATGGCAGAGTGCTGCCCTCATGATGTTACCAAAAAGAATCATGTCCTTGGCTAGAAACCTGAAAAACTTTGTAAGCTGGCTTATAGCCCTGTGGGTAAGAACTTGTGGGAAAATGTTCCAGTGGCTGCTGAAAGCCAAGTTTGTATTAAATTATGCCATTGTGAAATATAAGCAGCTAATTCAAATATAAGGAATTTTAAATCAGCATTAAAATGTTGTTATACTTCCTCAAAAAATAACGGCATTAGGCAGATTAATTTATTTTCAGAGTTTGGTCAAAAACATAAAAATACTGAGATAATAGAATTCAGCAATGTAAATTGCTGTGCTACATCTGACCACTCTTTTGGCAACAGAGAAAAGAAGAGCACTGGCATAAACACAGTATCTTGCTTGATGTGTGCAGCTCAGTGCACAGTTGTTCCCAGTGCTGGAGGTCTGCAAGGGAAGACAAATGAGAAATAAGTCATGCAGACAGATCCCCAGTGCACTGCCATCCCTGTGGATGATGGGCTCAGCTGAGAGTCTTTCTCCACCAAACTGGCACATGGGGTCAGCCTGCTCCTTATCCTTAAAGGTTTCCCTCTTGAAGAATGTCCAGTCTTCCTGGATTCCTTTACCCCTCAGGACTTTCTCCCCAGGCACTCCACCAGGCTCCTTAAGAGGGCAATATCTACCCTATGGATATCCAAGGCACAGTTTTGCTGACCCCCTTCCTTCTCTTTGAATGAGTCTGATTTTCTGATGGCTGTGCCCAATACTATCTCTGACCATCACATCACCCACCTGTCCCTCTCTGTCCACAAACAACAGATCCAGTGGGTTGCTTTCCTTTGTTGGCTCCCTCACCAGCTGTGTCTGGAAGTTACCCTCCAGACTCTCCAGGAACCTCCCAGACTGTTTTTCTCTGCTGTATTATATTTCCAGCAGACATGTGGTAATTCAAAGGCCCCCACGAGAACAAGGGCTAGTAATTGTAATTTCAGGAATGTGGATTCCTCTTCAGTTAATAGAAAGTAATAAGTACTGAAGAAATGAGATTCAGCTCTCAATAGTTTCCGAAACTAATAGCTCTTCGTGAATAGCTCTGCTAATACTGGTGACCCCTATTCCCACTGGATAATTGCTTTTATTATGCATTTCTATTTTCTGTTCTTGTCTTACAGCACTGATGGATGTAATTTAGTTGTATACTATATAGGTGCCTAATGAAATTGCTGGAAGAAAGTTCATTGCCAACCTAAAAAAATGATGTCAGCTCTTGGGTCTCAATAAGGGTCTTACCCTCAAGCCTGCCTTTTTTTCTCCAAGTAAATTAAATATTTTTCACTATGGCTAGAAAAAATTAGGAAGGGAAAAAGCCCATCATATGTAGCCTTAAATTCAGACATATCTCATACTACCATAATGAACACACGTGCTATATCTTCAGCTGATAAATTAGGCCACATGATGGCAGGTGAAATGTAGATAAGGTGAGAGGACTGCATGATGAAAGGAGGAGATCAAGACCCATTTTATGTTGATATGACCAGTCAGAAATAAAAATGTGTCAGCGAGAAGAAATCAATTTAATGTCTGCATTATACAAAACATCAATACAGACAGGATATTAAACTGCATTAGGAGAAGTATCTATAGGTAGATTTACAGGTGGACTGCATAATTTGAAAATATCAGGGGACTAGAAAAGGGAAAACAGCATGCAGAAATTCTCAAGTGAAGAAAAATATAGAAATACAGGATTTAGTTGAGCAAGAAATACTAGGAAAGAGATGTATTAAATGGTGAATTCAATAGTGAAAGTCAGTTGAATGCCCATGCTTATGCCTAGTGTGGGACAAAATATTAAAATAGTAATGTGGAAAAATTAGTGTGAATTTCATAAGAGAAAGCACATGTTGACACAATGCATCATTAATCCACTGAGTAGCATAAATTCCCCAGAGTCTGTGTGTTCCATACTCTGCAAGATACGTTCAATCCTAATTACCATTTAATGCAATTCTGAAACTTCTCTGTTGATCTTCAAGGCCACCACTGGATAAGGGCCCAGCTAAATTAGGTAATATCCTTTCATCTGTAACTTACGAAGACAAATGAGCTCTCCCAGTGTAATGCAACAAGCTATGATGACATTCTTCAGGACCAGAGATAGTATTTGAGGTAAAGTGGATTGATACAGAGCAGCTGGCTACGAGAAGTCTACAGAGAGACTTTTCAAAGGGGTGGCAGTGGAGGGTAGTGGAGAGGGTGTATTGAACTGCAGCCTGATTGCATTTAGACTAAATAGACACATCTCTTTGGTAATGGTTTCCAACTGTGACTGAAGTCAAGGCGATAAAAATGTCAAGCAGCTCAGAAGGCTCAGTACCTAAAAAAGCAAAAACCAGGGAGTGATCCAATACTCTAGATGATCAGAATGCAAATTTATCTTGCTAAGTACTTGGGTTCTAAGGAAGTTGGATAAATTTCATATAAACTGTATAAGATACATGTATAATAAAATCACATATAATTCTACCACACAATGATTAGGCAGTAACTTTTGGCAAAAAAAACCAACCAACCAAACAAACAAACAAACAAAAAAAAAACAAAAAAAAACCCACAATGCATAGTACTAATATATACACATGCTTTTTAATAATCTTATCATTTCTGCCTAAGAAAAAGCTTCTTTAAATTGTGTTAGTAACTAGATACCCAAAGACCTACACAAAGCCAATGTGATATATGGAGTTCTATTTCAAACTCTATTTCGAATGTAAGGGGAGGAGAATGATCATCTTCTGGCGGTACTTATCTCACTCCTAACCATAGTGGAAGCTTGGACTGGACATTGATTTTCAATCAGTGAAGTGTGGTGAGATCAATCTCACCGTTAGCAACTATAGAAAATCACATCTTAGTTGTGTATAGTAGAAATTTAGTATTGATTCATTGATGGCAATAGATGTTGACATCTTGATACCTGGAAAGTCTACTGTTCTGGTTCAGCATGGTAAATACCAAGATTTTATGGGAATCTTTGAAAGCCATAGACAGCTATTACAGAAGCATTAATGTATAGGTGAGATTTTCAGAACTATCTTTTACCTGAATTTCCTATTAGCTACATTTATACAGTTTCTCCATAGCTGTGTTCTGTTTTGATCAGAGATGATCTGCCAAGCACAGAAAGATACATCTTCCTCATGTTTCTCAGTGTGGTTCAAGGGTTTTTCTTTCTACCCTGCAATTTTTATATTTGTCTAATACATGAAATCTGGGAGCGGATATGGAAGCTTTCAGAGTTGCTAAATTTTTCATAAACAAAGATGTTTTCCCAAATTGTGACTAAAAATGATGCCAGATGCAGAAAGCATTTCCAGTGTTGCAGACTGCAGGAAACAAAGGGCGCATTTGTACTTTGGTGCTGAAATCTGTGGATTAACTGCTGTGAGCTCATAAGATCAAAACATTCAGCTCAGCACTGAGAGCTGGGAGTAGCCTTGATCCCCAGATGAGAATTGTCATGTTCCAACTGTACTGTGGCTGACCTCCTGTTTAGCTAAACCGACTGATTGTGCTGATAAGGCCACTCTGATTCTGCTCCATCATAAATATAATAACTCAGTGTGTGGCTCTGGGGGCCCTAAGCTATATTGTCAAATAATGGCGACTGTCTGTATTTATGATACAAGTTTTTCCTTTACCAATTCCTACAGAGTCACTCTAAAATGGTTAAAAAAGGGAAGGCATTTGTGATTGCCCTGTCTAACTAACAATCTCTCTGTCGCTCACTTTTTTCAGCAATTTTGGTCACGCTCCTTTCAACCCAGTCTGAGATGGAGGAACACCTCAGAGACTGGCAATTCTTACACGTTTTGTGAAGACTGATGGTTTCATTGAGCAAAAAAGACCCAATAAAATCTTCATTA
Source organism: Machaerirhynchus nigripectus (assembly GCA_013397975.1). Taxonomy (NCBI): domain Eukaryota; kingdom Metazoa; phylum Chordata; class Aves; order Passeriformes; family Dicruridae; genus Machaerirhynchus; species Machaerirhynchus nigripectus. Next base: position 414,229 of record VZRQ01010881.1, read on the forward strand.
GTTCTGCCTCTCACAAAATGCTTTGTTGAGTGAAGAGACCTTTAGAGAGAATTAGAGCCCTAATCTGTCATTTTGAACATCCTCGTTTTCCATTAAACAGAACGATTTGCAAGATTAAATGCAAAGGAATATCTTATTAGTCCTCATTATTTGGACTTTATCTGTTTCTGATTCCTAAAAGCTGATATAAAAATATACACCCTTTGTTTGTTTAACCAGTAAATGGTCGTATTTCCTTCTAGTATATTCTAAAAATATTTATTCCTCCTGAAGTAGAATAAATAGGTCAACGTGCACAGTTCAAATCACAGTTCCTCTGGATTCAGATTCCAGCAAGGAAGGGCAGTATGAGTGGCAGTTTGTTCAAATTACTTCAATTATTTCACATATCACTGTCATTTCTTGTTGCTGAATTACTGTCAGATAAACCACCCTTATGATCAATTTAACTGCCCCTTTTTTAGCCTTTTGAATACTTTCTGACGGGATTTCTCTGTGGTTTTACAGACTCCTGGATGAGTGAGAACTACTTCTGATCTAATAGAAGACTCAGATCTCTCCAGGCATCTCTGACCTGTGTTTAGAACATGGACAGGTAGGACCAGTGTCTCAGGTCTTGCTGTTTACTAATACATATTTTCTAATGAAGCTTTCTCTTGTGCAGCCAGAAAAAACAGACTGGAGATGGCTTTCTGATTCTGCATCTTGTTTTACACCAGCCATGGCCCCAGGATAGATCTGAACAATCTAGGAGCCATTTAATTTTAAACAACTTAGCCTTTTTTTTATTAAATGGAAAAAACCTAATGATGCTATTCCAGTTTTCTGCCTGAAATCTGGGAGGATAGTCAGATCAGAGGATAGTCAAGGAAGTTTCAGATCTGAAAGTCTGGCTTAGAAAAGTTGCAAGTGATTCAGGTATTGAGGTGTGGTGCGGATTTATGTAAGACTATGCTCTTCCCTCTGGTGACTATAATACAATAGTGAGAAGTTTGCTGTGAAGCTTTTTCATTTGTCATCTGATACTGCTAAGGTGAATGCAATCTGAATTGTACAGATTACTGCACTGTAAAATTTCTGTAGAACTAAAATCACTCTTAATGTGGTCACTTGATAATGATGATACATAATCTATACCCTAGCATTAGGTATAAAGGATTCTGTCATCCTTTATCATCAAAGGATTCAACAAAGAACACCTGTTCCTTTACAATAGTCTTCACTTTGGGGATGATTATTAAGCTGATTACTAAGCTGATAAAAAAAGAAGAAGAGTCCATTATCTAATGTTGTTTCATAATGAGCTATCATAGTGATGGCAATAATAAGCATTTGGATATAATAGTCTGCAGGAGAGGAAGAGAGCCGAGCTGAACTATTTCAGAGAGATCAGGATTCTTTTAATGCTGAACGGGACTCCCCTATACCTGAGCTAAATCTCAGTTTACATTTTTTAAAAAAATATTTAGTTAAATTGATAAAAATTTTTGTATGGACACATCTGCATCAAATCAAGGGAAAACAGACTAGTGTTCTTTGATACTAATTTCTCTTACAAAATGGTAACTTTGTCAGGGAGGGCTGGAGCAAGCAACAGACAGAAATCTTTAAAAATCAATTCTGCTATAAAAGAATTAGCACCAAAGGACCAGAAAAACTATTTAGGAGTGTTCTTCATCCTGTATTGAAAAAGATGAAGGAATTTAATTCTTTGATAAGGTAATCTTCTCTTTTAATTTTTTCCTTCTTTTTTCTTCTCTGTGTTTCCATTAAGTACAACCACATTACCATAAAACAGATTCAAGTTGTCTTCCCAAAGAACTCCCTCAAGTTACTTTTACTCTTAGTACTTGCAACACCATATTCCAGCACATACTTTAGTCATCTACAGAAGGGTAGCTATAATTTGAATCTTTAAGAGGGACAAAAAGACCTGTTAGCATCCTCCCCCAGCAACAGAACAAAGACGTGTCTCTCTTCTTTTTCCCTCTAGGTTTCCTGACCTATTAAAAATAGGATTTTTTTCCTTTTTTTGTACTTTGTAGTTCTGATCTGTGCAATCTGCGTCCGCAGCTCCTCATATCAAATAAATAATTTGAGTCCTTATGCACTTTCAAGAGATGAAGTAGTCCAAGGCAAAACATTTTCAGTTAATCACAACTGATGTCTGAGGTTCTGTGTACCTGCTGTGCGTGCTGTTTCCTTCCTTTCTTCTGCTACTTTGAAGCCAAGCACAGGGTGTCCCATAACACTTCAAGTCTAAGTGCTGGAATCTTGTCGACCTCATTTTACCACTTAAATTATAGCACAGGAAGGATCAGAGCAGGAACACATCTTCCACTACTCAGTAAATGCGTGCCATGAATTATTAGTGTGGTCGCTGGCACTGCAGACACTGAGCTCCCACCAGCACTCAGGGGGGTTAGTGCCTGCTTTAGTTCTGTGTAGACCATGTCTGTGACTGACATGGAGGCCCAAAAGAGGAATCAGGCCATTTTTATTTCAGTGCAATCCATCTTTACTTTAAGAAACCCAGGACGCCCATGTCTGTATCGCCCTTCACTCTCCCCGGCTGCTGTTGGAGTGGGTACCATGGCAGGAAACACCCGTGGTTAACAGAGGGGATGTGCTGGACAGTCTCGAGCCTGAGCCCCAAGGTGGGCATTGGCTCAGGTATCTCTTTACTAGTAAATCCCATCCTGGAGTGCATTCGGAAGAGTGTGGCCAGCAGGTCGAGGGAGGGGATCCTCCCCCTCTGCTCAGCCCTAGAGAGGCCACATCTGGAGTGCTGTGTCCAGTTCTGGGCTCCTCAGTACAGGAGAGACATGGAGCTATTGGAGATGGTCCAGCAGAGGCCACAAAGGTGATGAGGGGTCTCATCTCTTATGAGGAGAGACTGCAGGAGCTGGGCCTGGTTAGTCTGGAGAGGAGACTGAGGGGATCTCATCAATGCATGTAAATATCTCGAAGGTGGATGTCAAGAGCATGGTGCCAGACTTTTCAGTGGTACCCTGTGACAGAACAAGGAGCAATGGCCGTAACTAAAACAAAAGAAATTTCACCTTAGCATGAGGTGGAACTATGTTGAAGGTGCCAGAGCACTGGAACAGGCTGCATAGGGAGGTCAAGAAGTCTCCCTGTCTGGAGACATTCAAGCCCCACCTGGACACCTTCCTGTGTCACCTGCTCCAGGTGACCCTGCCTTGGCAGGGGGGTTGGACTGGGTGATCTCCCAGAGGTCCCTTTCAACCCAAACAATTCTGTGATTCTGTAAAATTCAGCTCCATGGCACGTGGCTATTTCGGTGCACTTCCAGAAAACCAGCGGGTCTGGGGTTTTTATTTCCTTCCAGCTCCTGCCCAACCCGGCGCCCATGGGATGGCACCGGGCTCACTGCACCCGGCCAGGCAGCAGCACCTGAGCGCGCAGAGGAGCTGCCTCGGGCTTGGGGCACCACAGGGAACTGCCACAGCTTCGGGAGAAAAATCCCTTCCACTGGGCACTGGCCGGGAACAAGCGGGCCAGGCCGGGCCGGGCCGGGCCGGGCCGGGCCGAGCCGAGCCGAGCCTAGCTGAGCCCAGACGAGCTGAGCCGGGCCGAGCCGAGCCGGGGCGAGCCTAGTCGGGCCGAGCCGAGCCGGGCCGAGCCGAGTTCACCCGAGCCCGCCCACTTCTCCTCTTCCGATTGGTGGGTTTTGGCCCCGCCGCGGCTTTTCCTCCAATCAGCGCCCCGCGTCCGTTGCTAAGCGGCCGCTGGCGGCCGGGCGGGCCATGGCGGCCCGGTGGCGGGACGTGTGCGGGGTGCGCATCGCCCCGGCCGAGCTGCGCTTCAGCGACACGGTACCGGGGAGCCGCTACCGCGCCGCTCTCACCGTGCAGAACCTGCGGGCGGGCACCTGCCGCCTGCAGCTGCTGCCGCCGAACCGGCCCCAGGTGAGGGCCGGCCGGAAGGGAGGCGGCGGGGGGGTGCCCGCGGCCGCCTCTCTGCAGACAGCCGTCGCGCTGCGTTTGCCTTTGCCGCCCCTCCAGCCCACGGGAACAGCGGCAGAACGAAGGGGACTCTGAGCTTCCCGGTTCTTTATTCTCCCGAGGTTGTGAGCAGTTAGAGAGAGCTTCCTTCTTTCCTAAATTCATAGTTTCAGCAGAAGTAAACAGGCTTTCCTTACTATATCGACCATTAACATTTGGACTTGATGCTGGAGGTGTTTTCCAACCTTAGTGCTTCTGTGATCAAGTCCCTTGTTGGCAGCAAATCCTGCTTTGCCTTCTTGGCTTGCTTTGCGCTCTCCCGAATTCATCCCGCAAGAAGCCCACGAGTTCCTTGTAATTTCGGGGAGCATTCTGTAAAAATGGGTCGCTTTGCTGTGGTGTGAATACCAGATCTGGGAGGTGACAGCTCTCTTACCTCATTTCTAAATTGCATACTTTAAAGTTATTTGACTGGAATAGTCCCCTTGTGGTGCTTGCTTGCTGAGAGCTTTCTCAGAAAAGAGGAGGTTTGCAATCTTTTCTCAGGATAGTATGACTGCTATCAATAACATCTGATAAGTTCTGGAAAAGTCGTTGCATTGCCAGACTTCTTAAAGGCAAATGCATCTTCACAATTCTGACCAGTTGAGTGCTTGTAACCTGTGTGGCTCCAGCAAAACCCTGCTGTGGTTGGTAATTTATTATTTGTAAATTATGTCAAAAGTAGGATTAAAAGGTTGGGTTGAACTGGGGTCAGGACTTGAACAGAAGCTGATGTTGCTTTGTGTTCATGGCAACTTGAACTATGAATAATTCAGGGTAGTCATCAATATGATTTCCAGACAATTGAAGTACCTTGAATAATTTCACTATCTGAGTAGTGAGCCGTTCTTTTTGAGGGCAGGAGTGGCAGCTTGACTCTTATTAAACTGTGTGTAAAGACTTTTGGTATGAGGTGGACACTGTTGAGAGTGCTTGATTTGGTAGGGCTGTGCTTATTCTGTTGTTAGTTTTCATCAGCCTTATCAGTTTTTCGTGTGCTCCAGAAGTGGGAAGGCAGAGTAAATTTTAGAAATGAGAAAAGGTTACTAAATCATAGCTTTGTGGCTTTTCCCTCTGTGATTAACTCTTGCCTTTTGCTGTATATTTTTATGCCATTGTACATGAGATGACCAAGATGACAGCTAGGGGACAAGATTCCACTTCACACCCTCAGTTCCAGAAAGGTCTGTTGTGTTGCCCCTTCTCATTCCCAGACCTTGTGTTGCTATCTGTGATTACAAGGGTCTGAAGTGTATGACTCCTCTGAAGTACATTCTGATGCATTACATACGTACAGTGCAAGCACTGAAAAATAACCTTCCTTCAGCTGTCATAGTGCATGGCCAAGAAATGCCCTTCAAGGAATTAAGCTCACAAAGCAGTTTTCCATAGGCTGCATTGTATGTTCCTAGAAGATTATGTTAGTTTTGCCTTGTATAAGATGAATAAGCTTGGATGTTTAATTCTTTTTAGAGAACAGATAGATTCTACACACCTCAGAATTAAAACATGGCTACCCTTTCAATATCAAGCCCATAGTCATGATGTGCATGACATAACAAATTTCCTTTAGCTGAGTATTTATACTGCTAGGAGGACTCTAAAGGAATAGGAGTTGCTCAGACAACAGAAACAGCGAGTAATAAATTATGTTTGCATATTTAAAACATAAATTAGAACAGAAAACTTAGAGAATACTAGGAAGTGTTTCTGTCAGAAATAAATATTTAAACTGGACATAACAGCAGAAGACCACTGTGCATGGGGTACTGTGAATTGTAAGGAGACTGAACCACCAGAGGAGCGCTAGACTTTACTATGAAGCTTTCCTAGGAATGTGGGAAATTCTGGATTTCCCTCTGTGTGATAGTGGGTTACTTGTAGCTTCTGTTCCAGGAAAGGTGCAGGGGGTGTTGGATTTAAATAGAGGGTTACTAACACCAGATCCATACTTTTTTGAGAGAGGAAAGGATGCTCTCTGTCAGCTGCTTCTGTTTTTTTTCTCTGTCACTTGACCCCCAAGATTGGAGGTGCCTTTTAAAGCAGATTTTCAGTGTGCAGTGAGACTTTCCATTGATGTCAGTCAGACCTACAGGAAACTCTTACTTGGCCCCTTTTGTTGCTGTTTTGAACTGAGACTTAATCCTTGCAATTTTCTCCAGCACTAAAAATATTCTTCACCTAATAATAGTTGATTTAATTTTGTGTTGCTTCAGAAGGTTTTTTGCAACAGTAGGAAAAGCTGGAGCTCTCTTGTAAAGACTAGAAAATTTTGCTAATTCATTCTGTCTTTATCTTTTCCTGTAAGAAGTCTCAACTTCAGTAAATAGGGAGGTAAAGTTATCAAATCCTGCATATAAGTTCACGGTACGTTTTAAATCAACACTTGTGTTGTTCTGAAAATAAACTACATGTATATCCTTCCTAATCTAGAAATGTGTAACAATTAAAAACATTTTTTTTTTAAATTGCAGTTTAAATTGATTGCGGAAAATCCAGGAAAACCTGTTGCACCTGGACTTCAAGTTAAAGCTGTTGTGGAATATACTCCCAACCGTGCAGAAGATCTTCAGGATAAATTAATTCTTTTAGTAGACGATGACATAGTTGATATCCCCCTGCTTGGGTATGATACTCAAAAGTTTATGGGCTGCTGTTAATATTTGCAGTTTAATCTTATGGGAAGTTTACTTATACATGTCAGATATGGCTTTGTAATTAGTCTCTCAGTTGCATGGAAAACAAACAGTAAGTTTTCTTACAAAAGTAAGATTTTTCTTTTTTTTTCAGAGCAGTACATGGGTAAGAAGTTCACTGGTGCGATGTCCCTCTAAGATCACAGAGAGTCTGGGTTTTTAGTTCTGCCTTATTCTAACTTGGTTCTGATAATGTTGATAATCTTGAATTCTGTATTATTAGACAAGTCAGCAACTACTGTTAATGTCTTCCCTTTGTAGTGAATCACTGATACAAAAGATTTTCAAGTAATTGTTCAAACCAGTTGCAAATTTGGATTATAGTGAAACATATGTTGCCTAATTCTAAAAAAATGGTGCATGGTTTAGAGCAACGTCACTTGTTCAAGGATTTTTGAAAATTTTTATGAGGGTACTGATATGAAGGTAAGGCCATTTAGGATTATCATCCTACTGGTGACTCCTTTCTGGAAAGGATTTCCCATAGATTAATAGATTTCAGATCTTCATGTGTACTAGTTTGAAAGCAAACCAGTGAGAGCCACGACGACAGAACTACAATTTAATAGGAAAATTAAAAATAAATGCAATAGTACAGAAACACTGACAGAGTCAGGATACAGCCTGACACCGTGTGGGTCAGGGTGGTAGTAGCAGTCTGATTAAGTGGTGGCTGCAGTCCTCTTGAAGTGACAGACGTGGTTCTGTTGAAGCAGTGATCCTATAGAAAGGTCTGGTCTTCCTCTGAAGGTCCAGTGGTGGTTATGTAGCTCTTGTCCTCTGGGAACCCGGTAGGTAAGGGCAGACTGTGCTGTTCCAGACCTTAGATTATATCCAGGTAGGAATGCTTGGTTCCTCCCCCTGGGCAGAGCAGCTCACAATGGGATGATACAATTTTATGAGTCATGCAGTGAGGCTGGATGGCCCATTAACAGGAGATATCCCCCGGAGGGAGCTATCAGGGATGTGTTAGGGAAGAGACAAAGAACCCTGCCACACCTGGTTTTAACAGATGGTGATAGAATACATCCTTTTGGTTACATCTCACACTGTAACCTAAGACATTCACGTCTAAGTGTCTTTTGCGGGGAAAACGTTGACAGGCTTTAATAATTTTTTTTTTGTGTGTTTGGAAAAACAAAGTGTACTTTATGATTTTTTTTTAATGAGTGTTTTCCAAAATGTATTTTGTGTCATGCAAAAGCAGTAAATTCCAGCTTCATAAAAAAACCCCAACCAGCAAACCAAAGCAAGCAAATAAACCTCACACCACCTTAAAACACTAACCCCAAACCCTTTAACTTGACTACCTCCCTTTTGCACGGATCTGAATCTATTAGAAAACATCACTGCATTTAGAATGTACGCTTATTTCTGCCCATTGGGAAGGGAGATATTAGGATCTTGAGAGGAGAAATACTTTTGTTTCATTTTTTTTCAGTAAAACTTCTTGTAAGAATGTTTGGATACTTGGAAAGTAAAATTTTTGCAATTGTTTTGACTGTACTCTAATCTTGATAGATGATTCCTATTTTTATTTGTTTGGGGTTTTTTTGCCACATCCTGCTGGTCTAGCATCCCTTTCAAGAATTTACTACATTCTTTTTTTGCTTTACAATAAACTATCAAGGAGGATTAAAACCAGTGTATTAAAATTCCTGGAAGCAAATTCTGTTGTGGCATTTCTTGATTCAATTTTTTGCGTCTGTCCCTTCTTTCCCCTTCCCCTCCCCTTTATGCAGTAGAGTATTTGGGCAGGATCTACCTTGCTCCACCGAGGATATTTATCTTCCTTCTCCATTAATTCTTTTGTATTGCATGTAGCACAGATCAGGAGATGGAATTGTTCCTGCATGTTCTTGTTTGTGGCTAAGAGGAGACAGACTGCTGTGCTGATGTAAAATTCCAATTGATTTGAAACACAGTTTTATATGAGATCAGAGGTGTCATTGTAGTAAAAATTTGAGTCCTTAAAATACAAGTTTTCTGAGGCATTATATTTTCATACCTAAAAAGGTATCCAATACAGTGATATCATCACACTGGCTCAGGCTTTTAAATATATAATAGAAGTAGCTCCTGGCTTGTGTCATTACCCACCTGTCTGTTGTAATAAGTTTTGCTGAAGTCTGATAAAGTATTTATCAAACACAGGACTGTAAAAGGACACTGGCACTGCTTCTTCGCTGCTTTTAGCTCATAATGGATTATGGTGAATTATTTGGTCTTATTTTGTGATGCAACTAACCCAGGATAGTTTTATTTGAAGTACTGTAATGAAGCATTTAAAATGAAATAGAAATGTATGCATTCAATTTTGAGTAATTGTTTAAAGCTATATTGTTTTAAAGTTAGAATAGTCATTAAACAGGCTGATAGATAAGTACCTCTCTTTTACACCTTCCCTGAGTATGCTGTAGTGCTGAAGTGAGTTGCCAAAACCTTGATAAGACAACTAGGACAAAACTCTCTTCCACTGGAGTGCTTAATCAAATTTCTTTTAAAATGCAAAGGTATTTTCAAGTTCTGGGAAATATAATGTTGTCTTTTCTCTGCAGACTAATTCCATACTGTCATCTGGAAATAGAGTCAGAGATTGATTTTGGTGAAATGACTGCAAACAATAAACTAATTACTAAAGAGATTAGTATTGCTAACCATGGATCAACTTCAGGTAAATATTTAGTATGCATTAAATCATACAAATATTTTATTTTATTGGAAAACATAATTTTATGCAAGTTAACACTTCAGCGACCAAGTAGCAATTAACTGAAACTTTGGGTTATGTAGATTATGAGTATTGTAGCTGCAGGTGTTGTACATGGCCCACTGTTTATGTAGCCAGTACTATGTTTCCATTTAGGAAAGAAAAAATACTTTAGAACTTTGAAAATTTTATGAGTTCTCTACTTTTGAGTCCCATTTGAAAGATGTAAAAATAATAGTTGCTCATTGCCTCAGTGTGCCCAGCATAGACAGCAGCAAATCACGTCTGCCCTTGCTTTGTGCTTCTGTGATCCCCAGACTTGTCTCTTGAATAAACAACTACAAGTTCCCTGCACTTTCTGAGCTAAAGTCCTCTAGGATGGGAATTGAGTTGTATTTGTTGCTAGAAGATAATGAGAGGCCTTTTATCTTGCTGCCATAGCTGTTGAAATCCTACAGCTTTTACAACAGGCACATCCCTGAATTTCTGTGAGTGACTATTCCAAGGAGAGTAAGAAACACGGACAAAGGAGCATAAGAATGCTTATCTGATCCAAATAACCTGTTTGACTGCCTTAGACACCTTTCTCCAGAAGCAGGGTGGCAGTTATGCTGAGTTTCAAACAACAAATTTAAGGCAGTTTATTATTTTGGTTCCTCATTCCTACAGCTGTTGTTAGATTACGGGCTGTCTTGTTTTGCATTAGGCCAAGGTTGTGGGAACATTTGTCTCCTAGATTCTCATATGAAATACTGTACCAAGAGATAAGACGTGATTACAGTAACACAGAAGTGAGCTGCACTACTAAAAAGAAAAAAATCAAATTTCTGTCTAGATAAAGCAGATTTTATTTTTTTTTTCCATGAAGCAAAAAGAGAAATTATTGGGGGTGTTCTTCCTAGCCAGCTCAACTTAAAGATGTAGTATGTAGTTTAAATGATCAGGTCTTTCTTATACATGCGAACTTATTACTTTTAGCAGTTTTGATTAGGTGAAGAAAATGAGATAACCTACAGTACATATGAATCTACAGCTAATTTTTGTGATTTTTCTTTTCATATTGTGTAGGGAACTGTTTCTAGTTATAAACTCTGTTGCATAACAAATGCAGGCTGTATGGTGGAGTTTTATAGGATTGGATGAAAATTAGAAAGAAGGTGATGGTTAGTAAAGAATGTCTTGAGGGCAGACAAGGGAAGAGCAGCTGAATCTGTGTTTCTGTAGGCTCTGTAAATTGTAGTGCAGCAGGTCACAGTAACAGCACGTAAACTCTGAGCAGGAAGTACTCTCTGCTGGCCTGAGGCTTGAGGATTGCGTTTAACCTGTCATCCCATGCACTAACCAAGTCTTTTGTTCCTGCTTCTGATCTCATATCAGAGATTATCTTTTCTTTGAAATCAAACAGTGCATTTTTCATACATTTGAAACACTTTCTTTGTGGCTATGATATAATGACAGATAATTAATGTTGTTTGTTAAATATAGGGGTTTTTTTTGCATTTTAAAATATATTTTTATAACCTAGAAATATTTACTGTTCTCTTCTGCAGTAACTTGGGTTGGGTACAGACCAAATCATAGAAGCTGTTGTTACCTGCAATATGCACTTCGCTATCTGGTTACTGTATCTTCCTAGAACTTTGTATAACTTGCAAATATTACTTACAGCTTTATGATATAGTAACTTTTGTTTGGAATGTGAGTATCTTTCCTGTTACAATCACAGCTTGCAAAATGGAATTGGACATGTGGGTGTAATAATTAAAGCCTGGAAATAATGTCTACTCTCTTTTGGAAGTAGCTTTTAAAAAGGTTAACTCTATGCTTCCTGTTTTCATAGGAAAATACAGTGCTTGTGAACATCTGCATTACGTGTTGTGTAATTTCAAGTGTGTAATAGAAGCATATAAATCTACAGCTTTATATTGGTAGCATTCTGTTTATTGCTCTGTGGTTTTTTTAGGTCTATTTAGAGTATCATATGATGGGGTTGTCCTGCTTAACATAAAACCTATCAGAGGAGTGGTAAAGCCAAAATCTGTAAGGACAATTAAAGTGGCTATCTGCACAGATGCACCCGGAGTCATCAAAGAAATGATGAAGTGAGTGTATGACTGAAGAAATCAGCTCTATGAATTCCATTTTTATCTGTTATTAATTCTTGTTTTTATTATGAATTTTTATCTAAAAAAGTTAAGTTCCTAAGTGTCAGTTTCTGTCTTTAATATTTAGTTTTATTAAATTAATCTGATTTTTATATTATCTCCCCAGAAAAGTGATGGATAAATTGTGTATCTGGCTGTGTTAATAAAAATTTTTCATAATTTTTAATGATCTGGGATATTTGCATGTTTCTCAGAATAAAACTAACCAGGAGCTTTTGTATCTTTCACCTTTCTGCACATCCTGTGTTCCTTACTTTTCTTAGCTTCTGTAACTGCTTTTTTTCTTTCAACTCTAGGTGTTTCAGGAGTCTCAGAAACATTATGGTGTTCTTTGATGTATCTTATTTTCACTGGGGGGAATGTATTTGCAACATCAACTTTTTTAGGAGTAGATTGCTGTTAAATGCTTACCTTATAGAATCATAGTATGGTTTGGCTTGGAAGGTTCATTTAAGTCCTGTGGGGGACTTAAATGAACCTTCCAATCTTAAATGAACTTATTCCAATCCACCTGCCATGGGCAGGGACTTTCTACCAGACCACATTACTCAGAGCCCCATCCAGCCTATCCTTGAACACCTCCAGTGATGGGGAGTCCACCACCTCTGGGCAATGTGGGAACAGGGTGTGGTTGGTTTTTTGGGTGTTTTGTTTTTCTTTTGGTTCAGGGTTTGGAGGTGTTTTTGGTTTTTTGTTTGGTTTTTTTTTTTTTTTTTTTTTTTTTTTTTTTTTTTTTTTTTTTTTTTTTTTGTTTTTTGTTTTTTGTTTTTGTTGGTTTTTTTTTTTTTTGGTGAGTATGGAAGTTTTCCGTTTTATTTTAAATTATTAAGATAAACCTAAAATTCAATTTTTCTTGTTCTTGCCTTTGGCCTATTGGAAAAGGAAATGGAATGACAAGAGAAAAATTCTCCTAGAGTGACAGGCAAGGTGGTATCAGTGCTATTGCTTCACAGTTACATCCTCCTTCATGCCAAACATTCTTTGGCTACTGACTTTCAACCCTTTGGTTGCTAAGTGTCCTGCTCTCTGCTTTACTTTTGCTGTCCAGACTGCCACCACTATTTTCTTCACCTCATCTTGATAAATGGCTACTGCTTCCTGCAGTCTAGTAGATAGTTTATCTATTCAACTGAGAAAACATAACTACACAGAGCTCAGGTTTCATCCCACGCCCATTTCCTGCCTTAAATTCTACTTAATTCTGTCAGTGAATTTGGTGTTTCCCAGTAGTTACTGTTATATTCTTTAGACTAAATGAAATTTTATGTTTTCTTGCCAAGCCTTGCACAAATATACAAATATATATGTATATACATATACAGGTGTACATATATGTTTAAGCAGGGTGATATTTAAAGTATTGCAATGGGTATTTGACAGGAATTTGATTTAGAGAAAGAAAAACACCGTGGTTATTTCCATTTACAGTGTTGTCTATAAACATTTGCCTTCTATGTGCAAGCAAAATTATTTTCAGTGGAATCTTCTCTTCAAAAGTTGAAAGATGATATTTAGAGAGTTTGAGATCCTCTCCGAGATCCCTTGTGTAGCTATATATGTGACTATTGAAAACAAAGACTTTTTTTTAATTGAAATTTTGTTTTCAGCACAGAGGCTACTCATGAGATGCTTCTGTTTGGAAAACAGGGTATGTTAGTACTTGATTCTTTTGTTCATCAAGAACAAATATGCTTTGTTCTGGTAGAATTCTAAAAACAAAAACTTGTACAATGTCTGTCCGATCTGTTGGTCATTTTTGGTATCATCAAGATGAAGCTCCCAGGAAGGAACAGCTGCAGTTCTTTCATGCTCATTCAGATGAACTTCTAGCTCCAGTTGCCTATGAGAAAATTAGGTATTATATGCTAAAATTGGTACTTAGATACAAAGACTCTGAGGGATAACGGCAGTGTATATTGTCTGTGGACACCTCCTAATTCTTTGCAGATGTCATTCCTATCATGTCAAACATTTAGAAAAAGTCAAAAAACAAAACAAGCCCAAAACTCCACCATTTAAGGTGTGGTTTTTCCTGATTGATGATATTCCTGTAAGACCACTGTCAAGGACATGCTCTCTGCCCTGCTCTCCCTGCTTTGTTTATCTATGGAAAGCCAGGGATTTGAATGCTTGGATTGGGTCATTTTTTTCTTTTTGCACGGATTCTAATACAAACCAAACTAACCAAACTGATTATTTCTAACACGTCTCTACATTACCTGTTGCTGCTTGCTACTCTTACTGGCAGAGTGGAGTTGGAAGGTCGTGGCTGCACTGAAGTATGGATCAAAGGTGTTGTGGTTGAACAAGTTCTTAAAGTTCTTGGAGTGTCTTGTGGAAAAGTACTGAAATGCATTAACTTTGGACCTCTTTACTTTGGGACTTCAAAGACTGAACAAATAAATTTATACAATGAAAGCCCTGAGTGTATGGATTGGATAGCAGTACTGGAAGACAATGCCATTGGAGGAGAGATGGTAAGAAACTGCTCTGGTTTTTATTTTAGCTCAAAACTTGTTTTCATTTCTCCGTTTGCAGTTTTTATTTCTCAACATTCATCTTCTAGTCTTGTTTACTGTGTCGTAGTTTTTCCTGATCAATAGGCTTTCTCAAACTTCTGTCCAACCAACATGTTTTTCAATTATTTCTCTTTCACTATGTGGCATTTTAACCTTAAAAATGCTAAGTGCATTCCCTGGGTGTGGTTCTTTTAGTTTTGTTGGGGTTTTTGTTTTAGCAGTTTTGCTCTAAATCCTACTTGTTTTTTATCTTATTACTTACTAGGAGTTATCAAAATAAACTTTTGAATTCCAAGATGTCAATCATCTGTGGTTTCTTTTTTTTTCTCACACAGTGAAATAATCTGAGTGAGAATCATGTTTAAAAAAGATAATTCAAAACATTGCTCTGAAATTGATTTAAAAATTGGTTAATTATCCATGTGATGTGTAACTATGTCAACACTATTTGAACTATTTCAACTATTTCACTATGTCGGCTGCTTGTTGTACATGAAAATGTATGTGTAGGAATAAAAACCACAAAAGGGAAAGAAGAACAGGCTGAACTATTCCATATTTTGATTTTTTTAGGGCACAGATCTTCAGGGGAATACAGATGCTGTTTTACAAGACTTAAGCCTGAAAAATAAAGATGTAGATGTTTCCACCTTGATCTCGTGTGTTCCCAATCAAGGAACTTTGCAACCTTATGAGAAATCTTTGATTACGCTGTGCTTTAGTCCAGAGTGAGTGAGTGATACCAATTAAATGCACACACACACACACAAGTGATTGGTCTACACTGTTCTGCAAGAGCCGTGTTAGAGAAAATAATTTTGACTTAATATGTCTGCAAATTATTTCTGAATAACTTCTGTATTTATGTGTGTTAAAAGACATTTCTTGGTGTGATTCTGCAAATAGGAAAGCAAATTCTGAAGTGTTTCTATTATTTTATGTTTTATAATACACTAAGGGTGTATTTGGACCAAGAATTGGTTAAGATGGTTTTGTGAGAATAAGAATTTTTTTAGATTTTTGCCATATATTAACCACCAAGAGAGTGAAACATTTCAGAGAGCTGTCATCTCGTAAAAAAAACCCCAACGCAAAACAAAACCAAAAACTAAACATAAAGAAACATTTTGTCTTGGATAAGGAAAAGAAAAAGCAAATATGCTCTTGCCATTTTCCCTTACTTAAACTCTAAATACAAGTAGTTATTATGCATTTGATATTAGTTTAGAAAACTGTTGTAGACTGGAAAAGCTATCAAATTACTAGTGTAATAAGCACACAGATATTGATGAGCTTAAATTTGTTACTATTTGCCTTTTCTGAAAGGAAGTATAAAGACTATTTGTTCAAGCTGTTACTGACAGCAAAGAAGCCAGACTGGATGCTCAGAAATGTCTTGATTTTTTGTGGTTTGGGTTTGGAGGTTAATTTTTTTCCCCATCTTTTAATTAGAGATTGTGATTCTTACAGAAAATTTGAAAGAGACTTTGAAGTGAATGACTCATCACTGATTCAAGACTATGTCCTGTTTCTAAGATTTGAAACTGTTGGGAAGAGAGGTGGCTGTCTGCAGACCCTCAGTGATGGTGCCACAGCAAGCACAAGTATGTTAGAAATGTATAGTCACCATCAGAAATTATATATGGATGATAAAACTGTATATCTTGATTTTTTTTAAACTTTAAAAATTTTCTTGGTTGTCTTAGTGGTTTTGTGGTAAATCTGCTTTTTTTGTTTGTTTGTTTATATCAACACAAATAAATTAACTTGCTTCTTTAATGCTTCAGCACCAAAACTTCTTTGAACAGTGAGTAGAAAGGAGGGATTCAGGTGTGTCATGAATGAACACCTATGACTTAATTATAAATTATAATAATTATGAATGGAAATATTTGAAGGACATAAAAAACCCAGCCATTTGCAAGTCACTAGCACTTCTGTAATACCAGTTCTGTGCATTTTCAAATGCATATTTTATCATCCTCTACTTCCTTACTGAGGGAATGCATTTAACAGCTATTATAAGTAAAGATCTCTTAAAAAGGCTTATAAAAACTGCACTATAAAACATACTGGTTTGTGATATTATTTTCTTTTGTGACAATACAACTACAACATGACTTTTCTGTTACTGAAATAATAGGTGTGAGAGGTTTTTTTTTGTTTGCTTGTTTTTGTGTTTGTCTAATGCAGGGAGTCATTCTCATCACGTGGACTTAGCTTTGATGGGATCTGGGTTTCCTGTGATGTTAACTTTTAAGCCAGGAACAGTAATTGATTTTAAGGAGTGTTATTTGGGTGAACAAACACAAGTTGTGTGCACAATGAAAAATGAATCCGAGTTCCTTCCAGTAACGTTCAGCTTCCGCAGGACTGCTCACTTCAGTATTTCTCCTGAAAGAGGAAAACTTAAAAAAAAATCTGAAAAGGTAATGCCCTCTTTCTCTTAGGTTAGGTAACTGTGCAGATTATTTTACAGTGGTTAGCAGTGGAATTTCTTGAAAGTAAACTAGAGGAATTTAATTTCAATAGCAATGACTTTTAATATCAGCCAAATATTTTTTTTCTCATTTTGTACAGTGTCTTAATGTTCTTTCCTGTATTCCAGGAAGCAACAAATATTATTTGAAATCTGAAAAAAAATTGGAGTACTAAGGCAACTTTAAAAGGGTTTTTCCTATCTGTAATTTTTTTTTTTTATTTTACTGATTTGAGAAGATTGCTTTATACTCAAATATTTTTGCAGGATACTTTTAATTTGTTTCAGTAAATAAAAAATATTCAGTAAGATGACATTTCTTTTAATGGAAGAAACCTTGCCAAAAAATAAGTCAAATATGGAAACATTTACAATTTCCCAAACCTGTAATTCAGGGCGCAAGATTTCTCTCAGAAGTGAACAAATGAGACTTTGTTGTGTTCTAATGTGTCACAATTTTATGTTACCTTATATTGCTAATTTTTATGTTCCTGTTGGCATATTCTGCAAGCCCAGTTTTGAACATCTGTGTTAGAGGTAAGTGTGGAGAGAAGTGACTCGGTGACTCAATCATATAGAGAATTACACAAAACTTGACTCTTTTCTGCCTCATATGTCTCATAATGAATCTTCTTTTCCAGGAAGTGACGTTTTCATTTTCTCCACGTCAAATAGGAACATTTGAGATGAAGCAAATTATTGATATCATTGGTACAGGAGTAGATAAAAATAATGTAGATGTTTTGAAGACAAAATCCTTTCATCAAATATATTTGACCTTACTTGGTGTGTGCAAATCTAAACGAAAAAGCATTCTATTCGCAATTAATCCTGGTAAGATGCTAAAAACATAAGTGAAAAGTGATGAAATGTTTCAAAAGCACATTCTTAGCATTATTTTTTTTTTTTTTACTATTTTTGTAAGTAGCAAATAAGTAAAAAGTAATATCTCTGTGGGACTGGAGGGAATGCTCAGTTGTATGACATGTCCCACAGGACTGCGAAACAATGGCTAAAATAATGGTGCATCCTCCCATAATTTTATCAAAAATTGAATTATTAAAGCATAAATTTTGTCATACGATTATCTAAGTTTTATAAGGTTCAGTTTTTGCAAGCAATGCTGCTGCACAGTTTCAGGAATAAATTGAGAGATAGGTAAAGCACGGGAAGAACTTAGGAAAGATAACAGGATGTTCTTTATTGATTCAAAGTTACTACTGCCAGATGAATTTGCCAGTTCATACAGCCTGCTCCCTGTCCTGTGCCCACTGACTCTTCCCATCCTGTGAAGGCTGTGCCAGCATAAAGAATCTTCCAGGATATGCAATAATTAGCCTTTAATCTGTTCCTTGTGTTCCAAATGTTTTCTACGAACAAACACTTTACAGTAGATTTGACTAAGCTGTCACTGGATTATAAACCAGTCATGGCAAACATGATTTTTTTCTAGCTTCAAATGTTCTGCAGCCTCTGCAGCAGCAGTGCAAAGGGCTTGTCCTGTTCATTGGTGCCTGTGTGTTGATGTGGAGGGGAGCTTGAATTCTCTTTAGCTGCTGCCAGTGTGAAGATGTACTCCCTAATGACAATCAGGAAGGCAATACCCATTTTTTCCATTGTGGGGAGTAAAGAGAGGAAGTTACTGGAGAGTTTTGATTAAATGCTGTTCTTCCTACAAGTAACAGAATGGTTGATAAGCCACTGGGCATGCCTGCTACTTTCAGGAAAGTATTTCCAGTCCATGGCTATCAAGAATTAATGAGAAATTTAAGTTTGGCAATTTCTTTGTTTTATTATTGAAATCCAGAGCTCCTTCAGTTTTCCTGCATCAGAAACACAATTAAAAGAAGTGGTTTCTTTGGATCAAAGATTAAATGAAGTATTCAAGTTTTTCAGGCTTTCTACCTGCTCTTGCCTGCCATTTGCTCTATAATGTCCCCATTCCCTTTTGGAGGTTTATAAAGAGGTTGTGAGGGATATCTGTGCTTTGCTTTTAAGCTTCATTGAAGTGTGGAGGAAAAATGATTTTGTTTTTTTCAGATCCTTTTCTAGATGGTTCCGTATCTTCCTGTTATCTTCTCCCACTCTCTGTGGATGAGTAGGTGTACTTGTGTCTCTGTATTCAGGTGAAGGCAGGGGAGAGACTGGAATGAAACTTCTTGCAAACTGCTTTTCTGGCCAGTGAAAGTTGTAATCACTCCCATGACTTAGAAGATGCAAAGTAGTTTTTGATTTTTTGGTTGGGTTTCTTTTGGTAGCCATTTTGGGTTAAAGTAAGGCTAAAGTGGGTAAAACAAATTTATTTATTGATCAATTTTTTTTTTTTTTTAATTTCAGGTGAAGGGGGAAAAGGGCAGTTGAAGTATGGCCTTATTTCTGCCATAGTTTTTCTCTTTAATGTTCATGTATATGTGCTTTTCTAAAACTAGAGTGAAAAAGATATGAGCTGTCTTTTTAATTGTTATAGCTTGGGAGTTTTTGTCAGAGTTAATGTCTGTGTTTGCAGCCATTAAGACAAGCTTTAAAGCTTGTGACTAAATCCACAGCGTTGTGACAGAGGCAGCTCTGAGTGTCTGAAGATGTGTCTGTGCAAGACAAAGCATCACAGCTGGACACAGCTGGTTTGAGCTCTGCATTTGTTTGTGTGATCCAGGCTAAGATCAGCTGTTGGCTCTTGGTGTGGTGTCAATGCTTTCTTCCCTCTTGTCTGAGGAAAACACAATGGGATGTGTGACTGACTGTTGAGCTGCTGGGTAGACCATTGTAAATTAGATATATTTTCTAATATGTTGAACTTTGTTTGGAAAATACTAGTTTAAGTTTATGTTTTATTTGAATTTTAAGGTCTAACACCCTTGATTTCCAATCCAACTGGACAGTTTGTAGCTCGTGGCACAGGACAGCTCAGTGATACAGCACCTATGGCAATCCTTAAATCAACCCAAACACAAATTCATACTCACCGGAAAAACAGGAATTGTAAGGATGATGCACTTGTAGCTTTTCCTAATGATCGTGCAGCCAGCCTTAGGCCCAGTGAATGGAATAAAAAGTACAGGTAAAAATGATGTGCATAATTGTATTTAAATAATATTTAAACCCACAAATTTATATCTATCATATAGTAGATCAAGATCAGTTACTCATATGACACTTCACAGGCTGAAAGTACTTTAAAATTCATTGCATTCTTGAGTCTCTTGCACATAAATTTCTTGAGTTTTCTTACATGAAACTACAAATGTAGCTATTACACTTGCAATATTTCATTTTTATGGTTGCCTTTACAAGGTCAGATAATCAGCTGTGATAAAAAGAATGTTTGGAATGAAATATATATGTATCAAAATCAATATGTTTTCATTCTAAGAAGACCCAGAATCATTCTACATGTGTAATGAAACTACAATTCTATTCAATTATTTAGGACTATCTTCACAAAGACTGAGAGATATAATTACATAGACCCAGATTTTGCTTATACTCACTCTGAACGACTGTTAAGAGAAGAATGTAAGAAATACTACACAAACTTCGTTTCCAGGTTAAGACAGCGCCGTTTGCAGAAAGAGGCTGCCAGGTAAGACTTGGATTAAAGGGTAAATAAATACTTCAGGCTCGTACACAAAATATGTGAATATATGTGCAGAATTAACTTGATGGCACCAATCATATATCTAAATTTGTCCCATGCCAAAATGCCTATGATCTTGGGACTTTAATTTATAATGCATTCAAAACCTGTTTTATTCATTTATTTAGACACGTGGAGGTCACTTCATGGGTGAAATGTAGGGATAGAGGCAGGGCACTTAAAATTTAGCTTAAAATGAACTTAGAATAAGGTGTCAAGTTTTAAGAATACTTGGTTATGGTTAATAGGAAAAAGCATAACATTGTTTATTTTGGATTTTATTTAGATAATAAGTATGTATTTCCATTTAGGGTGTTTAGCTCACCTCAAGTGCTGGAATCAGTATGTAAATTGTTATATATTCTGTGGACTGAAGCAGATACAATCCTTTAATCTTCCTGGTCATCTAGCCTTATTTTATGGTAAAAACCAAAACAATAAAAGAATCTTCAAGGTATTTTCTGTGCTTGAGAGTTTTTTAAATAATGAAATATTCCTACTTAAAATATTAATTCTTTTGTTTAAAAATATTAAATAATTTAATATGTAGATCATGGAATGCTCAAACTTTTAGATTTCCACATTCTTTTTTTTTTCCTTCCCTGTAGGCAGTTTCATATTTATAACAATCCTGTGAGCATAGGCATTAAACCAGCTGAAGGTCTTAAGTCACCAAACATCTCAATCACAGATTCTCCCAAGGAGAAGCTACAGCACAAAATGCTTCCTTTAGATGACAGTTGCATGTTAACTAGTCGAAAATTGGCAGCAATTGTTTCTAAATCAACAAACAAAGGAGTAAGTTAAATGCTTGAGTAGTATGTGAGCATAATATGTTCACCATATAAAAATGCACAAGAATTTTGATCCTGCTCTGAGAAAGTGTCTTGTGCTTACCACAGGTTTGGAGCTGGCTTAGTCCTATGCCATCTTCTACCCAGGAGAAGGAAGACTGTAGTCTAACTTTGACACACAAGCAGCTTCATCAAATATTCATTGGTAAGATTTTTAATTTGGTTGCTAAATTCATATAGTTGTTATAAAAGCACTTATTTATAGTAACACAATTTATGATTATAATTGTTCACTCTAAATAGAAAACAGTTTAATTTGGTAGGCAGCTTGATACCTACAGTAGTGTTTCACTAAAGCTTTGTAATTCTCAGAAAATACTCAGATATGATTAGGTATGAACATGTAAAAGAAGAGTTTCCTTTGAAGACTGCTCATACCACAACCTCTTACAGAGAAAACAACACAGCAGAATGAGAGAGTTGCTCATAGGCTTATGCCTTGTTATTGGCTAGTACCTAGCCCAGCATTAATATCAGCAAGATTCATGGGAGTGTTCAGAATATTTCTGGGAATTAATGGTGAACATTGACACCCCCAAAAAGTAAAACTTCAGGATCCTCCTTCAAATAATTTCAGGGCAATGCTCTGTGATGAGGAGTAACACCTTCTAAAACCTTTAAGTGACTTACTAACAACACTTGTTACTACTACAGATCTATTTTAAGGTCAACTTTTCTTCAGTAAAATTACTTAGCAGCAAAATGAGAATTTTCAGTACCTCCTGGGCTTTTTTTATTTTCAGTCAAGCCAGAGCTTGACTAGTGTAGCTGTGTAGACTGATATACTTGGGAAAAGGTAGAACAAGATAAACATAATAATACAAAAAGTACTGAGAGTTTTCTAAGATGTTTGATTAGTCCCATGAACACTCGAGTTTATAGGCCAGCCTAAAAACTAGTGATAGCAGTAAATTAGGTAGTGAAGTAATTCTGTGACCATCAAATGACATGAATTATTAAACCAAATGGTCCCACAGGGAGCAAATCAACAAGTTGCATACATAAACTTTCAGGGACTTGGTGGTAATTTATCCTTTTAAATATCTGCTTAACCAAAAGAAGTGTTTATGGTTATTAATAGTACCGTTAGTATTGAGCACCTTGATTTCCTATTTTAACAGTTGACTTGAAACAAGCCCAGTTAAAAAAATAAATGTTGCTGGCTTTTGACTTGTAGTCCTGAAAGCATTCACAGAACATGCATGATATTTACTTCCAGATTTTAGTGAGAATTTGTTCCACTACAGCCTTTTTGTAGCTAAGTTTGCAATTTGAAGAACTAAAATGTTTTGATCATAGTATATTACTAGTTATGTTTCCTTACATTAGCTTTTACTTTTCAGTGTGGAGGATCTTATTTCTTATGTATTTCAGGTCCTTCTACTATAGATTTTGGTGATGTTTGTGTGTATTCCACAACAACCAAAGAATTGCACATCATCAATAACTTGTCAGTTCATATATGGATACAAATTGAGATTGAAGCTGTGGAATTGCGTGAGACATCTCCATTGTCTCAGGTGGTGCCTCCTTTTACAAAAACTCATATTCCAATTGTATTTGAGACAAACACTGTTGGAATGTTTAAAAGGTAAGGCTTTTTATATTTGTCTTGATTTACACATTTTCTTGGCAGTAGTAAAATTTAAAAAAAAACCACCTGGCTGATTTTAAAGTGTAGTCATGATAATTATTAATGGTGTACACTCATTTATGGTGACATTGCAATTATCAATGCAGTTTTATGTTGCAAAATTTTTCTAGTACAGTACTGTTTTTTATTCTTTTTAAACCACAAACAAAAATCTGTCTCGTGAAAAGCCTTATATAACTACAGGTGCATCAGGGAAAAAAGGTTGCTATTACAGTGTATTTGCTAAGAGAAATTTTTATGGAAAATGCTGTTCTCTTTCCAGCCTAGTGTTGCATCATTTGCATCCATGCTCAGGTCTTTTGATGCAGCTCATGGGAAGATGTATAAGCAAACTGTTTTCTAGCCTGCTGGTATGAATTCTGTTTTCTAATGTTATTAAAATTACTGTGTGAGGTTCATCATCCTTTAGGATGATCTTCACTTCTGACATGATTTAAGTAGCAGGCAAAACCATTGCCATCTTTTCTCTTGTCAGTCTTAACTGTGTATTCACACTCAGTTAAGTATTTTCTTGCTAATGGTTATGTTTCACGTAAATTTTACTCTAACTGCAACATAATAAATGCATAAAATATTGACAGGTATATATTTTTATGTTACAGATCTTTCAGTTACAAAATAAACAACCAACACCTTGGATATGTTCTGGTAATTGCAAATGCAATGCCTATTGAACTTCAGCTGTCTACAAGGGAGCTGATTTTGACTCCTGTTCCTGGCTGCCTGGCAGGGACAGAGTTTAGAAGAACTGTCCAGCTACGCAATCCCAGAAACCGTGCTGCTGCCTTTACTTGGAGACCTGTAACTGGAGATAGAAAATCTGCATTTACTATAAAGCCAACCAGAGGTATGCTATGCAAATACAGTCTGTGTATGTATCTTATATGTCAGCAGTATTAAACAAGACAAACATTTAGCTGATGCTAGAAATGATATTTTTAGATTTCTGTCAATATCAGTGTGTCCCAAAAGCAGTATCAGATCACAGCTTAGCATGACAGCAGCATTCTCTGTGTAAGCCCTGCCCTGAATGCATTCTCAGTCCAGCTCCCTGCTTCCACGCCCCGCCAGCAGTGCTTCTGTAAACATTTTTTTCTCAGCACAGATTGCTGACATTTCAAGAGTGGGGCAGCAATATCATACAGGTCATCAGGATAGGAGATTTTGCAAAAGCACTGAATGAAGCTGCTAAAAAATTGATGAAGGTTGAGTAACATAAATGGAATTCAGTCTGGGATTAGTTGGAATTTGCATTATGGATCAGTATTTGTTAGATGTGTGTGAAGCTTTTACCTTCTTTCCTTTGAAAAATAGTGATCTGCAGGAGTTTGTTGGAGCTCCATTATTGAAGAGCAAAGTGCTAACTGAATTGGATTTGATTTGGTGTGCTCTGATTCTTGAGAAAAGATATTTCTTTTATAATACAAATTCAGACTCAATTACAAGCAAGAAATGTATATGATCTTTCCCAAAGTTGCTATAATGCAAGAAGGATAGTCTGTTCTTTTATTTTTCATTTTAATTTTGACTAATAAAGTAATGAGAGTAATTCATGGCTAAAAATACCAGTAAACTTT
Source organism: Machaerirhynchus nigripectus (assembly GCA_013397975.1). NCBI lineage: Eukaryota > Metazoa > Chordata > Aves > Passeriformes > Dicruridae > Machaerirhynchus > Machaerirhynchus nigripectus. Next base: position 438,527 of record VZRQ01010881.1, read on the forward strand.
GAGTGTCTTTTACTGCAGGATACTAATAAATAGATTATGCAATTGTCACAAGAATCCAAAACCTAATTTTACTTAATTCATCAGACTGTTCAACACCTAATAAAAGTAGGCTTACATTCAGTAATAGAAGGTCATTTCACTTTTATGTGCCTATGCTATTTCTAATTATGCAATGTAATTTGACAATTGTAGATGTATATTCTATAACATCTAAATTATGTATATGTATTTAGGGTTTGTGGAGGCCTATAGTGATCTGGAGTGTGAAGTTGTTTGGCATCCAGGGTTCCATAGTCCGGAAACAGGAGAATTCACCTTGTGTGTGCGCAAAGGAAACTCGGTTAAATTGAAATGTTTAGCAAAGGTAACAATTCATGCAGCAGCTTTAGAGAAGAAAAATGTGTGGATTTTTTTTAACAAGTAATGCCTTAAATATATTTCTATTATCATCTGGTTTTGTATTAAAATGTTTTAATTTCATACAGCTTTTACTTAACATGTTAAGTTAAAGAATATCCTCCAGAGGCATGAAGGAGAAAGCAATGCAAAGACAATTTACCTTTTTCTAGCTTTTGACGATATTCTTCCTTTGGCATCACAGCATAGTGGTCCTTATATAGTGTGGGGTAATTACTGTGCTTGGCTTGATTAGCTTGACTAAACAAAGGTTGAGAGGTGATATGACAGTTTCTTATATATTATTTATTAAAGGGATGAAAATCTAGGTGTGTGTGGGAAGGTATGCTTCAGAGTTTCAGGGTAACAACAGGCTCTAATTTAATTTTGTGTTGTTGTTTGAACAGGGTATTTGAGACGCAAAGTTCTGGGTAGTCTTCTAAACAGTTATATTCACCTTTGGTTAGTCTTTTTTTGTCTTACATTGCATACCAGGGAGTATGAAGAAGAAAGACTTTTTTTTTTTTTTTTTTTTTACTCTGTTCTACTGGCTGCATGTTCTAGAACTTTCATAGGAAGCCAAGAAAACTTTTCCCTTTCTTTTGATGAGCCTCTTTATGTTTTTGTTGTTCTTTTTCTTCCCAGTAGCTATTTTTCTTTTCTCCCTCTTCTTTTGAAGCCTTGAAAGTTTGCCATATGTAAACCAGGATGTGTGTAAAATAGAATATTTGCATTTCTACTGCTGTTAGTATCTCTGAAGTATCTTGTCCTGATCACATATTTGGAGTTAATGGATTTTTTGCTGTTAAATTAAATTCAATTAAAATATTTTTATTGGTCATGAAATCAGTCCAGAAGTATCTGTGGGTCTGTGAGTCTTTTCAGTTTGAATCTAGATAAGTTCAGTACACTGAGTAAATCTCGTCTCACATTCAAGCTGTGTTTTTCTATTTGAATACTTCCAATTTACGTATTTGCACAACTATATTAGCTCATTAGGTAATAAAAAATTAGGCTGAATTATTTATTTATACTTAGAAATATGTTATATGGTTTGCTTGTTTTATATCTCTCTTTTTTTTTTTTTTAATAGCTTGGTACTACTAGAGTTCAGTTTATGACTCAAAGTGTATCCTTCGCCCATAGTCCAATACGTTTCACTACGTGTAAGACAGCCACTCTTCTAAACACAGGACACAACCATGCATACTTCCAAGTAAGAGAAAATTGTGTCTAGCACACTTAATTCCTTGGGTCAGGGAGCAGAAGGGAGTTAATTTTACCAGATCATGTTATGGTTTTGTGTTTTCAGTTATTAAATATGCACCCGTTTAGGTTTTTGTGGTGTTTTCTGGAGAAACAGTATTTATGTCAGTAGGAATTCTGTTCCTCTGTCAAATTTGCACCGATGGGTAAATGGGCCAGCAAACAAGCCAAGTGATGATGACCTAAATGATTCTGGCAGTTTCATGAGAGCTGGGGGTGAGGGTAGAACCTCACACTGGGGTACCCTATGGAAAAGCAGTTACAGCTTGGTTGTTTTCCTGCATTGAGAGACAGAGCAAACTGGCTGGTCATCCTCCCCATGCTGCCCAGTCAGTGCATGCAGGGACCCAGGCCAGTCACAGCGCATGTGATGACTTTGCTAAACCAACGTCCGGGGGGAAGAGGGGCTGTGCAATGAACTGGAGAAGGGATGAGATGGATGCCAGAGTGGGTAAAGACATAATACACAGATGAGTAGGAAACCTAACCTCATTAGTTTTGCTGATCACAGGATAATTGCTTTATTTAGTGAAGGAAAATAATTTCTATTAAAATCCTCAGAATTTTTGTTACTGCATTATTACAGTACTGAGTACATGTACATGAGTGCATGTTTGATTTGTTTTGATTTGTACCATATTTCTCTTTTTATCAGCTGAGCATCGAATAACAAGTAATACTATAGTCTTGGAGAATGGGCCTGAAAGGATAAAATCATCATAGTCAGTAACACAAACAAACATACCCAGCCTTTTTAACCCAAATAAATCTTAAACCAAGACATGGCTGGTTGGTCTTGGTTGCTATCACTTGTGTAGCTATACTTGAAAACTCTATCTGTTTGGAGTGCATTGGAAGAGAACAAATTCTATTTTGTCTTTTCTAACTGTGGGTAAACTGAGTATTTACTTCTAATATTATTACTGAGCTATACAGGAAGGGGGGTTCTGTGTCCCATCTTACTGTGAATGCCAAAAAAGAAGTGATGAATTTATTTGTCACTGAAAAAAATGTTTTGTAGAATATTTAGAATACTTGCTAGGTAGCAAGTCCTAATTTTAGTAACTTAATGAAAACAACCCAAACCCCAGAATACCAAGTTTCCAATTTGTAGCAAAAATTATTTCACAGTAGAAACAGACAGTTATGTTTAGAAATCTGTTACTTTATTTTGTTTACTTGCATTTTCCCCCAAACTTCTAAGTCCAAGTTAGCATTATATGCTATGAAGGTTCTCCTTGTAAGAATATAAAATCTTTATGATACATATACTGGTATAAATATAACAACAACAACCAAAACAAATGAATGCAAACACCTGTTTCAGTATGTTTCTTGTTTGTGTTTGTGAAGGTTCTCAATTCAAACCCACTGCCTGGAATGAAAATTACCCCCTCTCAAGGAGTGGTACCTGTGGGAGGCCTGGCTGATCTCAAGATCTCTTTCACTCCGAGTACACACATGAATTTTGATAAAAAAGTGGAGGTATTCAAAACTGGAAGAACTTTGTCTTTTGAGTGTTATCCTGTGTGTTTATGTGTGTACATTCATGCATCTTCTGGATTTTATTTCCAGTATTCCAATGCTTTTTAAGAATAAGGTTTTCTTAGCGCAGATCATTACTGTTGTAACCTATTCTGTTTTTTTTTGGTCTCAGTCCTGCTCAGAAGTATCAAAGCAGCCTCTCAGTTTGAGCTGATTCATCTTATACCACTGACAAGCTGTTGGAAGTAATGTGTGATTGTTCTTTATGAGATAACGTAGACATACCTGCAGCTTTTGTAATCTATAGAGAGGCAGGGTTGGAATACTCTAATTCCTTTAATTTCTTGACTTCCTGTTGTGGTTTTCTCAGGGATGGATCTACTAGTAGATTTGCTTTGATAGTGGGCATGCAATAAACATGTAACACACTTTGTTTTCTGCATGCCAGCTTCCTGAGATAAGTGAGATTGGGAAAAAGGATGCTATCAAGGGCCTGAACTTGGCTTCCTTTTCTGACTCTGATCCTGGATACACCATCTTCTGGGGCTGCATATATTATGCTTGTTAAACCTAGTATTGATTTATTTTTAACATTTTTACAACAGATTTAATATTCCCCAGAACAATAGTGTCTACCTTGTACCAGCATCTCTGTCAAGCAGTGTGTTGTGATACACATTCCAATCCTCACAAACTGCTGAATCCAGCTTTCTCCTGTTGGAAAAAAACTTCTCATTCTAGTAATATAGCCTTCTGCAACATTATTTTTGTCTGCAGAAGTGAGGAAGGCTGATCACTGGTCTTTGTCACAACTTTGGGTTGTGGGTTTTTTTTGTTTATTTGGTTTTGGTTTTGTTCTGTATTTTTAATTAACAACTGTATCTATCTAGCTATATCTGTCCCAGATGTGGTATGCCACAAAGGCATGATTTGAAGCCACATGTCACTGGAATCTCTACAGATATATTCTAGAAACTGAAGGCATTTACTTTACCTCTTCATATTTCCACAGCAAAAATACATTATATTATAAGGGCAGAGTTATTTTCATATTTTCGTTGCAATTTATACTGACTCTCTCCTCTCTGTATCTGTGGGGTAGGGTTGGTTTGGTTTTTTTGTGTTAAACTTTTTCTCATGTAATCATGACAGATTTGGTGAGCTAGTTATGTTAAAATGACCTTGTTCACAGTCCCAGTGTTGTCCCTTCACTTAGGTAGCAGTGCGGAATGTAGCAGAACTCACGCTTAAGATTGGTGGATTTTCAGAGATTGCTGAAGTAGGAATTAATGTGGTAAGTGTGAAGAAATTGTAGCAATTGCTAAGATTGATTAAGTATTTTTCTTTCTCTAGATGTCAAAGTGGCTTCTCTCTACTTCATATTTTTCATTTATTCCTAAACTAATTTCCCAAGAAAATTATCAAAGAGAAGAACTTAGGAAGAGATATTTAAAACCCAAATGTACATATAACAGTTGCACTAAATGATAGCTGGCAGCTTTAGTTTTTGAACTTAACAATCTGGAAAAAGTATGTTAAACGGGAGAAGATTTCTTAAGGTAGTTATAGCAAAATGCTGTAAAGGGAAAAGGAAGTCACTGATCTATTTACTGAATGATGAAAACTTTTCTGATGGTGTAACTGGACTTGATGTTAAATTCTAAAATTTTGTGTTTTATGTCCTGGAAAGATTTTAGAGATAAGGGTTATGTGAGACTATTGATTAACCAATATTGTTATTGTGCTATAAATTGTAAATCTTGCACAATTATACTTTTTCACATTATCTTCAGTCATAAACTTGACTTCACAGTGCTTTGACCCATTCTTTTTTCTTTAAACTTATAGGAAGTATTTGAATATGGTGGTGTTTATATTGGAACTACAAAATCAATTCCATTTTTGCTGAGGAACAGCGGACAATCGTTTACCAGAGTGGAGTTTGATTTTTCTAAGTATAAGGATTTTAAATTGAATACTGAAGACAATTCAGGTATTTGCTTTTGCTATATCAGAATTTTCATTAAATAAAGAATGGATAATGCTGAGAGAAAATCTGTCAGACTATTTCTGGTAGCCAAATTTTCTGATGTATGAAAACCTAAAGCAATTATTTTAAAAGTGTTGCTTAATATACACTGAGGAGACATTTTGGTTTGCCTATAAGATTACATTTGACAGAAACAAGTATTTGCAACATGTCAGGTTGCCTGTAGATTTTTTTTTCCCCAATTTTTTCCCCCATAGTTGCTAAGGTATAATAAAAAAAGTTTGAATACCCTCTTAGCAGTTAAAATAAAACATTAAAAACAAACAAACAAAGCCAAACAACTGCATGAATTTCGTATTCATGGACTCATACCCACTTTTTGACAATTAACCCTTTGGTTAATTTATCATTTGTGCAAGGGTTCAGACTTCTCTTTTTCCCAAGGGGACAGGGTGTCTGCAGGTTAATGACAGAGCCTCTGTTCTGCACGAATACCCAGCTCAGGATTATTGGGGCAACATGTGGAATTGTATTGCTATTCTTTTTTTCTTTGTAGAACTAGTGCAGATTCTTAACCTGCATGTTGTTGCTCGTGGATTTCCTACTTCAGTCATGGCATCTCCTTGGGTGTTCCACCATCATTATCCACAAGACAGTTTTTCAGGGACAAGAGGCCATATAAGCAAAGCTGCAAACTCAGGAAATCAAGACTCTTTCTTTTGCAAGACAGTATTATAAAATTTAGTTGTATCTGTACGTTGAACTGTATCTGCATGATGCAAAAAATGAAAAAATGATCTCCCAAAATCAGAGGGGTTTTCTTACCCTGTGGTGCACTTAAAAGAGAAGGGAAGGCTAGGGCTCCTAGTCAGTCATCTTAACTTGGAAAAGGACTGTGAGACTTTGCAACAGGCAAGCAGCCAGCATGGGATCAGACTCATTGCACATGATTTCTGGATCAGAGTTTGTGCTTGAAACCAGTCATGTGACATCCAGTCAGGTTCAGAACTCAAGTGGTGAATACTTGATGAATACTCATCCTGGTGTTCCATGATGGATACTGAACTCACAGGAATATTAACTTCACTGGAAACCTGTGCTTCTGCCAGTGCCTTAAAACTACACATGGAAGTCTGAAAAATAAAACAAGCCTTATTGGTAAACCTCTGAAATTTAGGTTATGCCTAAAAGTAATTTTAAAAACCCCATCTTCAGACAACTATTTTTATCCCTGTGGTAATAGTTAATTGCGTAATTGACTATTTTAGCCTAACACTTTTATTCAAAGGTAAATGCCAATTTTGTTTTGGGTTTTTTTTGTCTGAATATTGTGTTCTCCCAAATGAATAACATCCATGAAAATTGCTGGTGCTTAATACTGCCCAAAATTACCTTCAGAATCCTTGTGAGAGATACTATATTCCGTTGTAACTTTGTGAGAAATGCTTACCATAAATATATGTAGATACTTTATGCTGGAAATCACTTTGAAATACTGAAACTATTATAAAGTTGATATTTCATGCAATAACATCTGTAATTTCATTATGAATTTTGTTTGGCAGTGGTTGACCATTCTCGTTCAAAGCCTTATTTGTATTCAGTTAACTTAGAAGAAGGGTCGTCTTTGCAATGCTTCCTGAGCTTGAAGCCAAAACAGGTAGGTTTATGGAAGAGTGGTGATTAAGTTAATTAAAATCATGTTCCGTGATGCTTCTGTGGTGGGAGAATAGAGATTTCAGATTAACGTTTTAGTGTGTGCAATAGTTTTATTATTAGTAATCCAATTCTTAAGAAAACAAATTCTGAAATAACCTCTGTATAACTTTAAGGGTTTGCGTACACAAAGAAAATACACTTTCTCAATGGCTTAAAAATGGTGTAAACTAGTACTGAAATGTGCTACCACACGTTCATTAAATCATTCAACAAACTAGCAGCCTTCTTGTTTTTGCAGCTGTTCTTGCCTGATTTTCCAAGATGACCAAGAAACTGCAGACGTAGATGAGTGTTATGTGTCATAAAGATTGGCAAAGTTGCTTTCTGGTTGAGCTATTTGCGGCAAAAAAAAAAGAAAATATGAGACTTTAGGAGTTAGCTTTACACTGGAAAATTAGCATTTTATTGTCAGTAACTGTCAATAGAGAGTGCTCTAGTGAATTTTAAATCCAACCCCATTGAATAATGCTTTGGAAATTGAAGGTTTGGGGATTCCACATATTTGGAGCACAATGAACTGCAAGAAAACTTAGTCTTTGATATTATGAACCAGCTTCAGAACAAGCAGCTGGGGATCACTTCTACAGCATATAAACCTGTTGCATTGTCTGCACTTTTACCTTAGAAAAAGAAATTAACAACAGAGATTATGTGTCTTGGAAGGGTCAGGAGTATTCTTTTTCCACCACCATCCACCTCCCACCCCTGCCTTCCCAGCAGTATAAAATGGAATTCCTTTTTTCAAAGCATCATTCAAATAATATTTGCATATTACAGGCTATGTCTGGTAATGTGATTTCCTTCTGTGTACACATGGAAGGTATTGGAGTGAGTTTATAGCACACACACTACTCTGAAATGATTTTTCCTGACAGAATATGAGTCAATAGATTCATAAAAAATTCCTTCTGTAGTATGGCAGGCCTTGACTGAAGGGAAAAGGAATAGTTGTCATATCTTTTTAACTATCTTGACACTTCTAATGCAACACTCTTAAGCAAGGTAGTCAGAATAAGACTGGATACAGTGTCAGCAAAGTATATAGTTGTTTTCAAAATGGCACCTATGGAATATCACAAGTGACCTATAATCAAACTGGAGAAACTCAGCAAAGGAAAATGCTGGTATTTTCCTTTAAGTAGGAAGGGTCAATAATGGGAATATAGGAGCAGATAATGCTCTGGGAGTAATCTGTGTGTATGGTATTGGAGGCTGCAAGCTGAACAAGAATTAAGAGTAGAGACTTACCATAACAATAGGAATAATATTAATAAAGCAAAGAAAATAATTATTCTAATCAGGGCTGATAACACTTTAGCTGCACACTTTTCCCATGGGGTGCCATGTTTAAGGAAAGAAGTGGGGCAATTCCACTTGGAAAGAAAGTCCATAAGAAAGCAATGGAAATGAGCAGAACTCTGTTTCCCATTGTGACATTTGAGCTCTATTCCTATTTCCTTTCCTTGTCAAGTTTGCAGGATGGATTAAAAGTAGAAATGTTGCTACTGACACTGCTGTAAATTGAAGTGACTAACAAAATTAATATTTCTGAAGAGTGATGAAATAGTAGCTGGCTCTGTATGCTTAATTTAGCTTGTCACCTGAACATGATGTTCGGTGTTGCTGTTCATTATTTATGAGCATGTCCAACTGTCTTTTGATACTGGTGTACACTGGCTTAATTGCAGGCAAGGTTATGCCAGTTGGAAATCTGCTTCAATTGTGGTATAAATTTGGAAAAACAGTAGTTCTGAACATTTGATTGGATCTATTTTATAATGGCTCTTCTCAAAAAAACCCAACCAAACAACCGAACAAAAATCACAGCAAAGAAAAAGAGGTTGTAGAATATATTGCATCTATTGATTACAGATTTTATTTTACTATTTTCTGATGTGATCCTTTTTCAATTTTTCAGACTCTGGGTTTAAATGTTTTTCAAATTTTAAGAATTATTTTTGTCAAGCAGAGTTAACTTCCTTCAGAAGCAAGGAAATAAACATTTCAAAAAGGAATCTTTCCTGGGGCCCCTCATACCTCAGAGCCAACTGATAAATGTTGCTTTATTAAACGTTTTTACTTAAGTTTCCCTTCTCCCTGTGTGCTCAGAGTCCTTCTGTCTCCCTTTACCCTTGGTGCTGGGTAAGCTGGATGCAACCAGTGCTTCCCTTCTGCTTCCAGTGAGTTCCTGCCTGTCAGGAGCAGCTCACTGCTGGGCAAGACATGCCCAAGGACCCTCCCAACTTCCAACCCACCAGTACTCACAGCTGAGCAGCCCTGAGTTGGTGCAGCACCGTCACAGCTGGCCCCAAGAGCACTGACTAATGTGAAATGAAGTTGCCCAATATGGCATTGACTACAGGCAGCATCTGGAAGTACATGTAGCCCCCGGGATGTAACTTTTCTTTCATTTAACTCCTGCAAAGTAGAATTAATAAAAGCATAGTTCTGTTAAGAAAGTGGTCCAGGTACCAGCATCTCTTACTGTGATCAGAAACTCTCAGTAGTTACTGATTCTTAAAACATTTTCCTTTGGATCTTTATTATTCTACCTCATCTATAGTCCTCATTTTCTCACCAGATTTCTTTCCTGATTTTACAGTTTCGAAAAACACCCCAAACCTCTAATCTCTATATGTTGAACTTCCCCTCTTCAGGTTTCACAGTTGCAAGTGCTATTTCCTGCCTCTCTGCACTTGAACAGCTGTTTCTCTGATCTCATCTCTGTTTTTCTGACAAGTGCTCTTCCCCAGCTTACCTCCCAGATGCTACAAACCCTCTGTATCCCATCAGGTCACATTCTTTTCTGTCTGCCTTCTGGTTTTACTAGAACTTCCTGCTGTTGTAGTCATTACTGACAATGCTACCCTATAAACCAACAAACCCCCACTATACTGATGTTTTCTTTAACAAAGGGGATACTAGGACTAAGGAAAAGTAAAAATAATCCAGGAGCACTGCTGTAAACATAAAAATCCCATGAAATTATTTTAGTGTACTTAAAAAATTTATTAAAGCTACTTGAATTATTAATGTAAGGTTCCAAGTAATTTAGTCTTGACTGCAATCTTGAATTCTGCTAAAAAAACCTTCAGATCAACAAATGTAGTGTATATACAGGAACTTTTAAGAACAGCTACAATTCTCACTAAAATATAATATGTATTAATACATGGGACATCAAAAGATGCTCTTAGAGATGAAGCGTCTTGGCATGCTTGAAAAATAAACCTTAAAAAACATTGACCCAATTCCTTCAGTATTCTGAGTGAGAAAATGGAGTGCATGCATTATAGATAAGGCTGGGATGCTGCTCAGACACGGTGTGGCTGTGCCCTCCTGCTATTCCAGTGTCTCTGAAGATGTTAGAGGTGACAGGGCACTGCACCTCACTGCAGAGCGTTTAACCTTAGTGTTTGGTGGCTGTGAAAGTCACAGCTGTCAGTGAAAGCAGTCTGTCTGTCTGTCTGTCTGTCTGTCTGTCTGTCTGTCTTGTCTCTGTGTTTCTCCAGGCAGGATGATCCCCCTGCTCACAGAGGTCCTGCAGGGTCTGCTGGGGAAAGCATGCAAAAAGCATGCAAAGCAAAGTGCAGTACTGTAGTGCTTCAAAATGATTTTTTTTTAATAAACCCTGCTGGAAAATAACAAATTGCAGCATCTTGGAAAAAGGACAAAATACACAGCTGTGTAATAATGAAGCCTTCGAGTGCCTTTGATTGAGATAAATAGAACAAGTCACACCTGTCAGAGCTTATTGCTTAGGCTTGCTGTAGGGAGGTGACAGGTGTTTTGGTGGGGTGTTTTGTCCTTTTAAATGACTCTTTTTTTTGAATGAAAGAACAGATTTGTGGTGTTAGAAGTGAATTCTGTGGAAAATCTGCAGCTGTGGAATTACAGGGTATTGTTGGTGCATCATCTCTGACCATATACAAAGGAAAGATTTAATTTTATTGCAGTGCTTTGAATGATTGCTTTGAACAGCAGTTACATTATTCATTGTGGAAGCTGCTTATCTGTGATATAAACCTGGGGAATGAAAGATTTCAGTATGTTTTAAGGAAAAGCTCATGTTAAATTTGAGGGAAGGCTGGGAGTGTATGGTAGATTCAGCTGCAGGACATAAACCCTTGGCTTTGCAGTTTAAATTTGAATTAAATTGATTTTTTTCTAATGTACATTACATTTTGTCTCCTTGTATCACTGCTGAATTTGTGTGTTAGAGGTATAAATAAAGAAACTTTAAGGTCAACCTTTACACAAATGCTTCAAGATACTTGAACAATCTGCATGGTATTATATAATAAATACAAGAGTATTATTATCTTTTACAGATGTCTTAATGTAATTTTAAGTAATAAATTAGCTTGTTGATTTATGTGCAATTCCTTGTGAAGTTGTACTGTGAAAGAAAGTGCTGTAATTTTAGAGAGATGTCACATATTCTTTGGGCTAAACACACTATATGGTTTCTGAATTAGCAAAATTTGTATTCAACCTTGAGAATATATGCTCTATTAAAATAATAATTAGAGAATTATATTTTATTCTTTCTAAGATATCTTATTGCCTTGGAGTACTTTGTAAAGATAGAAATGAAGTAACTGCTTTGAAAGTGTTTTCTGAAAATAACATTATTTTTTTCTACTCTCAGATTACCACCTGTCTTTTTAAAACTTCTTTTGAAGTATTTTAATTCTAAGACTCTCACTTTGTAGATAATGCCTCCTTTCCAGTAAATGTGCATAAGTAGTGTACATCAGGATAGGAAAAATGTTTCTTATAATGATATTAGCAAACAGGAGTGTTTGTGAAAAAACTCTCTCTAGTCTGCTTCCTTCCTGCCCTTCCCATGTTCATTGATGTGTGAAGTTAAATGCAGCTTCAGGAAAATATCTCAATAGATAAGTAACTATAAAGTATTCATAAATTATCTAAAAAGCAAGTGTAAGTCCAGTAATAATTTAAGGATTTATTTTTTAAATATTGTAATTAGTTTTTTAAGCGTGCAATCTTGCAAAAGAAGGAATTTTCTATTATGGAGTTTGAAAAATGAAACATTAATCACAAGAGTTTTTTTTAATATTTATGGAAAGAAACATAATGATTCTACTTGCAAAGTCCTAATAACTGAAATGAATTTTTAATTCTGTTTCAGCAACGTGTATGTGTATGAATTATAATATGATTTCTACTTACATATAATTTTTAAAGGATTTTTTTTATTTATAATGTAGTTTACATAATGTGCAGTTAATGTATGAATAAAATAAAAGATTTATGATTTGTTCTCAATTATGTAAATACATTTCTATGAGTTATGTTGGCTCTGAATTTGCACCACTGTACTTCATAGCAAACGTAGGTTTTCAGTGAACATCATGATCTGCGTGTGGTGAATTGAGTGTGTTTCACATATTTGCTTTCGTTTGCCAGTTCTTAGAAAAGAAACCCCTTGTTGTATAGTAAGGCAAAACCAAGTTTTCCTGATAGTTGGGATGAAAAACAGGTTTTGATTTGCTCCTTTGGGAGAGGGATAAAGGGATTCCGTCTTTTGTTGTCTGACCTAAATGTACCAGCATTGATGAAAAACAATTGCAGTGCTAGACTGCACTCCTTTGCACAGCCAGTGCTGTCATTATATCTATAATAGACTAAATATTTTAATCTCACTGAACTTGAAAAGCTTAGTTTTGTTACAAGAATGTATTTTGAAGATGTAACTTGATGAAGTATTTTATGTAGGTGACGAGGTACTAAAAATAGAAGAGTATGTAAACCAAAAATCAAATCAGGAGATTTTTACTCAATTTTTTATGACATATCTTGAGCATTAGTTACTAAAAATATTAAATTTTAATTTTGAAAACCAGTTGTATATTATAAAATCTAATCATTATTAGATTTGAAGTATCAATATAAAGCAGGGGACTGTGGTAATCTTGCTGCAAAAGCTGGCCCTCATTCCCTGCTTTCACTGAGCTAAGCACAAAAAGACAAAACGTTGCACAGGGCTCAGCACGCCCCTCACTCTCCAGGAGTGTGTAACTGTGTGTCACAGACCCTGCTGGGACGCCAAACACTCCCAGTGCTGCGTGCTTGCTTCTCAGTGGCTGTTACAGATGGATATGCACCTCATGCCCTGGCTTAGGACAATTTTGGTTTTCTTTCCTGTCGTATATATATATATTCCACTCACTGCCACAGATGTGAAAGTGAAGAATGATGCACTATTTTCTGCAGTTTTTGAAAGCTTTTAAACGATTCATAACATCCTTATATAGCTGGTTTTACTGCTTTTGCAAAGCAGTATGAAGATTTTATAGGTCTAATTCCTTTCTCGAGATTTCAGTGGCCTTCAAGGTGAAAACAGAATTTGAAGGACTCTAAAGGGGTTTTAGTGCAGAAGTTTTGGGGTTTTTTCCCATTACCTTTATTAAGGTTATCCATACCTTTTTTTCTGGGGAGCATACTACCTTAGTAAGTTGGTTCTTGGAAAGACACAGCAAGAGGCAAGAAATATCTCTTTGAAAGTGCATTTTGAAATAAATGTGGCCCTTATGATGCACATTCTGTCAAGAATGAGGATTCTGTACAAAACACCATCTTTTAAGTTCTAAACCCCACTTGGGAATGTGATAGCACAGATAAAATGAGGATCAAAATCACTGGAATTCAGACTCCTAGCATTCAGTGGCATTTAATTGCAAAGGTTTTAAGACTGATTTTTTCCCTAAGGTTTCTCAATTTTAGCTCATGTTTCAGCTTTGATCTCAGAGCCCATTTTGTTTATGCTGGGTGTACTGTAATGGTTGACCTTTGCTCTTCAGCCTTTTAGAAAGGCTTCCATAACTTACGTAGGTTTGTTTTCCCTCCTCTTTTCTCACATGAGCTTCTGCATTTGGGCCATGGCTCCAGTCTTTTTTCACTCATGAGAGGGGCGGGAGTGGAACACAACACTGATTTACCAGAAGCCTTGTCTGTAGCTCTGTTGATAACCCCGATACTTTTGGTCATACAGCTTTTCCAGAATGGGGGAAAAAAAAACCTGGGCACTGCTTACTTAGAGAACTGATTCTGAGTTCCAGTAAATTAACATCTTGTTAATATCATGAGCAAGTCCAAAATTCCAACAATTCTGCCAAAAGAGTAAACCACTCAGATGGTTCAAGAGATACCTACTGATTTTTTTGGGAAAGCGACTACAGTATTTATTTTTCCTTTAGGTGGCAGTATATGACTTCATTCTTCCAATTGCTACGACTCGGGCCAGTTCCCCACCTCCACCTCCAGTTCCTCCTGGGCCTCTGAAGCGCAGCGCCCTTGCGCCTCAGCCACCCCAAGTGACCACGGCTCTTCCAGTCTGTAGAGTCAAAGCAACTGGTGGGTAAACCAGGGCATTAAAGACCTGCTGGGTACATCTATTTAGAATGATATTACTGCTTTGCAGAGAATTGCTATTTAATTGGAATTTGTGTAATGTGTACATTTCTTGGAAACTTGCAAAATTTTCAAGTTCTGATTTGTGTTTTTAAATATGCTTAAAGCTGAACTTTCTATACCTAATCACAACATGTGGAGAAAATATTTTTCTATATAGCCATTTGAATTATGTAAAAATAGTTTACCAAAACTCTTTTTTGTCTCTGCCGATTTACTAGTATTTCTAGACCTCATCATGCAAATCCCAGTAATTACAATAGTTCCTCTGAAAAGTGTAGAAAAGTAGAACGTCAATAATTCTTTTTTAGTCTTCTCCTGTCAAAACTAGGATCTCTAGCTGTATTTAAAACTCCTTTAAAGCGGCTCTGAATGGCCCTGATCCCATCTGGCTTGTCAGAGGTTGTTAATAGCCAAAGTTACAGGCCATTTGCCTGCAGCAAAGAAGTTGATATCTTATATAATTCCTCTATGCTTTTTGCAGAAGTAATTTGTGGATCTCTTTAGTCTCCTGTCCTATTCTTACTGTCATGTAGATCTATAAATTGTGAATATTTGAGTACACTGGCTTTCCTAATATCAGTTTTTAATGTATAATCACTGTTTATTTGCGATGAGAGTGAAGTACAAAGCACCTTCATAGAATTATGTTTGTGTAATGTTTAAACCTCTTGGGATCTGAAGAAGGCCTGAAGAAGGCTTGGCCAGTTAAATGCCTAATGTGGGGTAAAAGCAACTCTAATTTATTGGGTTTTGTCTATATTTGTTTTTATTTCCTTTGTTTTTCTCTGTAACTTTGAGTCTTTTGAGATCTTTTAAAATATCAAAGAATTCTGAGAGACCTTCTTTGGATCATGTCATGAAAGTAAATTCATAGTAAGTGTTCCTAAAATATATTTAGTTTAAGAACATATAGAATAAAGGTGAGTGTACATATGTATATGAGATTATTAGGAAACACATCTCTAAGTAAAAATATGAATCCAAGTCGCAAATTTATAGTGCAGAAATTTTTTAAGTAATGTGAAGAAAAAAGAAAATGTTTATTTCCTTTTCCCTTTCTTTGTGGAATAGATGCAGTCACTAAATCTCATGGATAATTGACAATCTTATCCAAATTTTATCATACATTTGTATTTCTGCTGTGTAGAATTTTTTCAAATTACATGTATCAGCCAACAACAAGTAAACATAATATAAAAGTAAATATATAATACTTTCAATTCTAAGAAATAGTTGAAAAAATAAAGTGCCACTTCCATTAAAATTTGAGTTTTGAAATTAAATTCTTACTGGGAATCCTGATGGTCTGGGAGGAGGGAGGGAAGTCTAAATAAGTGTCTTTACCACTCAGTATTTCAGATAATCATATGGGTGCAGGCAAGGACACAAATTACTTTTATTGTTAAAAAAAGAACTTGATGATTTCATTACATTCTGACAGCTTAAACATTAGGCCTGTTATTGATTCCTTTCAGATTATCATGTTAAAAGCTAACACTGAGTAAGATGTATCTTGCAAGTTCTAAATTTTGATTTGATAAATATGCCCAATTCTCACTGCTGGATGCTTTATGGCACATTTTTTTCTGCTCTTACAGTTTTGATTTTCCTGGGATAATTTTTGTGGTTGACTGCAATTCACACTGCATGGGACAGTGTGGTTGGATTAAATCATTATCTCATATCTGCTGTTTGTACTCAGGGTTGTTCACTCTGAGAAAAGAATCACCCTAATCTTGGGGTGGTCAGCACAGTCTTTTAACTTCAGCGGAGCCCATATGTTTTCAATACACTAGGAACCTGTTTTTTGATTATAAAAAAAACAAAAAACAAAAAACAAAAAACAAAAACAAACAAACAACAACAACAAAAAAAAAAAAAAAAAACAAAAAACAACAAAAAAACCCCACCAAAAACGTTTGTGGACTGTCTCAGCACCTGGGAAGGAAAGCAGTTCTCTTACTTAAATACTTTTCCCTGGGGAAGTATCTATCTGTTTGTAACAAAGAACTGGAAGAGAAAAATCTCAAACAAACCAGGACAGAAAACTCAACTTGAAAAGACACAAGTCTAATCTCAGCCTGGTACAAAGGAAAAATTTGTATTATCATTGTAATGGCTTCATGGGAGCTACCATATGTTTTAGTAATCCAGCTCACAATTTTTTTGGTTGGGTAGATAATCTCCTTTCCCTCTCAGAGTTTCAGCTGTGCTGCGTTCTCCTGGTACAGGCAGTTTCTGAGAGAGCTGAGGACTTTGTGAGTGACATAGTTGCATATTGGTGGAAGGGTTCCGGCAGATTCTGTTCCTACTTTGAAACAATATTACCTTAAAGAGTTTATATACCTTGGATTCAGAGAAATAAAGATAATATTTTTGTTTACATAATGTAATGTATGTGATTAGGAAATTCTTTGGGTTTTTTAGAGGGATAAGAGAATTGATCAACACTGGGCATGGAGCAGACTTGCAGGTTTTAATAAAAGGATCCTGTGTGCTTGGATAGGTTCATTTACAGTGTTCTTTCCAAGAAGAGGCTGTGGGAACACATACCTTTGATTTTCTAAACCCCCACTTTAAAACTTCTACCTTTGTGACAATTTCTTTGTTGCAGCTAATGAAATTAGGAGAAATGCTGTTTTGTATAAAATCTTCCAAGTCTGGTCTAATGATTACCATCAGAAATGTAAGTGCATTCATCTGCAGTAGGAAGATCATGTGACTCTCGTGATATGAAGGAGAGGTGCTATAAGTCTGGTAGATATAAAATTTAAATGATTTTAATGTGACTGAAGAATCATAATAAGACAAAGTTAAATTACAGTAACCATGTATATAGTATGGGAGCAAAAAAAAGGGGAGAAACTTTTTTCTAAACACGTGCAGAGACAGTGATTTTATGAAGGTGCTTTGAGAAAATATTTGTCAAATGATGCTGTATAAACATTTTAAATTGTTTTTTTCAATAGTATTTCAATCAATATTGGAGTTCTCCACAATGGAACTTAAATTTGAACAACATTCAAGTAACATGCATTTAAAAATTGCTGATGGGCATGTGAACTCTCAGGTAATGACTTTGTCATTGTCATTTCTTTCAGTTTTTGATTTCATGTTTATCTTTTAATCATTATAAATTTTTTTCCAAAATTTAAAATTGGGCTTGTACTAACTCTGATAATATGAGAGTGTGGGCACCAAGGGAAATTGACCATGAATTGTGTAAGAAATAGATATAAACAGAATAATTCTGAAGATTTTCTGCACCTGCCTATACCAGTAAATGAGACAGTGATGGTGCCATGATGCAACTGATTTGTGCCATGATGGGCCATACAGTGAAACTGCTGTTCCAGTGCCTTGTGTGGTACTGACTGTGCCAACTGACACTCCCAAAAAATTCCATGCCATGACTTAGGGCTTAATAGGGAAAAAAGGCACTAAATAGAGTATTTGCAACACAGGTAATTTGTATGAATGCAAAACATACCTAAAATAGTTTATTGTTTCTAATTCCCGAGGGCGTTCGTTGTAAATTATAAAAAAATGGGTTTGACAATGATGGAAACACTTGAAATGCTTTTTCAAGTGCATTCAGGAAACAATGATAATACAAACTCAAGGCCTTTTCCTAGCTAGGGATGTTTCAAAAGCTGAGAGAGTAACTCTGAGATAAAGGAATTAAATTTTTTGTTTGTTTGTTTCCATTGTCATCTTATTGAATTGAAAGAATGGGTTTTGAAAACCTATTCTGAACTTCTTCAATTTTCACCATCTCCACCTGTAAGTCTAGATGTGAGCCATCTGTTTAGTGCTTGCTGTGCTTCATTTTTGTCAGGAATAAGTCCTCAAGTCTATTTGGCTAAGCACTCCCACTGTGATGCTTTGATCTATTTACCTCACATAAATGAGGTTTTTCCATTCTGGAAAGAAAGTATTCTCTGTGAATGTGGTGAGTGACTGGAAAGCATCTAGGCTGTGCAGATAGACATACTCACCTTTGTGCCTCACAGATATAATAAACTGAATTCTTCATAGCTTTCTAGTGCTGTCTTGCTTTCCCTCTGGTGTGTTTGCACAAAGTGCTTAGGAGAGAGTAATGTGAAAAGTATCACTGTGTTTGCTGCTTTCCCTCTTTCAATATCTACTCCTTTTCTGAAAATATTTACAGAACATTGTCCTGAAGAATGTCTCGAAAGAGAGAGTGACATGGAAATTGAATTTTGATGATGTAGACAAAAACATAGAAGATGGTATTTTCAGATTTAGTCTGAAGACTGGATGTCTTCGTAGGGGAGAAGAAGTCAGTATTGCTGTGTGTTTCTGCCCTCGTAAGTAATTTTATGAATTCTCCTATAGATAGTTTGGCCATTTTCATAGGTATGTTTAAATAGGGTTTTATGATGAATCAATACTAGTACTTACTTTCATCAACTTAAGGTTTTTTTGGTTCTGAGAAAATAAGACAGCTGCAGACCTAACAAAAAGCATGGAATCACTGTATTTGAAATGGCATTATTTGAAAATTCTGCTTTGCACATAAAAGCATCAGGTTTTTCACAGAAAAAGCATCAAGGACTGGGATAGCTGTATCATTTTCAGTGCTGCTCCTTCAGGTGCATTCAGGTTGACTGACTTAGGTACTAAAGCTTTCCAAGGGTACTTGGAATGCTTATGAACTTTTTTCTAAATAGCCATAATTTAGATAAGAATAGAAATTTCCTGCCTCAATGAGATATAAAATAACTTGTCTATGGTATTTTTTGGAGTAGACTGCTTGGGCAATGGGTCCCTAAGCAAAATATGTAAAATAGATTTCGAACAAAAATTGGGAGCATGCAGGTAATCAACCACATAACTCCAGAAAAGGAATGGAAGAAGAGGAAAATTAGGATTCTGCTTTTTTTCCAAGCCAACTATTTAGAGTAGACAGTGATACACAAGATTCATAAATTCATAGGGTGTAACACTGTATTTTAGCTGATAAATCCCACCAGCAAATGCAGCTGATGCCTACAGAACCCTGTCCTGTTGACAGTTTCAGTGCAGTACTTTTGGGGCTGCAGCATTGTCAAGGGGAAGAGAAGTTGAGTCAGTTGGATCTGTTGCTGAGGCAGCAAGTGAGCATCTCTGTGCTAAAGAAAGATGTTGCTGTTATCCTTTATCACAGCGTTGAAATATGTAACCTCAATTAATCACTGCAAACAATTTAATATAGGCAAAGAAAAATATAGATATAAGATTACTTCCATGACTCTGTATGATAAATTGAGAGGACTGCATTAAATATTGTTCTGTAAATGTTGTGGATATGCAAGAGCAGTGTTTAATTGCACGTGTTGCTTGGAGTTGCTTTTTTGTTGCAGACTGTGAGGCAGAGAACAACATAAAAATAAAAGCCAATATTTTGAATTACTGGATAAATGGTATGTGTAAATGCAGATGTGTATATACATAAATATGACTGATAAATTACTGTAATTTGAAGTTATCTGTATTTTTGCTGTGTTCCCATATCTTTTTGTTTACAGAAAATCATAAATAACTGTAAAGATCAATTACCCCTAATTCAGTGTTCTAAGTATTTTCCCAAGATTTACAGCCTACTTGTACTGTACCTTCAGTGAATATCATTACTCTCTCTTGTGAGAGAGCATTAGATACATCAAAACCACACAGGAGACCTAGTTAAGGAACATGGGGTGCTAATCACCTTCAGAGGTTTGTACTGGAAAGTTGTAGTATGCAGGGGTGAACAAACCTTAAAATGAACTGTGAGTGTGCATGAGGGTAATTTGTTTAAATATGCTGCAGCAGTTATGATAGAGTACAAAGTGCTATGGTAAGCTGCAATGTTTAATTAAATGAAAGAGCTTGTGTGTATGATAAAATGATACTACCTATTGAAAGAGTATTCTAAAAATAGAGATTTTCAAGAACTGAACACATATTAATATGATCCTCTTCTGCTGTTTTATAGTACAATGCTTAACAGTATAGGATTTTTTTCACTGTATCTAATTGTGGTATGCAAAAACTTATCCCCAGCAAAGGAAGTTACAATGAATTTGTTCTTTTGGCTTCCCTTAGTAGGAGTTCAGAGCCCCTGGAAGATGTGATAATTATGTAATGGGCACAAATTATAACTTTGATACTTTGATTGTGTCATTTTTTTTTTTTTGGTCTGCAACAGCAAGATATTTCTGTGAAGAAAATATTAGTTTACTTTTTATTTTTTCCTTTTTCCTTTTTCCTTTTTTTTCTTTCTGTAGGACACCTGTAAGTTCTAGCAATCTGTGGCTTTTCTTCTTTGAAGTCTATATTTTAGTGTGTGCAGATTTCTTATTGGTATCTATTTATGCTGAAGGGGTAAAGATGCAATAGCACCTGAATTATCATAAGGTCCAAGGCAACTAAACTGAAACTGTGCTTTTGGGAGACAAATGTAGGAACTGCATAACCATTTAATACAAACTTGAGACGGTGAGAAGAGCAGATGGTGATTTTCCTTTCTTCTCATACACCCTGAAAAGATCAAAACCTGTGCTATTACAGAGTTAATATTTCTGGAGGAGAAAAAGAATTTCCCATGCAGTTCTGCAGATTTTGTTAGTCCATGGCTGCTCTAGATTGATGGATTTGTAAGTACCATCAAATATCCCTAAAGAAAATTTTCACATCTGCTGGACTAGAAATCAATGGTGGTATATGAGAATGGTAACAGCAGCCCAGGCTTTGACAGAGGTCATGAAAGGTGTCAGGAGAGGAATAAATTCTTAACTTCAGCTGTCAGTTCAGGACATAATTTTCATTAATTTCAAAATAATTTATTTAACATGAAATATCCTGAAAACATTGGTCCTAGGTGTTCCAAAATAATGAACAAATCTTAATAAAGAACATAATTCACTTTTTTTTGGTCTTTGCATCTGTTTAAAATGATCATGGTATTTCAATGTCCTGGCGTTTCTGACATAAACAATAATTTATTGGTTTACATACCATGCCAGATTTTGATGTTAGTAAATGTGTGGAGCCAAACAGAATGATCAGTGATGCAGGATAGGCACTGTCTGTTCTGCTCTTTGAGTGAGTCAGGGATTCTATGGCAGGGAAAGTATAGATGGAAGGTTTGTATGAGAAAAACTTAACACTACTATTTTCTAACTTTGAACCTATGGGTGAAAATATGAATGTTTTAGAATGTGAGCTAGTGAAAATAGCACATTCTTTGGTACTGACATATGCTTCTGTGTGTTTCTTCCTTCATTGTGTTCCATCCCTATGGTATTGGTTATGGCCTTTCACTTCACCCTATGTCATACATTTACATGAAGAGAGGACACCAGAAGTACAGTTTAGTAACAGCGCAGGTGTAGGACAGGCTCACACATGGGAATAACTTGTATAGAACATCCTTTCTTACAATCCTGTTTTCCTCTTCATCCATCTCTGTGATTTTTTTTCTGTTGCTTTCTCATCTTTTCTTCATAAAAGGGCTAAGTGCCAGAGGATGATGTGTTCCTGTTGTATCAAAACCTAGAAGCAGAATCTTTTCAGCCTTCTCAGCAGTATTGCCTCCTAAAGTTGATTTCCATTTAACATGGATTAGTCAGATGTTTGCTGCACAAACAGTGCAGCAGGTTCCTATCAGAGCTGGTTTTCACTTTGCCATTTTCATGTTTTCTGGTTTAAAATGAAGATCCCCAGGTCATGTTCTGGTGACGTAACAGCTTCCATGACGCTCGTCTATTATCACCTCCATTAGGAAATTAGCTCTTAGAGGAAGGGAAAAAGACAAAGTACTTTGAAGACACAAGATTTTTTTTCTTTTTGTATGTAAACAGTGACAGCTCTTTCTCAGGCTGTGAAAGTAAGGATCTGAGATAATCTCAGAAGACCCTGTTGTGTATTTTGTTCAGTCACACGTGTGTGTTCATACAGACACATAAAATACAAAATTTTTTTTTACTATCTTCTCCTAATTATTAGCTGAGGATGTTCCCATACTGATCTGATTGAGGGGAACCAAAGGGAAAGGTGTTTATTCTAAAAAATTAAAATATTATACTTTTTTTGGGTTGTTTTACAACACATCATTGCAGATTTATTTCTAAATCCAGGAGTTGTTCATTAGTTTGCCCTCAAAACTGCTGATGTTGCTAGCTCTTCAGCAGGTGGGAATGACTGAAGGTTGGGTAAGTGGCAGTGCATGATTTGGAATATCATTTTCATAGTGTAACAGCTGTGGAAGGAAGCACTTTTGTCCATGTATCAGCGAAAGAAAATGTGTTTTTCTATCCTACAGAGAACTGCCTTGCAACAGGAAGCAAGGTGGCCTGAGAGGGGGCAGAACACAAGGAAATCTTTATCTTTGCTGTGGTCATACCCAGCAGCACTGTAGGGAACATCTGGAGAAGGATGTTGGGTCATCCCTTCCCTTTTTTTTTTTTTTTGGTGGACCTGGCAATGTTAGGGTTGCTGTTGGTGTATCTTACAGATTTTTTCCAAGCTAAATGATTCTCTGAGATGGGAGAGGCTCTGAGTGGAGGATAGAACCTCCTGCTGGCCCATGTGAGGTTACTTGGCCACACTGTAGGTTTTGGAGCCATCTTTGAAGTGTAGTAATTGCCCTGTTAAAAGGCACCAACTTTTCCATGTCTTGGCAGTCAGATTCTTCCAATAGTTACTCCTTCATACAATAAGCATTCACTGTGTCAATTAGTGTAATTCAAAGTATACTGCAATTCTTAAAATTCTGCTGTTGTATTGATATCATATATGATGGAATATTAATGCAATAAACTCATTTATTGTAGTTAGAACCCAGAAAAAATTCTGACAAGTTAAAAAAGTGTGAATTTCTGGTTTGCTGCAGGCAAGTGTTCTGAGATTTCTTAATAAATATTCTTCTGATACAGTATTTGTGTTATGTTAAACTACATTTTGAGAAAGAAAGCAGTACTAAATTCTGAAAAAAATTTAATAACGAGCAAAAAATCCAACCCCAAACCTCTTACTATAATTCTTTTACATGCCTGTATTTATGGTAATGTATATATTTTTCAAAATCTTTTCACAGCTTGTCCTGGGACATACACATCTGAAATATCCATGTATCTAACCCATAATCCATCACAATACAAACTCACACTGTCTGGCACGCTGAGGTCACCAAAAATAAATTTTCATCCCCCCTTTTTAATGCTGATGCCAGTTCCTCTGGATGAGGAAAGTGAAGCAGTTGTCACCATCATTCCACAGGAGTTTATAAGGTAAAAATCTCAAAGTAAATTTATTACAGAAATCCTGAATAATTCTTGGCTTTTCTCACTTCTGAAAAAGTGAATTAATTTTTGTTTGTGAAGGTTAGTATTAATTTTCTGCTCAGCAGAAGAATCTGCATATTTAAGAGAAAATTAATGTGATTAATACTGTTGTACATTCAACACACCCATGTTTTGTCTTCAAACGTTCCTGCTTCATGAAGTGTCTATCTTCTGATATCTTTACTCTATGAATTTATATCAGAAATACAAAGTTACTATGGATAGAAAAAAGTTAAAAGCAGAGACCTACGAGAATTTTTGTTGGGTTTAGCCAGATACTAAGGTTTTGTATCTTACTTCTATTTTTCACATTGTGATAAGATAAAATCTTTCTGTTATTTTATTTTCTCTACTCCACAGGCTTGAGATTTAGCTACTTGAACAGTTGGTGGGGTTGCAGGTTTTGGTGGTTTTTTTTTTCCTTCTTCGTTTGTAAGGTTTTATTGAAAAGGTCAGCAGAAATGTTTTAATCCTGCCACTTGTTACAATAAAAAATCCATATATTTCTCATTTTTCTCTGGGTCACTCACTTTATCCTGTTACTTGAATTTAAAAGAAGGCCTTTTTGTAATCGTCAAATAATGTAGCATAACCCAACATCACAAGTATTCAAATTTTTAAGGTACAACTTTGCTGTTTGTAATTAGTAAAGAGCAATAATATTTGTTTGATATGCTTATGTAGGAATCATTTCAATATTAGAATAGGAGCAAAGATTTCCTTTTATTGTAAATTAATGAAATTACCTTCCAATTATTATTGTCTTGCCTTGTCTGAGTTGTACTGGTTTATCAAGGGATTGGTCTGTTGTCAGTAACTCAGTGGTTAGAAGTGAAGGGATTCCACATGTGCCTGGACTGACTGCTGTTCTTATTTCAGAACTGAAACCTGTAACCACATAACTGGGGAAAGCATCTTCAGTATCTTCACAGATTTCCCCTTAGTATTTCTATTTTATAACTTGCTTTTACTTATTTGTGCAATAATGCAGTTTAATGAATATTAATGAAAGTTTTAAGTTTCAGAAACCTATTTATGCCTTTTGTAGCACAGTTAGGAGGAATCACTCCTCATTTAAGGGTCGAGGTATTGTGGGTCAGCATAAAATGTTCAGATACATACAAAGAAAACAAACTAGCATCTAAATGAAGAAAGAATTTTATTTTTTAAATTAGTTTCATTTGATTTGCATTTTAAAACTAAAGTTATTTTTCTGTATTCAACTGTGAAAGAGTTTTGAGAATGTGTGAATCTGTCAATCAACTTTATTACTGCAATCCTGTGACCACAAACACCTGCTATTTATGTTTAACACAGGCAATCACGAATTAGAGTTAAACTTCCTGAGCTTGAACTTGCAGATGGTACCAAGACTTGCCCTTTTTCTGTGCAGTTCCCAGAGGGACAAGATATTGTTCTTTCATCAGATGGCACAGCTAATGAACTGATTTGCCGTATCAGCTTCAGATCATCTAAGCCAATGTCATTTTTAGGGGATATGCTCTTCATCGATCAAGAAGAAAACAGGTAATGAGTGCAATTCAAATTCACCTGGGGGAAAGTTCCAGACTGACCAGGTTGGATATAAGACACAGAACTCATAAGGGTTGGGTAAAGGAATACAAGATCACTCTGAGAAAGCTGAAAATGGAAGATAAAATATTTTTTTTGACTGAATTACAATTCAAAACTAAAATATTCAGCTTTGATCTCTACGGTAAAATTCATCTAAGTGTCCATCTTAAGATCTTGTTTCAAGATCTCATTAATATCTGCTGGTAACTCATCTCTTGTTCATCTCTGCCAGGGATGGGATGAGAGGGTATATGCAAGAGCAAGAAAGATAGCCACTGTTGTGATTAAAAGTCATTCCTGTATGTATATTTTCAGTAAAGCAACTATTTTGAGGGTTAAATAATTCCACCCTTCAGCTTAGACAAGGCTTTTTTCTAAACATAAAACAAAATTTTATATTATTTTGATGCAAATGTTATGTACCTTTAAGTTATTGCTGCTCACTGGATTAGTATTTTATATTTTTCTGTATAGATTTTCAGCCAATAATCTATTTCTTATTAATTTTTTTTAATTCCAAGATTTAATTGCTGTGTGGGGTGTGATTCATAAATGTGTGCTAAAGCTTGCTGTAATTAAGAGAAAAGGATAATTTAAGCTTATGATGAAGTCTGAAATGTAGCTTCTGAGCAGGCACAATATTTAGTTTTAATAACTTTTTATATGATACACTAGCAGATTCTCAAACCTTGTTATAGAGAAATAAAGATTTCTCTTGTGTAATAAAATTTTTTCTGTATTTGCCATTAAAAGGAAATAAGGAACATGAGCCTCAATTTAAAGGCAAACTGAATGTATTTTTTTTTAAAAAGATAGCAAATAAAAGTCATCTAAGTAACATTAACAGCCATTCCTGCTCATGAGGGTGAAAAAAATTATGCTCCAGAATGTCAAATCATCTTAGAACTGCTGCTAGGTTTTAAAATGTAGTACTAAAGTATTTGTTAAAGGACAGAACTTGTAACAGCAGTTTGCTAACGTATATGGGATTTTCTGACAGGCAGTGGAGCAGTGGGTGGGCTGTAGGAGCAGGTGATATAAAACCTGAGCAAAACTGGATGAAATAACACAGCATCAAAAATAAAGGAATAATATGTGTGTCATTGGCCAGTGTGGTAATATTATTCATATTGGCTTTCAAAAGAAGTTATTTTTGTCATAACCAGAAAAATTCTTCCCTTCAGTTACCAAAGTCTGAGTAAGCACCCAATTCTCTAATCCTGAGCTTATTCCTTATTCTTCTAATAAAGTCCATAATAATTTATCCAGACTTGGATACATTTATCCAAGTCTGAATAATGCTGTTAGTACTATTATGTGCTTTGATATTGCACTTTGGAGTAATATGTAGCTGCAATTTCTTGTTCTCTGCGTATCTTCCCCTCATTCCTGCCAGCCCCCATGGGAGCCCTGCAAAGAGCTCAAACTTCAAACCTGACTCAATTAATTATCTAAGCATTTGAGCAATTTGTTTCAAACTGTGTAACTAATGAATTTAAACTGCTTTGTTAATTTAAGTCTTTTAGAAAGACAAGATTTCAGGGTCTTTTTGATCTTTAATAATAAAACAATGAAACCTATAGCCTTTTATAACACCTATAAAAGCTAACTGGTCTTGAAAAAGTTCCTGGACTGTTTAATAGGCCATGAAATCTCACAGTATCAGTAGCTGAAGATGTATTAATTTGTCAGGTGTTCTCTCTTTATATTTCCATTTTCAAAGTGATAATATGTACTTTAAAATGATTTGAACAAAACTTTTGGACTTCAACTCGTTTTCTGTGTTCTGGGATGTTCTTATTAAAATAAGCAAGTCAAGATTTTCATAGGTCAGTAAAATATTGTATTCTACAACTACTTAGAAAAAAAGCCTTAACTTCTAAGCAGAACTAGTTCTAGGCATATTTTGAAGCAGGAGTAATGTGGAGGCAAATACTCCATAGGGGTTGACCCTGGCTGGATGTCCGGCACCCACCAAAGCCTCTCTGTCATTCCCCTCTGCAGCTGGAAAGGGGAGAGAAAATACAATAAAAGGTTCATGAGTTGAGATAAGAATAGAAGAGAGATCACTCACCAAATACCCTCATGGGCAAAACAGACTCGAGTTAGAGATATTAATTAAATTTATTACTTAAAAATCAAGATAATGAGAACTAAAATAGAACCTTAAAAAGACCTTCCCCTCACCCCTCCCTCCTTTCTAGCTCTACCTCTTCCCTCAGCAGTGCAGGTAGACAGGGAATAGGGGTTATGGTGTATTCATCACACATTGTTACTGCTTCCACTTAGGGAGAGGTGTAATTCCCCTGCTCCACTATGGGTGCCCTCCCATGGGAGACAGTTCTCCATGAACTTCTCCAGTGTGAATCCATCCCATGGGCAACAGTCCTCCCAAAGCTGCTGTGGCGTGGGTCCCTCTTCCATGGGGTGCAGTCCTTCTAGGAGAGGCTGCTCCAGCATGGGTCCCCCATGGGGTCACAAGTNCCATGGGGTTACAAGTCTTACCAGGAAACCTGCTCCAGCAAGGGCTCCTCTCTCCACAGGTCTGCAGGTCTCTGCCAGGAGCCTGTTCCAGCACAGGCATCCCATGGGCTCACACCTCCTCCCCTCAGCACCCGCCTGCTCCAGCATGGAGCTCCTCCATGGGCTGCAGGTGGATCTCTGCATCCCCCGTGGATCTCCATGGGCTTTAAGAGCACAGCTGCCTCACCATGGTCTCACCATGGGCTGCAGGGGAATCCCAGCTCTGGTGCCTGGAGCACCTCTTGCCCCTCCTTGTCCGCTGACCTTGGTCTCTGCAGAGCTGTTCCTCTCACTTATTCTCACTCGGCTCTTCTCTGGTTGCAATTACATCTGTGCAATAACTTTTTTCATTCTTTTTAATTCTTAAGTATATTATCACAGAGGTGCTACCACAATTCCTAGTTGGCCCAGCCTTGGCCAGTGGCACATCTCTCTTGAGGCTGGCTGGCATTGGCTCTGATGGACATGGGGGAGCTTCCAGCAGCTTCTCAAAGCCACCCTTGTAGCCCCCCCCACTACCAAAGCCTGCCCATACAAACCAAATACACTTCACTTAGGCTCTGCAGTATTTTGCTTTTCTAAATTCACGTCTAAAATGTCAGTATGATTGATTCACATAGCCCATACTTAGTCCTAAATAATGACTTTTTGGCTTTAAAACAGAGTGAACATTGAAATGTTGAATGTGGCTGCTTTACAGAAAACATTTGAAAGATGACAGGCAATCTTTTTTTATAACAAAGCAATATTCTATGTAACTGTAAAAGAAAACTGGAGAGATAGATGGTTGTCATTTATGCAATAATTTACTGTGTGCACAGATTCCATTAAATGGAACATACAAAAGTGCATTAATATTCTTTTAATGACTGCTTTAAATGAGAATTTGCAGTTAATTTCTAATACTACTTTAAATCTTTATACTTTCTTTTTGCTCCTTTGACTCCAAAGCAGAATAAATGACACTTCCTTGCATAGGACTGATGGGAATTCAGGAGTAAAAGATAACATAAAATCTAAGATTGTCTTGACCAAGTATTTAATAAATGGGAGAAATATTTAGTTATAACACATACTTCACAAAGAACCCCCTCTCTGAACATGACATGTTTATATATTTGTTCTCTGGTTATTGTTATTATATATTTTAATTTGATTATTATAAAAAGGATGTAGCAGAAAAGAAAGTCTTCTGCCATCTTGATTGAAATAACATTAAACTTACCATTTCTAAAAATAAGTAGTAAACAGCAGGTACCTGTTGTGTCATACAGTCAAAGAAAATGGTGCTTTGGGCAGCAAAATATACCAAAATCCCCACATGTGATGTAGATAAATTGCTGTGTCATTGATGACACAGTGTGCTGAGGTCTTTTCCTCCCATGTTCTATAGTTCTTCATTTCCTTTCCCTCTCCCACTGGGAAGCTGTGGAAACTCATGAAATTTCTGAATTTATTCACATTATTCATGGCTGGAACTTCAGGAAGAGACAATGTCAGGGAATTTAGCCTCTAATAACAATATGATAGAACTGTGACACAGTCAGTAACGCAGTTATGGATTGGTTCCAGTTGTTTTGATAGTCCATCAGATCTCAGTGTCTCACAGGGGAAAACGTTCCCGTTGCTCTTGGGAAACATGTCCAAACCATGCAGCTCTTTAATAGGCACTGCTGGCAAATGTCAAATCCATGTATTCTGCTGGCATGCCTGGGAGAACAGGAGCTGTCAATTTCTCTCAATATCATTTACATTCTGAGAAAGCAGGGAGCTAGGAAACATTGGAGTTCTTGATATTTGCATGCTGCTTTGCAGCATTCATCTGACCTAAGAATACATTGGCATTTTACCTCAGATATTTGGGAGTGCTTTTGAAATCCAGGATGGTCCAAACCCATTAATCACCCCTGCTCTTTTCTGTACTTGTGTCTTTCTACCATTGTGCTGCTCCCTGACAGCTGAAGCATCTTTTATTCAGGAATTAAGTGCTAACGTCACTGCTGCTACTAGAAAAAAATGTGGATGCTTTGCCAGCTGTAAGTCTTACATATAGTGTGAAATTACATGTCAGCCACTATTCATTGTTGTATTATGTTGGTTGCTGGGGTGCCTGAGCTCCTGCTACAAAAGGATAAGGACCCTTCAGTGTTGGGGAATGGCTTATTTGTGAATAGTAATGGCAGAGCTGGCATGGGTCATCTTTTCTTCTTTCTTCCAGTTCCATTACCTCTGGATCTGTTCTAGGATTTTTGAGGGTAGGGAGGAGGGCAGCTCTTTATTGATATTTAAACTGCAGCTTCCCTGCATCTAACTTGTTCTTTATTCTTAAAGATCTATAGAATGCCAATCTCTTAGGTCAAGTTTTCTTTTGTCACTAACCACTTCTGCAAGCAATTTGTTTTCTTTCCTAACTGGCAGTGTGATCTTCTCTTATATATTTTCTTTAATTTACCCAAACGATGTTGCGACAGGAGTTTGTCAGTTAGATGCTAATGGATTTGGATTCTTTCTCATTAGAAATTTAGTGATATTGTGCATCTCTTAATGAATACTATTGAAGAAAAGTTATTTAACTATGCCTACATTTTTAGAACCTTTGGGGTACACTGATACAAAAAAAAAATCACTTGTTTCTACTTAGGAAACATCTGAAATGCTATAGAGCAGATTAAAATGGATAAATGTCTTTTGATTTGTTTTTTTTTGTCTTTCCACAAACATTAAAACAAACCAATTAATGAAAAAAATCAGAGTTACTTTAAGGGAAGTGAAAGAATTTATTAGATAAACTTTCTTTTAGAGTGTTGAATGGTATTTTTTTGCCATCACATTTGGAGCTTTAGTTTTGGTGATCAGCTGGTTTCAAATGTTGGTAAACACAATATATTTAATGGCCATTCTCCTGTTCTGTGTTCTTTGGAAATATGCATTAGGGAATAAACACTGGAGTAGCAGTGGCAATGATGGTACATGCAGATAACAAATTTTTTAATTGCTTTAGTAAGCATTATAAAACCAAATACACTGAATAATTTAACGTATTTAGTGACTTCACATTTGCTAGCCATGCAGGTACCTTTCATTCCAATAGAATAATACAGACTTTTCTATTATTTAGCTAAACTCTGCTGCAAATACAAAATAAATACGTTGTACAAGACTTCTGCTTTTGTAACATCATTTCATTAATGATGTTGTAAGTAAAGGTCAGTGGTAGAAGTACAGAATGTACATGTCTTTGTAATCTCTCTTCCATATCTGTATGCAAGCGTGCCTGGTTTTCTGTCTCGTGCCCTCTATCTCAGTTCCTGAAAGGCATTTGATAAATACATAGCTCCTAGCACCTTCACGTTTCTGCCATGTGTCCTTGTGAATGGAGTGGCATCATTTGAATCGCAGATGAATTTTTTAGGTACAGACACATTCTGGAATTTTATTTCAAATAGAACTTCTGGGAAAATGCTGTATTAAGATACTTACTGATGATAAGTGGACAGGTGGCCAATAAGTGAGTTGATACTCATTATCACAGAATGCCTGAGGTTGGAAAGACCTTCCAGAGATCATCTCGTCCCCTCTTCGCAGAATCAACTCTATTGTCCAGTTGATTTTTTAGTATCTTCAAGGATGAGGCTCCATAAACTTCTCTGGGCAGACTTGTCCAGTGTTTAGCCACTCTCATGGTTTTGTTTTGTTTTTTTTCCTCTTATGACGAGATAGAATTTCCCATATTCCAGTTTGTACCCTTTGCCTTTCATGGTCTCACTGAGCATCACTGGGAAGTCTCCCTCTCCCTCACTTCCTCCCATCAGATATTTGTGCACATAGACTAGATCCCCCTGAGCCTTCTTTTCTCCTGGCTGAACATTCACGCCTCTCAGTCTCTCCCCATACAGCAGCTTCTTCAGTCCCTTCCTCATCCTTCAGCCCTGACCTCCAGCATCTCATGCTCACTGCAGCCACAGTCATGGAAGTTAAATCCTTGTGATCAACATCAGCTGCAGAATCAGTTGCTGACTTGCAGGACCCATCCACTCCTGCTCAATATTTGCATTGTGTTTGCAGTTGGCTGGGTGTATTCATGTTTCAGTGTGTTACCACAGCAGCCAACGAGGCACATCCTTGGGACAGGGAGGAGCTTCCCTTGCAGCAGCACCACGAGCTCTGAGGGGTTTATTTGTACACTGATGTTGTGTGGCTGTTCTTTATATTCTACACTGTGCAGTTACTACCTTTGCTCTGGGTAGTTTCACTCATGGAATTTGTGTAAGTGGTTCAGATGTACTGCAGTTGTTCTCAAGCAGTTTTCTGTGTTACATTACTGTGCAAATCAGAGCATGAATGGAGATTTCCCCAGATCCCAAACTGGCATTTAGGAGATGGCTGAGGTACTCACCTCAAACTGAGAAATCAGGAAGTTGACTGAGTCCAGTAATACAGACATCTGAGTTACTTTCATGCAACTTGAGAGCTGTCTTTCATTAACATCTGTATAGCTTGCTTCCCCTCTTGTGTCTAATTCAGTTGTCTGAAGTTCACCTGCATTCCTGCAGAGTATTGAGAGTTGTCGTTTATCACAGTAAAGTCATGAATTGGAAGTTGGCAAATTTTTCTGTGTTGTAGTTATTGATCCTGTGTGTCTTTAAATGGCTTGGTAAAGGTAGAACAAACAAGACCTGCCACTTGTTTTGAGCACGTGCAAATGTTCATTTTGTGGACATAGATAGGTGTGTATGTACCTCTCACAGCCATCTGTCCTGCTGATGCCCTGCTGCTGAGATTTTTTTGCTGAATAAAAGCAGAAAGAATGACGTTTGCTGAAAGGAATATCATGCTGCAAGGTGCAAGTGGCCAGAGCCCTTGCCTTGTTGCAGTAGGATTGACATTTCCTAAGAGCAAACCAAAGCATTGCAGAGCTGGATTATTTACTTAAATGACTGTTAGCTATAAATTTGTAACCCCAATGGAAATATTTACAGGTGAGAAAGATGGCTATGAATTTTCTTGGAACCTTTCTCTGTTTATTAAAGTTGCCTTGAAAGCAATATCTAAAAATGTTGTGTTTGGAGAGAGAAGTATGAAAGAGGAAACAAAACTACTTTCTGGTACTTTTAAAACATTTCTGTGTCCCTTGTTTATTATTCTTTATTATTCTCTGTCCCTATGTTATTCCACAAAAAAATCCAGTAAAATCTAATTATGTCATATTATAAATAAATTAAATGAAAAGGTCTTATATTATCTTTTAATATTAATCTAAATTTACAATAAACAGAAATTTATCTTGTGTTGTTTGAAGGAAATAGAAAATATATTCATTTATTTTGTGCAAGGTATATTTTCAATATGCATAATTCTCAATATATTAAAGCAAGATGGATATCAGCATGCTGTTTGAATTATTAAAATACATTTTTCTTTTTCCTTTTGACAATTTAGTCGAAACAACTAATTAATATTAATGTTAGTTAGTAAGTAAATGGGGACTACAAACCCAGCTATTTAATAACATAGGACTAAGCTCAGTTTAATTACCTGTCAGTTGCAATGAGCTAAGAACATAAATACAGATGGCTCCCAGAGCTGCACTGGTGGCAATAATTTGCTTGTTGACTACACTCTGAGAGACTGAGGTGAAGTACAAAAAGAGGGTTAAAAGGTGGATTGCTGCATATCAATAAAGCTGCTGCAGGTAGTACAGACACTTTAGTGAACACTGGAGCATGGACATCAATTTGTATTATATTTGAGCAATTGCAATCAATATCTTATTGTTTTTAAATTGAGTCTATTTATTTTTAAATATTTATTTTGACATTTCTGTAAAGTCTTGTAGGATAAATGCTACATCAAGATGGATTTTGCTTTTCAATAAAGCTTCCCTTGTCAAAAACTTCAGGACATATTATTTAGCAAGTTATCAGTCATCTTTAGGAGACTTATTAATGTCAGTTTTAATTTTAGTGGTTTTTATTTTTCTTTTTAGAAATACAGAGTTAATTTATTTCATGAAATCTCTGCTGACTCTTTCAGACTGAGGACACATCCATGCTCATAGTAAAACTAAGAAGTGGAAATACCATACTAAACTTCAGCATTTTGATAGGTGCAGTCCCACCTGTGTAATCTGCTGAACCACTAGAAAAGAATGAACGAGTTCTGACACCTTTATTCTGTCTTTTGTTATCATTGCCACATAGAAAACGGTAACTTTTGTATTTTGTTTTCAACAGGTTCTCATTTCAAGTTGCTGGAACAGCAGACAATTGTCTTCTTACCTTGTACCCATACTTGGCATTGCACTACTCTGATCAAAAAATTATCTGGAGAAGCAGTAAGCAGTCAACACTCACCTCTGAAATTATATTATGTCCTTTAGTACTATCAGTGTTTTCAGGGTGATAACAAGAATCTGATCATCAAGATAGCATTTTCCCTCATTTATTGCAGGGGAATACTGCAATTAAACTTTTAAAACCATTTAGTGGCTTCAGTTTTCTTGTTATGGAAAATGAAGAAAAGTTAAATAAATGGTTAATGTTTATTGGAAAATATTGAACAAGCTGAAATCTTACAGAATTTTTGGTGAAGTGTTTAAAGTGTGAGTAGAGAAAACAGCCAGAACATTAGAGAATAAGTTAATTCGAATTGTATTGATAGATCATGTGTTTTAAAGAAAGCAAAAAGAAGCCTCATGATGTTATTTTTAAATGTGAACATTATTTGCCTGTTGGGAATAGTTTTCAGGGTTTTTAACTCCTGTCCTTGAAGGGAGAAGGGCACAGCTATCTTTTAAGGCCTAATAACAGCCTGTGGTTAGAGAGCAGAAATATTTTTATCTGCTGTATGTCTCTCTGCCTGCCTCCTTCTGCCTGCCTCTGTCTCTATATCTCTGCCTGTGTCCCCCCTCCTGAACCCATCTCTGCTGCCTCAGTGATCTGTAATCTCTCTGTGTGTGGCTGTGCTTAGGAGAAGAGATTGGGATCATTGTATAATTCAGGTTGGAAGGGGTCCCTTGGGGGCCATCTAGTCCAACATCCTGCTTAAAGCAGGTTCAATACGGGGTAAATGATTATGGTTTTTTACAGCTGTGTATGGGATATGATGCATTTTGATGAAATAGACAAGTTTTACAGGTAAGCAAGTCCCTAGATCTCAGACAGATTTAGCATCCAAGACTAAATTCTAAGACTGCATTAAGTTAAAGTAAGTGTGTTACTCAGAATATTTAAGAGAAAAGAGAATTGGTACTTGGGAAGTTGAGAAAGGGATTAGCAAGAAGACAGGTAATGTTTTGTTCTTTTTCACCCAAACAGAAGATAGGTGTAGGTGCCACATCATTCAGGGATCATAGCACAATTAAATGAAGATAGGAAGGGGAAAAAAGTATTATCTCTTATTAATTAATAATTTTTTTTTTTGGTAACCATTAGACCATTTTTACAAGCTCGTTTTTTAAAGATACTTCGTATGTTTCCCTTGAGGATTAAGCCAAAAAAGGAGTGATGGTTTTCTAAGGAATGATCTCCCATTAATAATGGGATATTTCTGTCCTGCATTGATTGCTTATTGGTTTGTTCACACATCAGTTGGTGTCAGTTTTGAAGCAAGTCATTACTGCTAAATTCCTCGAGTCTTTTTTATGTGATTTTGTATAGACTTTGTTGGTGTGGAATGCTGTTTAATGTGACCAAACCATATCCTTACAACATAGTGTCTTTGAAAGGTACCCAGGAAGGCTTTCCCTCCACTCTGACACCGTGCTCTTGTTTTACTTGCTACAGATGATAAAAATACCACTGCCAGCAATCAAAAGTTAAAAGATAATCACACAAAGTTCTTCCTTCTCTTAGTGGTGTGTTTGCTTCTCTGGAAACTACGCTCAGTTCCTCTTTTGTTTTGGGCTGAAAACAGAGGGTCCTCTAATCCTATCTTAGGCCAACATGAGAATGTCAGAACATCTGTTATCTTAGAACTGATAGATTGATAAAGTTTACTTCTGAGTTTGATTTGTAAAATATGTGTTGTCGAGTCTGAAAGAGCTTGATAATGATGTGCGGAGACTCATTACACAGCTGTGACCAGGAAGTCCTTAAGAATATTTCATTCATAACACAAAATTCTTGAATTAGCATTGATATGATAGGTGCCTTTCAGCAAGTAGAAAGATGCATCCTGTAAAATATACAGTTAATAGAAAAATAAAATGCATGAGATTTTTTCAGGACCCCAGTCTAATGACCAAAGTGAGACTTTTGTGAGTCAAATAAGAAATGTTACATGATTAATTGAAGCGTGAAGTAGAAAAATATAGAAGTAGATACTAATTTATAATTTGTTAGAGCACAGACAATAAAACATGGTTTCTCAACTGTAACTTGAATGTTGTTTTACAGACAATAAAGACCTCAGCACTGGAGAAGTTGTTCTACAGCCATGTTTTACACCACCATCACCTTCACGCAGTATTTCTACAAGTTCTTTTGGTGTAACTGGTGGCTCAACCTATGAAGATTCTCTATCAGGTATAGTACAGCACTGATAAAATAGCATTGATAGCATTGATAAAATCAATGATCTTACAAAGAATGAGCCTCTTTTTTCCACACTGTATTTTTTTTCTTCTTAAATCCCAGTAACGTTTTTTTTTAATTCACGAAAGTATCAATTAATTTTATTTTTGCCTCATTTAATGAAACTGAAACAGTTGTATTAAAATACCCCTTGAAGGATGGAGTGACCTAAGTTGTTTGTGCTACGAGTAAAATTATTGTTTGTTTTCTTAGTTACCTTTTTGTGCAATTATATTGTTGTTGATGTTAACAACAAGTAGTTGTTAAAATATATGTTATGAACAGATCAGAATATAGGAGTGGGAAACTCCTCCTAACAGAGGGGAGAAAAGTCCAAAGGCTTATAGATGTAGTGGGAATTATACCTGTACAATAACTGATAAAGTGAACTAGCAGTGACTGACAGGCAAAACTGTGTCTGTTGGAACTGTGTGTGAGACTGATCCTTTTAGATTGCTGGCTGTAGTTTTGTAAGCCATGCCTGAATTTATATTTTGCTGATTGGGGAATGCTTTTTTCTGAAATGAAATTAGATATCAATATATAATTTTTTCTGTTCCTAAGAGGTGTGCATGTAATTTAATTTTTTTCCTAAAATAAGTATATCATTTGTTGTCTGGAAGTTTTTTGTTCTTTGAAAACAATTGTGTGTTAAATATTTTTGTACTAGACAAAAATGGGGGAATAAGAAATCTTCCTTGATTTTTTTTTGTCTATCATTCAGAGAGTACCACTTTTGAAAGTGAGAGTGATGAATATGGAAGTGAGGAGAGTGAAGAAATAAGTGAAGAGAGTGAAACTGACAGTGGAAGTGATACGGAAGGAAATAAACGTGAATTATCATTTTTTCCTGATGAAGATAAGGAGGAGTACATTTTCTTTCAAAAGACCCTAACTGCTGTGAAGACTTGGTTCACGCTCTTTGGCTGGTCTAAGGGACAAAATCCCATTTCAATACCTTATTCACTGAGATGGTAATTCATGTTTGCTTAGAGCTAACTCCTGTCTCAACATGCTAAGAGATTTACTCAAGTGGTTTGGATATGATCTAAGGAATACAAACACACTCTAATGCACAGTTTTCTATTAAAATTGTAGCTTCTATATGGTGCTTATATGAAAATTGCCATCCAGGTGTTAGTTTTTACTTTCTAAAATGTATTTTCAACTATGATACCCTCATGTACACATACAATGTGCTGTATGTTAAATATGCAGTTCAAACTATATGTCACCTTCTTAAGTGAAACTGGTTCTCCTCTAAGACTGAACAAAGTTCTAGCCTTTGTCCCTTCTTTGGTGGCATAAGTAAGTGATTTAACAATATGTCTTTTCCCCCCATAATCTAAAGATCGAGAAACAGATGTGAAAGAATATTTTATAATCGAGTGTCTTGCAAGCACTCTGGAAATATATGAGCTTAGTTGATCTTATCTAGCTTGGTACTAAATACTGAAGAAGCCACTCTCCTGGGATACAATCACATAGACATTTATAAACATGATAAAAAACCAAATTATTTTTGGCAGAAAGATTTTATTTATGAAGGAATAAGTATTCCATGCAGTTCAAAATTCTTACTTTATTATGAGAGTTCGGTAAAGATGAAACAGTGCTGTACTTTTCAACCTTCCTTGCTGCCATTTTTAATTCACGGTTTGTTAAATTAGCACTGTAATACATGTAATCGTAGCTCATTTTGTGCATTTAGAAGAATAATATCAAAGGCTTTTTCTCTCTTAGTGATGTGTGTATAGTCCAGCTAACCGTTGCACAAGAGATGAATTTTAAACGAAAGCTTGACAAAGATAAGGGTTTTTATGAGATGTTACTGCGTCTGAACGGACAACCACTACCAGGCATTGCAGCGAGCCAGTCACTGCCCCTTGATCCAGTAGAACGAATGTTCCAGCTCCACTGGCAGCATTCTGAACTGCTTTCTTTCCTTAAGTAAGTACAAGTATGATGAGATATCCATGCCTGCATCTTTTCTTTCCATTTTTTTTTAATTAGCACACTTCAAGTATGATTCTTACTGAATGGTATACAGTGGTTTTAGGGTTTCCTTTATGCTTTTTGTGGGATAAGATTTATGTATTGTAACCTTTCATTTATTTTTACCAAGGTTGTGTGCAGTTTACATTAATCAAAGTGTCCTTTGGTGAGGTTATATCCAACACAGGAATTCCACAGGACCTCTCCTTCCTTAATTGCAAAAGATGGCTCTCAACCTCATTCCTTAAACAGACTCAGTAGACAGACAGATGAAGTTTTTCATTAATGATCTCACCATTCCCCTGATGCTCTTGGTGGAGCCTGATGACTCCTATGTGCAGTCTTCCCACTGAGATTTTCCAGTAATGCAGGAATCTTGAAACCAGTATAAATTATGTTTTTTTAATATTTAAAAATGGTGAGTTTTTAAGGTAAGTGTATTCCAACCCTTTTTGCTAAAAATAACAGCAATTGGAAAGAAATACTTAAGTGTTTCTAATGTAGTTTCTTGGAATTTCTTTAAAGCTTTTTAATAGCTAAATTTTAATAAAAGCCTTCAGTTTTACTGAGCTTTGGCTGTTAAGTCATGGATGTATTCAGAGCAGAATTGAAGCAGCAGCCAGTTGGTCAAGGCTAAGTCCAGTGCCTCTGTACACAGAGGCATCAGGGATGGTTGTTGAGGTCAAATGATCAGACATGAAGTCGTAATCCATAACAATCCTAGAAAAACAACACAGGTTTTCATAGAAAAGCATTTCTATCTGGACTCCCTTGCTTATATGTATTTTATGATCTTGGAGGTCTTTTGCAATCTGAACTCTTTTATAATTTATTTGGTGCTCATTTTGTGCTTGACATTACCACATCCTGTTAGTTTTCTGCCTCTCCTAGTTTGTGTGAATCCTGTAAGATTTCTTCATTGCTCCTGATTTATGGATCTACTTTTTCTACTCGTGCATTTTAGGATCATCTAGAATTTCCTCACGGGTGTTTATAGATCATAGTACAAAAATGTCTGATATCTGCACTGCTGGCATGACTGTGTGTAATGATGGAAACACATCTACAGCCAGCTGAGAGATGAGTAACTTACCTGTGATCTGCTATCCCTGCATGTTCACTGTGATTTGTGGAAAGTCAGCAGACAGTTCTTGGCTTTCTTACACCATCCACTGCTTTCTGGTCAGCATAGTTCAAATAAAGCATAATTTGTATTTCAAATTTTCCACTTGCCAAAGCAGGTGCATGGTACTCAGTGTTTCAAGCAACATTTCAAGTAACAGTTTTATTGTCCTCCACTCAAAGGTTTCCTCGGTTCATTACCACAGCTGTAAAGGAAAAGTTTGGGTATTTTACAGTACAGCTTAGTTGTTGCAAGCCCTGTGTCTTGAGGAAAAATGCCGTAACAGTGTGAAAGTATTGATCTTGGACAACTGGTATTGTGTTAAATATTAACCTGAATGAAGTGGAATTCTTTTAAGACAGTGTTCCTCACTGTCTAAATGCAGCCAATTAGGAGAACATTCAGTTATACAGAGCTTTGGTATGATGACATGGAACCTTGTTCTGTGCTTTTCTTGGAACTAAAACTGTAGATTACACCTATTCCTATGTATTTACCAAGGAAGAGTGTCAAAAGAAAGGTAGAACACCTGAAAAGATTAATACTGTATAGCTTTCATATTTTTTTCATTTGGGGGGAGCTGAAGTTTAAAAGAGATTGCATGGAACAGAGTCTATGGATAAGTGGAAAATGGGAATTTCAGACACGATGAGCTTTAGAACCAGACTAAATGATTGCTTGATGCTGTTTTTGTGTCCCTGATTAAAATATTTTTGTTTTAAAAAATATGCTAGGTAATTGTATGAAACATGACATTTCAATAATTTGAAAAGCTAAGAATAATTTTCCAAGTAAAATATGGAAACTGAAATTGTCCTCTTACTAAAAAAATATAATTCTGTAAGAAGAGTAATAACTTGTCATGACCCTAATTACAAACTGTGCTATTTGACTTTTAATGTACAAATTAAATTTAGTTTGGACTGTATGGTACTGGAAAAGCATGATCATTTCATTTGAATGAAAGGCTGGTTACATAAGAAGAAGTTCTAGTGTAATTTTTACTCACATTAACCATTTTAAAAACTCAGAGAACAATTTAAATCTAGATATGCTATGATAATCTTCCTGACCTAAACGTCAGTAAGCTTTTCTGCTCTCCTGAGAAAAACAGACTTCAAAATTCTACATTGTTTTACTTTCTTTCCAGCACATTTGTTTAAACTGTAATTTGAGATAAAGAATAGTCTTTCTTCACTTGGAAATTAACTTTTTTGGTATTCACTCTAATGAAGTTGCCTTTTGTTACAGCAATTACTTTTCTTGTTGCATTTATTAGTAACTTGAGAAGAGATGGCAGGTCCATTGAGAGTTTTGAAATACCTTTTTTTAATAAGACTTCCAGTATCATTTGTAAATATGAAACTGCAGACAGATAAAAGTATCAGCAAGTTTTAATTCTGCTGATGCGATGCAACACTGGTCATTTGGCTTTCACATGGAAATGGATATTATTTGTTTTGGTGCTTTGTGTTATAATAAATCCTTTATGGAGGAGCAGTGCTCATAAAGAAGCCAATCTGTCCAGAGTTGTATGTTCTTTTAGTGTGTAGCTGTAGGCATAGGAATTGAACATGAGCTTCTATTCATGGAGCTCACCTGAAAAAAACCCAAAAAAACCATACACATATATATATATATGTGTGTGTGTATATACATATATGTATGTGTATATATATATATACATATGTTTGCTCATATACAGCTATTAATAGAGCTGGATCACTAGTCCAGAGGCTAGTTAGATAGAACACAATGGAGATTACACATGGGTTGAACAAGTTGAAAAACTTGGATTTCTCTTAAAAATAATTATCTTTCCTGCCTATTAACTTTTCCGGCTTCATAATTTCAGAAGCCAAGGAGCATCTCTTTCTCATGTTATGCCAGAATTTCTGCTTGCACCTGAAGATTACAAGATATGGACTGAAGTGAATACTGGAATGAGGGTAGGTAGTTTTGGTATTTTTTATCTTTTTAATAAAGCCCATGTGCTTAGTTTCAGTCCTTTGAATACTGATGGAAGCTCTTGGTGGACCATGAGTATTCTTACTGTGGTGACTGTTTTGGATTGCATAAATCTAAGCTCATGTGTGAGACTAAGTATGAATTTAAGCTGACTCCAGCATTTACATTGGCCTCCCCTGTTTTTTTTCCATTCCTTCTGATACTGTTGATACCTGATATTAATGTCCAACAGATATGTTTTGAAGTAGGGATCAGATTATCATACAGTTTTACCATTTTTAAGAGAAATATTTTGTTTGTTTTCCCTGTTCCCTGATTGCTGCTTTCAACTCCTGTCAATTCTTTATTATGGTTCTCATTCCTGAGATAGCAGCAAACTGCAAATGGTTCTAATGTTGGTCACTGTTGCACTTCAGTAGATGTTATCAGCCATTTATGCTATTGATTCATTATTGTCCTCGTGTGAATTTCCTACCCAAACTGCTGAAATGAATATGAAAAAAAAATTCCCATCCTTTTATCTGAAGTGTTTCACACCTGAAGCGAAGAGAGGAAGTATGAGAAGCTCAGGCAAATTAAGTGGCAAGCATATCTTCATTCTGGAGGACAGCACGTTTGAGACAATAAGCAAACGAGCTTGGACAGATGTGCTACTGCAGATATACAAGGTAAATTGCAGGTACATTTACTACCAGGTTCTGAAGAACTGATGCCCAAAAGCTTTATTTTGAAAAAGATCTCTAGTATACTGGAGGTTTATTTTTTTCTAAACACATCTTTAAAACTAAATAGTTGTAAGTATTTTATTTCTCTGTACCAGAGAAGGAAAAGGAGTGAGAATACTTTAATTTTCCTGAAAATTTTAGAAGTGTGTTAATGTGTTCGAGCTAGGAAA
This sequence comes from Machaerirhynchus nigripectus, assembly GCA_013397975.1. Taxonomy (NCBI): domain Eukaryota; kingdom Metazoa; phylum Chordata; class Aves; order Passeriformes; family Dicruridae; genus Machaerirhynchus; species Machaerirhynchus nigripectus. The sequence goes on from VZRQ01010881.1 coordinate 480,804, forward strand.
TGTTATATTAGAACAGTCTGCATTTTGTAGAATTAAATGTTATAGAAATATTATTGCAAGTAAAGAAAACTCTGTCATGCTTTTGTGTTACCCTGCTTAGAAGCCCTTTTCACTGGACATAATTGCGTAGGTGTATAACTGTTGTATTTATTTTCTTACATTAGAATGGTATTTTTAAACAGCTAAGCACTTTTTAAATAATACCTATTCCTTTTAAAATATGACCAACTTGGTCAATATAGACTTCTCAAATTTTGTTCAATTTTATTTTTACTGATGCTAGAGAAAAATCTTGGGTGTCTAAATCATGTTTTTCAAAGTAAACATGCCCATCAATAATCAGTAGCATTTATGTGCCTAAAAGAAATATTTATTTATTTCTGTTCCAAGGGATGGAAAAGAGATTAAAAATATAGCTAATATTTGGGCTTCCCACTACAAGTCAGACACGGACGTACTGGAACATGACTTCAATGAAGGGTCCCACAGATGATTTAAGAGACTGGAGCATCTGTCGTACTGGGAGAGACTGAAAGAGCTGAGATTGTTTAGCCAGGAAAAGAGGAAGCTCAGAGAAGAGAGGGGTGCCTCTAAACATTTTGTGTAAATACCTGATGGGAAGTTGGTTCTAAAGAGGGCAGTGTCAGACTCCTCAGTAGTGCCTCATGACATGGTAAGAGGCACCAGGCACAAACTGAGATGCAGGAAATGCCTTTAAATTTAAGAAACCTTTTTCCTGTCAGAGTGGTCACACACTAGAATAGATACCCTGAGGGGGTTGTGGAGATACTGTTCTTGGAGATGTCCAGAACCCAACTGAATGTGATCCTGGCAAAGCTTTCTAACTGATTGTTTTTGGAGAAGGAGGTTTGGACTAGGCAATCTCCAGAGCTGCCTTCCAACCTCAACTATTCTCTGATAATGTGATTATTCATCTGAAAAGCATAATAAAAATAGCAAAAAATTATATTAAAGAAGGTATGTAACAGAGATTTAGAGTTGATCTAGAACAAAACAAGGAGAAAAATAGCTGACAGAGGAACAGAGATAAAACAGTATATGTACATGGGCTGAGGCAGGTGATCTAAGAACACATAGGAACATGGGTGTGGGAAAATGCAATCATAGTGACCAAAAAGCAAGTCATTTTGCTGTTCTTTCAATTTGCTGTATTATTTATAGTTACCTGACAGACTAGCACAGAGCAAAACCCCACCAAAAATTAATAGTATGCATGTATGTTGTGTTGTTTGGGTTTTGATTTTTTTTCTTGATGAGATAAAACCCTAAAAAATAGATAGCTTGAAATGCCTTGATTCAATCAGGTTTTATATCAGTCAAGTTGAGGAAACCTGCAGTATCAGTCCAGGCTAGGGGATGAACAGGTCACGAGAAGCTCTGCTGAGAAGGACTTGGAGGTGCTGGTGGATGAGAGGTTGGACATGAGCCAGCTGTGTGCACTTGCAGCCCAGAAAACAAATTTTGCCCTGAATTTTATTTTAGGCCTATAATGTGAATCTTTTCAGGAGAAGGAACAGCATAACTTGGACCTAAATACACAACTGGGTCATGAAAGATGTAATTTGAATGTTGTCTATAGATTGTGCTGGACATCAGTATAATAGTTCAGCAATTCGTGCTTTGGATAGAATATGTACAGTAATTCTTTGAATACAGATGACCTAGTGATTTCACAGGGTTCATCAAAACTTGGAAACAAAAAATATTTAGAATCACAGAATATCTCAAGTTGGAAAGGACCCATAAGAATCATCAAGTCCAACTCCCAGCTCCTCACAGGACTGCCTAAATGAAACCATATGACTAAGAGCATTCTCCAGATGCTCCCCGAACTCTGATGGACTTGATGCCATTGATGCCATGACCACTTCCCTGGAGAGCCTGTTCCAGTGACTGACCACCCACTGAGTGCAGAACCTTTTCCTAAGATCCAAACTTCCCCTGTTGCAGCTTCATTCCATTTCCTTGTGTCCATACTGCTGATCATCAGAAAGAGGAGATTGGCACTTCCCTCTCCTCTGCCCCTCTTGAGGAAGTTGTAGACTGTGGTGAGGTCACTCTTCGGCCTTCTCCAAGCTGAACAAACCAAGTGATTTCAGCTGCTTCTTGTATGTTTAGCCGTTGAGACCTTTCACCATCCTGTGTAGTGGTTATGTGGGTACTAAAGTGCAATCCCCTAAACCTTTTCTAAATTAGAAAACCTTTTTAATTTGAAGGGTTTTTTTTTTTATCTGTCAACTCAAAATTATTTTTACAGTTCATTCTTTAAAACACTTTTTATCATTTCAGGTCCTTGTTCTTCCACGTGTTTCTTCCCGTATTGTTCCTGACCCATCAAGCTTGGAAAGCTTGGAGAACATGCCAGGAATAAAATCAGAACCTTTATGCAGTAATATATATTCTCGATATGAAAGAACCATCCTCATCTGGTTAAATAAACATTATGAGAAAAATCGAAAGATTGTGTGGAAAGATAGTCAAAGAGGTGAGATAATTCTTTCACTACCTTCTTTCTTCTAATACTCCTTTTGTAGACTTTTGCATAGTTATTAATAGACATATTCATGTGGCAACTTGCCACTGAAAGTATTTTTTGGTATAAGTTATTGCCTACCTGTATGTATTTCCTTTCCTTGTGTTTCTGTGTTCCAAGATCAGCGTCTTTTGGTTAGCACTGTTCATGATGGATCTTCTGTGTGTTCTTACAGTTTTTAAGTAGGCATAAAGGGTGATGTGAACCTTCTCACTTTCTTCTTTCCATTAAGGAAAGTGCTAACAGTAATTACTTTATCTTAATTTTCCTGTTTACAGTCACACACAGTTGTTACTATTTGTGCTTACAGTGGTATGTTTGAGAGCTGCCTTTTCAGAATTTTTAGAATATTTTTGTATGTCCTTTATTCAATGACATTTGGGAAGGCAGTAGAGACCAAGGTTCCAGATATGAATCTGCTTGCAAGGGCAGGTTGACTCTCATGATTGCTTGAGTAAGATTAGATAAAATTACCTTTTCCATTTAAGACTGATCTGGGCAGTTCTGGTATTCAAATCTGATAAAACTGTTCAACCACTAGTAATTATTACTCCTATTTTCTTTAATGATTTTTCCTTTTTGCTTCTTGACCCCAACTTCATTGCCTTTTTCAGCAATAATTTTGGATGTGTGGTGAACCCAAAGAAAGGCCAGTCTGTTGATAAGCAGGGATGACTTCCAGAATGGCTCATAAGCCACATATGAAAAAAATTGTGTGGTGTCATTTTTGCCTCAAGCGATTTCTGACCTGTCTAAATTATGGGTACTCTATTTGGATGTCATCTTCCATAAGTCTCATTTGGGCAGAATCTCTATCTTGCATATGCTTCAAATATCCCTTTGCTTTTCTCATTTTGCTGTGTAGAAGCAAATTATAATGGCTATTCTCAAATATGTTGAATACTTCTGCTGGTAAGATGGAAATGTTAGTCTATACCCCCTGTGTCCAGCAGAAATATATTTCTAGCTGTCAATTTGTAGTTTGAGTCTGATCTTATGATTAACTCAGGGGGCTCCCTGGCTAAATAACATACCCTGCAGGAAGTAGGTGTATTTGCAATACATTATATTTTCTTATCTGTGCCTGCTTTAGTGGAGCTTCCTTACAGTCACAAGCACTGCTCTGCTGGGCTTTTCTGAGCCCCCTCTGTGTAGACAACAACTTGCAGAGAGAATGGCTCTGTCTGGCCAGGGTTCTGGCTCACTGTAAATGCTGCATGGATAAATTCCCCATCCCATCTGTATGTTCTCTGGGTTGCAGGCTCCAGTAATACCTGGGTCTTGAGGTGTGGCTGGCCTTGTTCTGGTCTGTGGGAGCTCAGTGGGGAGAATCGAAGTGCCAAAATACATCTTATTTAACATTAAACCTTTAACTGAGTTATAATCTCTAAAGATGAGAGGAGTGAATCTGAATCCCTAAGTGCAGATCTAGTGGATGATACTAGACAAAAAAGCTGCAGGTGTCCAAGTAGAATATGTACTAATGATGCATTTCAAGGAGTCAGTTATTGAAAGTGTCATTTTAGTTGCCTAAGAGTATGTAATGGATTATAATATAAAAATGAAGGGTCTGTTTTTAATAAGTCATCATATAGTTATCCACAATTTAAAGTAGGGGTTTTTTTACAATTATTTAGTTCTAAAGGCTCCCCAAATCTGGCACCGAAAAAGATCTATTTAATTACAATATTAATGTTCTTAGAAAATAATAATAACTTCTGCTGAATCGTGCTGTCAGTAAAGATAACTCCCTAGGTTGATATATTCATTAGTGCAAATCTGGTTTTAGCTTTGACTCTGGGTCACAGGTGAAGATGAATTCTGTGGTTACTGCCAGGGGACATTTATCTGCATCACAGTTCTTGCATACAATTTCACGTAATTATAATTTTCTGCTTTCAGAGGAGTGCAAGTTTGAAATGAGAAGGCAGAGTTTAACTATACTTCCTGCATATGGGAAGTTACAGATACTGCCTTGCTATACCAACTTCTTTATAGGTGTTTTGGTTCATGAGTTCTGTATTCTCTTTTCTGTAGGGCACACAGAAATAACCTGATGTATGCACATAAACATGCCCTTTTCTTTTGCTTCTATTTCTGTTTCTCTCCCAAAACTGCATAATTGAGCATTGGCAAAGATCTAATAATCCAAAAAAAGAGAGAAAGTTCTGAAAAAGTGTGAAATTTGTAGTCTTACTGGTATGCCTTTGCATTATGAGAGCTTTTAGTTGTACGATCTTACAATGTTTTGTTTCAGAGATGACCTGCCTCAATATGTCTTTGAATCCTCTGCTTTAGTCTTCACTTTCCTCTTGCTTTTGCTGCCTCAGAATGAATTGGTGTCTGTTCCTGTGCTGTTCTATCTGCCAAATGAGGCAGAGAATCTGATGTCAAACAACAGAGAAAAGACCTGAGGGACTCAATGCCTTCTTTTTTTACCTTGGTCTTTACTGGTTAAGATTGGGCACCAAGAAATCCCAGGCCCTTGAGATGAAAAGGAACGTCTGGAACAAGGAAGACTTGTGGATGAGGATCAGATTAGGCAGCCACTGGACAAACACAAGCCCATGGGACCCAGTGGGGCTCACCAAGTGCTGAGAGATCTGGCCAATGTCATTGCAAGGTCACATTCACTAACCTTGGAAAGGTCAGGACAGTCAGGGGGAAAGTTTGGAACAGGTTTGGAAGAGATGTCATTCCCCTCTGGAAAGAGAATCCAGGAAGCTACAAAGCCAATCACCCTCATCTTGTCTATTGAGATGCTGATGGAGTGAATAATCTCTGCAAACATCACCAAACATACAAAGTACAGGAATATTTTTGTGAGTAGTCTCCATGAATTTACAGAAGGATAATCATGCTGGATCAACCTGATTGCCTTCCATGATGACATGGCCAGCTCAGTGGGCAGGGGGAGAGCATGGATGTTTATCTCAGCTTGGGTACGGCCTTCAACATGCTGCTGTAACATCCTCATAACCAAACTAGTGAAGTACAGGCCAGTTAAGAGCCCAGTGAGGATGGCTGAAATTAGGCTCAATTGCCAGGCTCGATGGGTGATGGTCAGTGGTGAAAAGTCAGGCTGGAGTCTGGTCACCAGTAATATTCCCCAGGGGTCATTAGTGTGAATTTGTTTTTTAAGATCATACACAGGAGAAGAGCTTATTTATCTTGGCAGATTTAATATTCTGATATACTATTGGTCCTTTAAGTTTTATGATGTTAAGGTTAATCTACAAATTTATACTCAGGTATTTTGACATTTTGAATTATGTTAGCTTTAAACGAAGCATTTTTAAGCAGGCTTTTCCAGAGGAAATTAAAAGTGTCATAAAGAAAAATGTCAGAGTATATTAAGTGTTCATGCAACTCAGATGAAAGTCTCAAATATCCTCAGTTTTGAATTTTGGTTGTTATTATTTGCCTAATACCAGTAATTTTAAGAGAAGGATTAGGGTTTGTTTTTGTTTTTGTTTTTTAATTCTTACTACAGTGTAGATCAGAGAACAATTACCACTTTTTGCTTAACATTTATGTGCCTGTATATTACTATCCAAACACTCCACTTTGGATACTTAGCCCTGGCTAGCAATATGTATTGACCTGCTGCTTTCAGCTCAAAACGGTCTGTTGGGTGATCCATTCCCACTAAATAGATGAAGATCTACCCAGGCCACATTTCTCAGTCTTTCCTTTGATACCTAAGCTCCTTGAAGTGAAATGGGACAGTGAGAAAAGCCTAAGCTACTGCAGTGCAGAGGCATTTGAAATATTCATCTTTATTACATCCTTCATCAGAACTTTTTTCTTGCAAGAATTAAGATCTCAATAGCTTAGAGAGAACATTAGCAAGGAGTTTAGTGTCTCCACATCTTCTCTCCTTACTGCTACTGAAAAATAAATACATTTTAAAAGCATCTTGGCATGTGTTTTGGAAGGACAGGCTTTTGTACTATGTCTTATTGACCACAAACTGGAAAGCAATGTTGAAACTTGAGTCCAAATGCCATAAAACTGTGAAATGCAGCTATGCCTTTTATGCTGAGACTTCAATTATACATGAAAGATAAGATTCAGTGCCCACTTACGGCATTATATGGACAATAGTAATGATAGCAGAGGAAACATTAATTATTTGAGTGTAGTAAATTTTCAGCTTACCTTCTAGTGTTCCTTATCTTCATGTTTCTTTTCAACATTTCTGTCTGACAGACTAACTGCTAATAGTATGAAAAATAAGAGTCTGGAAAAGCACTTAAAATGTTGCTAGAGTATTGGAATGTTGTAATTCAATCCCTGAAGTTCCTAAACAGTAGAAAATCTTCCAGATTGGAGAATTAAATTGTCTCCTGAGAAGCTGTATGTCTCTTCCTTATCAATTATGATTCTTACCATAGTGAAAAAAAGATAAACTATGTTTTTGGAATAGGAAATTTTCATCAGTGTGTCCCAGGGAGATTTTGAGAAGAATAGGTAATTCTATATTTAATATAAAATTTTTAGAGAATATGACAGCCAGTAAATATCAGCAAGACCTGAACAGTCAATCTATGTCTGAGATTCAAGAGCTGTCCCCAGAGAAGATACATCTTCACTTTACTGGGAAAATCTGCTTAAGAGGGAAGAGAAATTCTAATCCAGTGCCAGTACAGGTGTGTCTGGCAATCTTAGGCATGGTGGCATCTCGAAAGACTCTTACTTTCAATTAGTAAAGTTTTGGGTTTTATGCATTTTAATCACTTCACTGTTAATGAGCTTGGGGCTTTCATTGCTTTTAATTTTAATATTTTCTAGTTTTGATGTGAATTCAGCATGAAATCTGAGTTAAAATGTTGAGGGAGGAAATATTTTAGTGTGTATATCTTCACAAAGTTGTATGACAATTAAGTGGAATTCTTGTTTTAAAACTGATTCTGTCGAACTTTTATTTAAGATTTTTTCCGGCATAGCAATTAGGAAGTACTTTTTTTTCTTTGCTCTACTTTCAGGAATTTTTCTTTCTCTGTCCGTTGTCCTCTGTCTTCTCTCCTTTCTTTTCCCAGATTTTTGGAAGGGTATTTAGGGAGGTCATTAATTTTTGCTTCTCAATTCAATAGTTCTCAGAGAAAAATGAGAAATAAAAGTTAAAGAATACTTTTTATCTTTGAAGTGTGGAAGGGAAAAATCTTGTGTAATTTCATGTAAGATTTTTTCAGTTAGAATCACTGCAAAACAGTTTTTTCCAAAATAATGAATCTTGCTTTTTACATACCTAATAAGAAATTGAATTAAAGAAGAGGAAAAGACTATCTAATGAACTGCTATCGTGATTATTATTAAAAGTCTGACTTCCAACAAGGAGAACAAGAGAACATTGTTCTTGAGTGATAAATCCTGGAAAATGTTTTCTGAAATATAAATTAGCAGTTTTAAACCATTTTTCTGTGTTAAATTTCATGATCTGCACCGCAGAACATAAGAATGAAACATAAGATGTAAATGTGGATTCCAATAAATAGGCTTTTCAGTCCCGCTTGCCTTTCTTGGTTGATTTGAATACTCCATGTTTGTTTCCTATAGCTGAAAGCCCCAGAAGATCATATCAGAATTTTATTTAATGAAAAAGAGAAAAATAATTATTTTCTGAGTTTGAAGTCCACATGCCATTGAGAAATAAGCAGAACTCCATGTTTCATTTAACTTTTTAATTTTGGAGTAGTATAAATCTTGTTTTGTACAATTTATACTGTCTGGAATTATGCAGCTTCAGGGAAATAAAAGTGTGAAGAAGGGTAATCCTTGGAGTTCTATACTGAAAACATTTAAAGGGTTCATATTTGAAAACCTGTTAAAAAGTCTTTAAAACAAAAGTGAAGCCTAAACTCTTAGGCCTACGTATATTTTTCTATATGTTTGTATGTACATATATGCATACATATATATACATATGTGCGTTTGTAGACATGTATGCTTATATAAAAAACGCATATATATGCTTATAAATACATGCTGGCCCTCAAAAACCTCATTTTCTAAAGAGAAATAATCTGACAAATGCTTAGAAAGAAATTTTGTTTCCTTACTTGCAATACGCTGTGAGATGTCTAAACAGCAATTCTGCTTTCAGCCAAACAAGGAGCTTGGCAGTGTTTGTATGTTAATTGGAATACATAAGCATTCTGATTATTTGTATAATTAATGCTACTTCTGCAGTGCTTGCCAAATACATAGATTGAGTGTGGTATAACTGAGGATTTAGTAATACAACTTCAGATATTTTGTGAGGAGAAAACATATTTCAGACTGTGAAGTTTGAGAAAAAATGAATTAATAGAATCTAAGTATCAAACAATAAATTTCATTGAGAGCAGTATCTAACTTTTTACTAAATAAAAAAATGCAGGCATCATAGTATTCATTGTGAAGCCAGTGTAGAAGCCAGAAACGCTGTAGTGAATTGTTGTGATTTGTGGCATTTTAAATCAAAATGGTCTGTAAGTGAAATGCCATCATGTGAGGTCCTACCTTAAGGAGAAGGGAGCACCCAAGATTCATAAATACTCACAAATGAAAGCAATGACAAAAGTCAGGGTCTGCAAGAACTCACAAAGTTTTAGTAGTAAATCACACACTTGGCATGGAACTTGGTATGTTATTCCCTGACCTACTATATAAGGATGTGGCAGTGGGTTTTGGGTAAAGAGGTGAGATGAAAAGAAAGAGAAAAAAAAGAAATGAATGAGGGAGCGCAAGAGATCACCAGTCATGGTTCCAGCACCGGTCCAGCTGATGGGATGTTCAGGGTCCTGGGGGGGCCACACGGGCTTGGTGGGGCTTCTTCATGTTGGTGGTGGAAGCTTTCTGTTGAAGACCAACAAAATGGAGGTTGATATAAAGTAATGCTGCTCTTATGTGATGCATAAAACCCTCAGAAATCTGTCAATTTAAGATATTGTTTAGGATAAGAATCAGTGAAAATAAAACAAAGCTGCAGAGAGAGTGAAAGACTGTTGGAAATTTTTTTAGGAGCAGAAAGATTAAATGTGCATGCCTCAGGGTAAAAGCATTCTGAAACAGATGGGAATAAATGAGACATATCCCCAGTGTCTCTGTTTTTGTTACTGCCCCATGTGGTGCTTCTTGAACTTTTCTGCATAGAATTATGAATTGACAGTGGTATTAAGTTGATCTGTCAGTGATACTTCAAGAGTTCTTAGATGAATAATTATCAGTTTTGATGAGCAAGAGTCGTAGCATCTTGCCTGAAGTAGGAACTGTAATTTTTCTTTCATCTCCAATAAAATTAGACTTGTTTTCCATGTTAAGACAATTGTAGATACACGTGCTGTATGTTCTGAAGGCAGATACGTTATCAATCTGTTAATCTTAAATTTTAAATAATAAATAATAGCCTTTTCAAAAAATATTCAAAGGCATATTTCCTCTCATCTTTCCTATGCTCTGGATTGTATACTTAAGTACTGTCATTTCAAAGCTTGTCCTGGTTCTAATGTGAGCATGTAAAGGAAGGGTTATTGCTACATATTTCTTCTGTAAATGTTTGTATTATTCAGTGCCAGATTTGAGCTACTGAAACAGGACTATAGGTATTATTATAGCTGTAGATTAGTTCCACCTCCAGAGATTTTCAGATTTCAGAGTAAGAATTTGCTGTATAAAATATAAACCATTATTACTGCACTAGTTTCCATTGAAAGGACGTACGGTGATATAGTAAAGGTTGATCTAGCTCAGTATTCTACCTTCAACAGAAGTTGCTTAGAGATGAGTAACAGTGCAAATGTACAGAAATGCTTTATACATACTCTGAGACTTCCTGCTTTGAAATTCAAGATTCCTTCAGATGGAGGTAGCACTCCTGTGAAGCTGTAGTAGATTTCCATTCTGCAAATTTAATTGTATTTTCAACCTGTGAAAACTTGTAATATCACAATATTCTGAAGCAGTAAGTAAGTTTAGAATCTCTATTCTGTGTAAAGTACTTTGTTTTGAGTTTGTTGATTAATACTGTAATTTGGTTCTTTGTGGTGGTCACTGAGTCCATGGCACCAGGGATTGTAAGAATCCCCTGGAGAAAAGGTGCCCTAAGTGGAGAAATGCTCCCCAGGCTAAGGTGACTAAAAAGACCTCTCCCAGAATGCCCTGTTCTGTTATGGAAATGTATCCCAGTTCGGCTTCCACAGTTGGCCTCCCCACCCCCTTATACCTTATCTGTTCCTTCATTAGAAAATTCTCCCTTCCCCACTCTCCCATTGGACCTTGTTCCTCGCCACTCCCTCAGATTTTCCCATTGGCTCCCGTACCCCAGCCCCACCTGTGTACCACCCCCCGATCTCGGTCCCTGATGCTTTCCCTGCCTCCATGAATAAGCTGGAACCCTCCATCCCCCATGTCTTTGTCCCTGGCTCCCCTTCACGTGTGGAGCTGAAATAAATCTCTGCCGTGGAAATTCCACACAAGGACCCTTCCTGCCTCTTTGCTGTCGACCTCTTGAGAAGCTATCCAGAGTGAGTGTGCGTGTGTGTGTGTGTGTGTGTGTGTGTGTGTGTGTGTCTGTGTGAATGCAGTGTCTGCTGAGTGATGTTCTGTTGGGGTCGGTTTGGGAGGTGGTAGCACCCCACCAGAACACCCCCCCGATCCGACAGCTCTTCCTTTGCTGACAAATTTGTGTATTCCACTAAGCTATTTAACAACATCTAGTTCCTACTCTTGGTGTCATGCCTACTTATACAGACTGCTGTCCTATCACCATTCAATTGCTAATCTTAGTAACATATTCTAATTTATTAATTTCTTATAAAGCCCTATTTCATACCTTTAATCACAAAAGGCTATCAGTTTTGAGATTTTGGCTGAATGTATTTGGTTTATTTGAAAACTCTCATATAATAGTAGCCTGGCTCTGTATATTTTTTCCTCTGTTTTTCAGTAACTCAGAATTTGAAAAAATTGCTTGTGGCTATGTAAAAGAAGATTTATCATTGGTATCTCTTGTGCCACCTTAGATATAAGGATTTTTCAAGTGATGGCAAGAATTTAAGTTTTTTATTATTTGTGAAAACAGCAGAACAAACTTCACAAGAATTACAGTAATTTATTTAAAGATTTATTGCTGTTCTTGCTTTTTTATATAACATAGCTCTTAAATTTAGTAGACTAAACTAAATCTGATCCTTTAAGTGTTTTAATCCTTGGTATAAGACCAATCTTTTTCATTGTGCATGGTCTTATCCAGATAATTCCAATACATCATACTTCTGCTTATCCAGATGATGGATCAGTTAAAAAGAGTAAAACTTAAAAGAACTGCACCGTAAATCCCAGAAATGGAGAATGAGACCAGAAATAATTTGCTTTATTGTCATGTAAAAAGACTAATCTGAATATACCTGTAGTGTGCTAAACAGGTATTTGCTTAGGCTGTTATAAAAATCTCTGGAAAGGAGATTTCTCCTTTTAGGCAATATCTGCCAGAATTTCCACTCATTTCCATTTGAAAGAGTTTCCTATTGTCTAACATAAACTCTAGCAGGGGAAATTTTGGGTTAAATCCATCCTTGCTCTTTTAAAATATGGTGTGTAATGAATCTTTGCTTTTCTAGTAACTTTATACATATTTGCAGATTGTTATCTTCTTCAGTTTCTCTCTCTCCCCCTTCTTGGCAAAACATTTCCATTCTTTCAGTCTTTCAGTGTACTCAGCTCAGGGTTTTTTGTTGTAAACCCTTTTAGTTGCTCTTTCTCTTGAAGTTTGGTGCCCATTACTGGTTTTTATACCAGGTGAGACTTTATTAGAACTGAACAGAAGCAAAAAGATCAGTGTACATGCTTCAGATAGAACTCTCCTGTTAATGCATGCTAGCACAGTATTCGCTTTTTCTACCACAGTAGTAGATTTACTGTTTTCTCCAGATTCCTTTCTGCAGATATTCTCTCCAATTTTCCATCTAGCACTTGCGTAATGAATTATTCTTAATTAATTGTACTATGCTGCAAGCATCATTATTGGTTTTCATCCCATTTGCTTCAGATCATTACTCCAGTTGTTCAAGAGCTTAAATTATAGTCCTTTCCTCATGAATACTTGCAACCAATTTTTCTTCCCAAAGCCAATTCTTTAACCTGTTTCAGATTATTTCCAGATGGGGGTAAGATAATTTTGTGCAACTTTTAAAAATTGCATATGAAAATATTGGAAAATACATAGTCTAGGATTTTTTTTTTGTGAACAGCTGACAGCAGTTAGGGTTACTGTTTTCTAGTGAAGCTTCTGCTTCACTTTACAGAATCTTTTTCCTAGAATATTTTTTTTGCTTCTCTGTGACAGAGAATGTCATAGAAATCTTGCTGAAGTTAAAATGTGTAATGTTTTTCCTTTGTCCATTGTATCATTTAATTGTCAAAGAAATAAACAAAATTTGATCTAGAGGAGTTTATGGTGACTGTTGCTCAGTATTCTGCCAACAAATAGGTGTTTTGTCATTTTTTGGTGTAGAATTGTTGTAGGTATTCCCTTGATTATGTCAATTTGGAAAATAGTTTCATATTGCACAAAAAAAAATCTTGAGGCTTCAAATCTAATAATAAATAAATATTTAATTTTGGGTTCTTCTTTTTGGGCTTATTTGTGACAAATAGATTCTGGCAAAAAAAGCATTGCAAAACCTTGTAGACTTTCTATAGATTCATCAGGGTAAGAACATCAGTTTTTAAAAAACTCAATGGATCAGGACTTATTTTAAAACAAATAAAAAAAAAAAGAAGATGGTGAATAATTTGAGTGCTGTGCCTCTCTCCTTTGCTGCTTCTATGTAGAAGTGCTTCACGGATGAAACAAGCAATGTGTCTTCAAGAGTTGGCTTAACCTGTCACAGAAGGATGTCATAAAGATGAGGGTAGTGCTTTTATGCTTGGTTGCCACATACATGCAACGTGGTAGCATTACAAGTGAAGAAAAAAACCAAAACCCAGATTAAAAAGAAATACATTCAAAAATTAAGTTGGTCCCAAAATCACTTAATTGACTAGCAATGTTACCTTCTTAAGTACTGAGTGGAATCAACAAGTGAAACTGAACTTCTCTCATTTTATATCCCTTGCAGAGGCCTTTTGCAGTATTTTTTTAGGTTTCCATAACCATAGTAAATGTTTGAGTGCACTCCTAAGTGGCTGCATATCCACTCCAAACTTACCCTGCTTAGTTGTTTTCTTTTACAAGGTATTTTCACCTCTTGTCAGGGGGGAGACAGAGTACAAAACACCCTCTGGGGGGTCAGGATCCTGGGTTTGTTGTAGGACCAGCTCTTGCCCTGTTGGATAACTTCACGCATCCAGTTGGTTCCCACAGCACTCCGTTCACAAGGTCTCAAATTCCCTCTGTGCCGGGGAGGCCACTGGAATATCAAGGAAAAGCCGTGTCAATTCCTGCTGTGCTGCTGCTCATGGACACCAATCTCATGTCCCTCTAAATTCCCGGGACATCTGTTGAGCTTGTGACGGGACACCCTCCCTTTTCGGCCGAGGGTGAAAGAGCAGAGGAGGCGGCTGCTTCACTAAAGTCCTTTATTTTGCAGTTCCATAGTTTCTGAAGGCAGAGTTCGAAAGGGATACATGTTAAGGCAAAGCAGCAGCGACAGCGACAGCAGGCTAAGCAGCTTTTTTCTTCTTGTTCTTGTTGTTCTTGATGTTGTTGTCGTTGTTGTCTAATTTACAGAAGTGGATTATATTTGTTAATTGACCAATAAAATTAACGCACTATTCTAGTTTTCTTTCCTTAACCTATCCTGGTCTAATTCTCATGATCGTAAATCTTACACAAGTCTTACATAGGTATTACACAAATTTGTATATATAGGTTTTATCAGCTCTTATTGTTTATGTGAACATGCTATCTAAAAAATGTGAAAAATATAGTTCCATCTATGTTTTGCCTAGAGTAAGGAAATTCTGTGAAAGGGTAAAACTGCTGCAGTACAAACTGTGTTTAAGGTCTCTTTGCTGAAGCTTTTCAATGTTTAAGGCACTTAGCATATATTTCTACTAAGAGTTAAAAATCTGTATTTCTATTTCATTGGTGTGACTTCATGTATCTCAGCTTATCCAAAGGTTTTAATTCAATCCCTGTGCTTTGGTTTTCCTGTGGGCCTGGGTCCAGAGGAGCTCTCTCTCCAGCAGACATCCAGTGGCATTTGTCTCTATGCCTATGAAGATCTTTAGAATCTTCTCCCTCTTCCAAAATCTTTCCTCCAATTACGAATTTTTCCACCTTCTTTCCAGTCCCCTGTTGTTTCTTCAAGACCACTGATTCTTTTTGGGAATGCTTCTTTTTTACCTCTTCTTTTCATAACTCCAAGTCCCCAGTTTTTCCAATCTCATTAGTCTATATACACAGTTCATTATCAGCCTAACTGGGGCTTCTGTCTTACTCCTCTCCATTAATGGGAGATTTGGAATGTGCCATTTTAGTCTTGGTGTTATCAAAATTTTCAGCCAGCCCTTTCGGGATGCAACTAGCAAGTACCAGGAATATGTCTCAATTCACAAGTGAAAGTTTGGACAATTTTCTCTCCCTCAGCCCCCAGTGACACAGAGTTGTTTGCTACCTATTAGCATTCATGTTTTAATCTATTTTTGGTCATGTTTTTATCATTACATTGGCTGAAAATCTTTATCTTAAAGCTCCACTGGTAATTTTTTTTGTTTTTGCAAGAAATGCTACTACCAATGAAATTCAGTATTATTTACATGCTTAGAGGTATCCTGAGTAATAATTCTGAGTTCCATTGTTTATTTCTACTAAAATTGACTAATTCTATTTAAAAACTTAATTACTGTAGAGTGGTTAGCTGGCAGATGTTCTGCTAGATTTGATATAATTAGGAAAAATACATTATGTTTTCTGACTAATTTATTCACAAACCTTTGAGTTAAGTAGGTTGATTGATAGTAGAAGGATTAACTGAAAAACAACAAAAATGCTTGTAGAAGTATTTAATTAGCTAAGATGGGAAAATATTCCTCTTAATGGGTTTTTTTTCTTTATGCTCCCATTTACACAACTATAAAGTTCAATAAATGGTTTTTTAAAATAGTCCTACCATGTTTCATTTCCACTGGCACATTTATGTGGCTGCGTGGCAAAGCTGGTATCGGGTGATCCAGATTAAACAGTAAATGAATTTTTTGCTCTTTCTTTTTAAGCCAGCTTTCTTCCCCAGCTACTTTGTTGGCACACAGACAATTCTACCAGCATGAAAGCAAGGATTAGTGAGAACACAACAAAGTGCAGAAGTGCTGTGTGTGGTGTTCCTGGCCATGGCACGAGTTTGGAGCTTGATGATCTTTAATGTCCCTTCCAACCCAAACCATTCTGTGATTCTGTGATACAGGCACAACTGCTACTGCTTAAGTGTGCTCAAGTAATATTCCCACCAGAAAGCTAAATGCAGCAAATAGTATATTTAAAGTAAAATATGAAGTAGGATAAAAAATAAAGTTATTTTTTGATCAAAGCATATGGTTTAATGAGTCTGCATAACCAGGCTCAGCAAATCAATCTCGTTTACTAACCAGAAGAATAATTCAATATTGGACCTAATAAAGCAAAAATAGTTAATCTTAAAAAGTTAAAAACTAAAAATTGGAAAATTGTGATTTATTAAAAATACTGATATTGTGTGCTAAGAGTGAGTCTGAACTCTATAAATAAAAAAAGAAGACAGTTTATTGATTTTTATGTGTCCCAACTATGATCAATAAAATGATGAATTTATGTTAGAAAGACTGACTTTTTAGGAAGAAAGTAAGCTTTCAAAAATGTATTTTTCTATTTTTAAAGTATTTGTTTTTGCAGTGACTACATTAAATATTTTTTAAATAACTGCAAGCAGATTACCAATAAAATGGGATGAAATTAATGTCTCTTACTGTAGATACTTGTAAAATGGATGTCTGAATTTAGTTAAAATTAATACTGTTAGAATTTAAATGTTGAGGTCCATATTTACTGTAATGTCTTCCTGTCATAGGTAACAGGAAGATGTTATATATCCAGTCAGACTCCATCTTTGGTACTTTCCAATATGGAGTTTTCAAGAGTTGAAAGTTGAGTTTTCTGCTTGGAAAAGTGCATTCAGTTAAACAATAAGGAAAAAATAACTTTGACACAGTGAGATTAATGCATGTTTTAATTTTGATTTGAAAACTTAAAGAAAATGAAAAATTAATGCAAATACTCTTTTAAATACTGTTGGTTGTTTTTTGCTGGAAGTATGTTTAATGAATCTTTAGAATAATATTGCATAAATTGATTCGCAACATGAAGAGGATAAAATAAGGGATTAGGGGCCAAGCCTAAACATCACCACACTGAAGCAGAAGCATACTAAAATCATTACCAGTGTCACTGAGTTAAGCTCAGATGGATCTACAGGCCTTTGTTTCTGAACCTCTGCAGCATCTGTTCCTGTTGTTTCGTACTAAAGCTGTATGAATATGCTGACGTGTCTGCAAGTCGATGTGAAGTGATGGGCATTTCAGTTCTTCTGATGTTGAGTCAACTGTAGTCTGTAAATGTCTTTTCTTTTTCTGAATAATGACTGACAGATTTTGCTTAGGATCTGGTACAAGAGTCTGTTGTAGGTTGAACTAATTTTTTAAGTTAATAGTGAAATTAAACCTGTATAATTTGTTCCACATCAGAAAGCTGGATCCCAGTCTATCTGAAAACCTTGCCAGTGGCTGAAACCCAAAGTGCTCCCTAAATCTGGAAGCTTGCTTCTGAGGCAGTAAAGTTGTGTAAATGCTGTGTTAATTATTTACCATATGGATGCTTCAGATAAGAAATTATAAAGAAACTACATTTAATTGCTTAATAATCAGTTTTATTTTAATAAGAACATTAGAAATATAAAAAAATTATTTAACCTTGTGAGGCATTGGGGTTTACAACAATTGTAGAAGTGTTAAGCTGTTATTTCTCATTTATATTATATTTATGTCAAATAATTTAATATGACCTTAAAGAAAATCAATAACCTTTTCCTTTTTGTGTCTTAAGCATTTCAGCTTTAAAGGATTTCTGCATATTTTCATGAGTTTCAGTAGCCCTATTAATTTTAGGACTATAAAAATAAAAAATTTATGTAATCAGGTTCCTAATCTATGAGGTTAAGTTTAGATTCTTTGCTTTGCATTCTGCTGTGATGAATACTCTTACATGCTGCAGCAGAGTGAATAGTAGTTACAATATTCTAGGTGAGATTTTTCATGCTTTCAGCAACAGCTCTGGAATAGAAATATGCTTCAAAATTCAACATGTGAATGGGTGTTTCCTTTTTCTCTTCTTTCCTCTTCTCAATGATTTCAAATAGTTGTCATATCTATCTGGGACAAAATATGCATCTTGTGGAGAAGAGTCTTGTGAATCTTGCTTTGTGTTTTAATCAGGTGGAATACCACCCATGAGATGGATAGTGAATTTTGACCAAGATCTTCTGGATGGTCTAGTATTGGCAGCACAAGTAGCAGCTTATTGTCCATATTTGGTAAGAAGTTTTTTTAATACTGTGCAAGTTTTATACAATTTATTAATTTCAGTGAGTTTATTCAGGCCTTATTTTCCTTTGCAAGTGTTGAGGAGTGCATTGAGTGCAGGCAGCTCGGGGTGCAGCTGTGGTGTGAGCTGCAGGTGGAGCTCTGGGTGGGGGGAGCCTGAGGTAAGAGACCTGGCACTGACCTTTTACATAGCAAAGGTTCTGGGGACCTGTGGCACAGCCAGGTGACCAGTGAGACATGGCAGGAGCTGAGGATCCAGCAGGAAGAGCCCAGACTTTCACACACTTAGACCAAGGGTGTGTAAAAGCCCAGGGTTTCCTTTGCGCAGGGTCCCTCCTCAGAGGCACCAAGATTAAATTATTTTAAGGATCCAGACATGGAGACTCTGCTGTGGGAAACCTGGGGTTGAGCCAGTAAGGAAACCTTGTCAGAGAGTGTGGGAGTGGGGTGTGTGGGGAGTCAAGCAGGGCATCCAGTACCGTGTCCAGTTCTGGGCCCCTCAGTTCGGGAAGGACGTGGAGACGGTTGAATGCATCCAGAGGAGGGCAACGAGGCTGGTGAGGGGCTTGGAACACAAGCTCTGTGAGGAACAATTGAGGGAGCTGGGGTTGTTTAGCTTGGAGAAAAGGAGACTCAGAGGTGACCTTATCACCCTCTACAACTTCCTGAAAGGTGGTTGTAATCAGGTCTCTTTCTCCAGGCACCAACTGACAGAACTAGAGGACACACTCTTAAGATCTGCCAATGAAAATATGGGTTGGATATTAGGAAAAGGTTTTTCATGGAAAGAGTGGTGATGTACTGGAATTGTGGGCCCGGGAAGGTGGTAGAATCACCATCCCTGGATGTGTTTAAAAAAAGATTGGATGTGGCACTTGGAGCCATCGTTTGGTTGAGGTGTTAGGGCACGGGTTGGACTCGATGATCTTAGAGGTCTCTTCCACCCTGGTGATTCTGTGGTCCTTTGATCCATCACTCACTGCAGCCTCCCACTGCAAGGGCCTTCAGTCCCAGCTCAGGTGGCTGCCAGTGGCTCCTGGGTGGTTAGACAGCGAAGTTTCCTTCACAGCAGCTCTTGGCCTATGTGATTTGTAAAAGGAGAAAAAAACCACTGCAACATTTAGCAAGTCATGGGGTATTATTTCAGTATTAATTTTTCTTTTTACTGGGTTTATTCTTAACAGGGAATTTCAGTTGAAAATTTAGATCTTATTGATTACTGAATGAGCGAAAATACAAAATCAGCAATTTTGCCTGGTGGAAGGTTGAGTTTGATTTCTCTGTCTTTTCTAGATTCCCACTCACTTCATAAGGATGTATACTGATCCAAAAACTCATGAACAGTTTCTGCACAACTGTTTGATACTTGTGAAGGCTCTGCATGCTATCAATCTGGAAACAGGCATAAAGGTAGATTATTTATACTAGCAGCTCTTACATACATTAATATTTTTGTTATCACTTTTTGTATAGTAGTGTTGCACATCAAATTAAGGTGAGATTGTAGTGAAACAGTTTTGTTTCATTATGTGCTACTGTATGATGGAAGCCAAAATACTGCTTCATATGAATAGACTTAATTAGAAATAATTTCCATAATTCCTTACTTTGTAGAATTGCACATGCACAAGTAGCTGAACATAAATTAATTCAGTTCATATTTTAGCATCCTAAATCACACAATGAAAACTCAAATAGAATTAATTATTAGTATTGGAAGGCAATTCAGAAAAATATTTTTAAGAACAAACACTATGCACTTAACCATAAAAAGAAGTGGTGGAAAAAATGATATGAATGTCTGGTGACAGTTACATGGATCTAACCATGAAGGCCCATGAGAGTTCTGTCCCATGTTTGATGCACACAGAAGTCAGCAGCTTTGAATGCTGGTGAGAGTAGCACTCACTTGAAGCCATCAGGTTCTGGTGTCCTTTTTTGGGAAGGAATACAATGTTGAATAATTTCTTCCATCAAGGATCTACTTGGGATCTCTTTTATATGTTTAGTAAACATGCTTTACATCTCTGTGTTTTGTATTGACCTATGGCTCCAAATTTTCTCTATATGGTGACCTTACATAGGTTAGATATCATTCCTTTGATCTTTTTGTTGTCCCCAAAACCAGTTTTCTCCTGCTTCTAGTCTGCACATTTCTTTAACTGTCCATTTGTGAGTTATTTGTATCTCTGGGAGCATACTGGGTTGGCTGGAAGAGCAGAAGATTCATTAGACTAGACATGGTATTTGGAAGTGTATGAGGAAACTTTCCAAAGGAATTAATGGCATTAGGAATGAGAGGTAGAGCTTGTTCGTGTGAACAAAGTAGTATACAAGGAAGCTCAATTACAACTTTTTTCCCCTTTCCATTTGGTTGTGTTATGATTACAGGGAAAAATTAACCCTGCTATTTCCATTTGTATCAGCTACTGTCTTGCTGTCATCTCCTGATACAGGTCACAGTTAGAAATTACTTTGCTATGACAGGCTACACAAAGAAAATCTACTGCTTCCCATACTTGTGACTGAAAAGAAGCAAAAAACTAATCTGGGTATAACCCTCAAAACAAAGGCATATTCTGCCACATCTTTTATTAAGAAAAACAGGCAGTTCAGCACATGAAGGCAGAGGTTAGATGCCAGGTATGAAAAGGGTGTTGAACACATTAGCTATGGAAGTAGAATTCTAGGATATTCTCCTTAATGTACCTGTATTAAGACTAAATTGTCTACAATAAATGGGAAAATCCACATCTGTACAGACTAAAACTTAAAGAAAGCTACACAATCAATCAGTACTAGAAAAAGTAGATCTTGGATCTTCAAGGTCTGTGTTTTAGTTTTAAGAGTACATTTTACATAGAGTTATTAAAATTCAAATAAATTTCAGAGTAATAATAATAAAATTCAGAGTTATTAAAATTTACATAAAGTTATTAAAATAAAATAAATATATATACATTTCTAAGACTATTGTAGAAATTTCTGAACCATCTGGTTCTTTAGTGATAAAAGCAAAATACATGAATCCTTTTGCTGAACTCTCTTAATTTGGGAGTTTTCTGATAGTCTTGTCTCTGAAGTTTAGCAGGCTAAAATGTTCCAGTAGTAGTGGCAAAGTTCTTGACTCAGGCAGTCACTGCTTCTGAGCTCTCAGGACAGCTTTGCATTCATTAATTGCACAAGCGGAGACACGTGTTAGGTCTGGAACAGCTGACATTTTCAATCTAAAAATCTAAGATTGTGTAATAATAAAGAAGTTCAGCTGTCTGGAAGTCTTTGGCTTCAGGTTTAAATGACACTTTTAATGGAGTTCAAGGCTTTAAAATCCTTTTAAGGATTAAGGTATAGATTTAAGATGGAGTACTTTGGGCTGGAAATTCCTTGTTTCCACTTTCTAATCATGACTGACAGTTAAATCCTGGAGTATTAATGGTGGCTTTCTACATGTTTTTTATTTGTGTTTGATATTTTTAAAATGTTTCAATTTGAAGAAGATCAGGTGAAAGCCTGAAATAAAGTATTACAAGACAGGATGGTGGACATCAGTGACATGGGAGGGAGTGTGTGTGATAAAGATAAATTAGGGTAGAAGATGCAGTGATTTGGAATAGTCAGTAGAGAAAATGTGTTTCAGACTTTATTATTTATTATTATTTATTTATAATTATTGCTGTTGATTGCTAACACATTTTTTAACGCAAACAATGTTTACTGACTGAGTTTTTTGATGAATATTGTTAAGAAATACATTAAATTTTTTTAAATTTAGTTCTTAGACTAGTAGATAAATGTCACAAATGGAGTTCTATGAATTCATCACAGGATAGAATAGTATTTTCTGAGGGAATAAATTCTGATCTAATTGGAAATGGCTAGGAAAAAGTAGGTGGCAATAGAAAGTTAATCTTCAACAGATAATCTGCTCTGGCATCTTTGCTATCTTAAATGAAAATGCAGGAAGAGTGAAAAGCAGAGGTGTAAAACCACAGCTCCATTGGAGTAATTGTTAACATTCAGTAGCCATCACTGAGATAAGTGAGTGGAAAAATCAGAATACTTTTCAGACTTCAGATTTAAAGCTTTCGGCAGAGAAGAAGCTTTTTTACTTTGCATAGTAAATTCATCCTAAAGTTCAAATCTTCAACCAGTGGTGATGGAATTAAACAGAAATATAAGATGGGACATATGATTACATCAGTGCATGAAGAGTATATGAAATTATTCTTAAGAATTACAAGGACAAATATTATCTAGGAAACCGTGGAGAGTTGCAGGGAAACTTCAGATCAGTGCCTGGTTATGTACTCCTCTCTTGGAAGGTTACAGGAGGAGCTGTGTGAGAACTGCTGGGAGTATGACGAGCTGCTTGGCTGGGCACAGGGCAGGAGAACTTCACCTTGAAAACTTTAAATAAACTTTAACTTGAAAAGAAAACTTAACTCAGATAGTTAAGATGATAAATATGTCTATACATCTCTCTTGCAACACTAAAGACAGTCCAGAAGAGCAAATGTTTGGTTCTCTTTTTTTCATACTCTCTGGCAAATAAATTTACCACTCTCCTCAGTGACTTGGCAGAATTCCCGAGGACTTATGTTTGACATGTTTCGCAGCTGCCACAAAAATTAATTTCTGTAAATCAAATATTTAAGATGCAGGAATACTTGCTACCTTTTATAAAGTAGCTTATAAAAGTATAAAAGTATATGCAATAGAAACAACTATATTGTTGTTATTTGGAAGGTGACGTTGTCTTCATAAACAGTTGCGAAACTGTATGTAGGAGTATTTGGGATGGTATTTTACATAAACCAAAAGATTTTAAATTTTTTTTAATAACAGTAAAGACGTATGTTTTTCCAGACAGTAAATTTTCCTTGCTTTTTCTGTTATGCTGCATTTAATAAAATTTGCATTTGTTTCTGCTGAACCTTGGGGAAAAAAGTTGGGATTAATTTTTACCCTGGGTTTATCACCAGAGCATGTCAGTGGTTTTCATTAATCATTTTTTTTTTGTGCAGTGACAAGATTCTTATACATATTAGCCATGAGAATAATACAGTTATTACAGGTTAGATTGAAAATATTTGTATAATAAGAATTACCTTAAATTTTTTTTTCTTCTTCTTCCTGTCTTTAGACTATACAGGCAAAATTTTAACTGAACATATGGTTATTTTTTTATGTTTTCAATATTAGGCCACTGATATCTGTGATCCAAACCCTATCATGATGCTTATTTTGTGTGTCCACCTGTATGACAATCTCCCTCACTACTTACCTAAGAACACTATCGAGTTTACAGGCACGCTCCATACAACTGTGGTTAAACAGGTATTGATACCATTGAATTTAGATTTGTAGTAATGCAAGGTTAAAAACTTTGTATATATGTACATAAACAAAAAGATTTAATTTTTTTTATAATAGTAAAGATATATGTTTTTCCAGACAGTAAATTTTCCTTGCTTTTTCTGTTATGCTGCATTTAATAAAATTTGCATTTGTTTCTGCTGAACCTTGGGGAAAAAAGTTGGGATTAATTTTTACCCTGGGTTTATCACCAGAGCATGTCAGTGGTTTTCATTAATCATTTTTTTTTTGTGCAGTGACAAGATTCTTATACATATTAGACATGAGAATAATACAGTTATTACAGGTTAGATTGAAAATATTTGTATGATAAGAATTACCTTAAAATTTTTTTTGTTCTTCTTCCTGTCTTTAGACTATACAGGCAAAATTTTAACTGAACATATGGTTATTTTTTTATGTTTTCAATATTAGGCCACTGATATCTGTGATCCAAACCCTATCATGATGCTTATTTTGTGTGTCCACCTGTATGACAATCTCCCTCACTACTTACCTAAGAACACTATCGAGTTTACAGGCACGCTCCATACAACTGTGGTTAAACAGGTATTGATACCATTGAATTTAGATTTGTAGTAATGCAAGGTTAAAAACTTTGTATATATGTGTTTTTATTATGTATAAGCTACAACAAAAAATTAATAGGTTTTGTGTCTTTTGGCTAGTAAATGTAGAAGATGAAAGTGTGCTTTTTCTGTTTTCGTTCTCTTCAGTCTTGGGATTTCACTTCTGCTACTGTTTTTTTCCCTATCCTTATAAGCACATGAAAAAATCTACGAACTTTACAAATCTGAGATCAAAGAGAGGAATAAGAGATTCACAGGCATGGGAGTGCACTGTACACTGCAAGTAGAGTACTCTCAAAAATTAAGGTGGGATAATCTGTGGGAAATCTACACTCCTTTGGAAGGAAAATTATCTACCCAGTTATTTGAAGTACTTTCTTATTTTGTGATATCCTTAGTTTGTGTTTTGGAACCTGCAGAAAACAGCTTTTGTAGTCTGAAAAATGAGTAAAAATAGGCTGATGTTGTCGTTTTTGTTGTGACAGGTGCGCCTGAAAAACCCAAGCAATAATACTTTGGCGTACAACGCCATTTTTGTGGGAAGAGATGCTGCTGATTTCTCTTTACCTAAAGGAAGCACTGTCACCATTCCCCCTATGTAAGTAATGACTTGTTAGTGTTATTATTTGTAGCATTACAGAAATAGAAACCTACTAATTGAAGAGTGGTGGAACACTAGAAATGTGTTTAACTACAAACAGGGCAAAATTAGTTGGTATCAGGGTCAGGCTTTTCTCCTTATCCTGGAACAAATCTAGAGCAGTATTTCAGTGGGACTCTTGCAGTGAGCTCAATAGAGCTATAAGAGCAGTATATAAGCCTTCAGATCATTACAGGAGTCATCTGTCTCCAATATATATATTTTTTTCCAATGTATCAAAATGTGATTCACATTTTCTACATCAATGCATTGTAGAAGCATGGTAAATTTTTTTTTCTTTTGAGGTCTCAGATTTTGGTTCTTATTCTTAATTGAAGCATGAGTGGGAATTAAAGAGACCATGACACAGTAGTGTTACACAGAGTAGTACTATGCTGCCTCTTTTTGCTCCCCTCCTCTCACCCCACTAAGATGGATGTGCTGTAGTTATTTGTTCATCTTACATGTCTGAGAGCCATCTAAGGTTTTGGGAGAGTCTTAATTTTGGGAAAGCATTAGGATATCATTTCTGGTAGCAGAAATACTCATGGTATATCACCATCTCTGTTTTTGTTCACTAAGTACATTTTGCTCTTTCTATGCTGTGCAGCTTTATGAATAAATACAGGAATTTCATTAATCCCTGTTTAACTAGTGAAGACAAGAGGGTTGTAGTGGTGACTCTGGCTGTCAGTTAACAGTTTTTAAGTTTATCTTCAAGATACTCATTTACAGATAAGATGGATTAGAGACTGTAAAAAGAAAAAAAAAGGTCAACATTTGTATGAAAATAAACTGTGAAGGAGAAAAAAAATTCAAATATGGTCAAATTCAAGAAGACTCAACATAAATACAGTGCTCTTTAAGGACCATCAATATGTCAGTAATAAATTACATGCCTATTATAAATATATGCAAAGGGAACAACTAATAATTCTGTTTTCAGCAAGCTGTGAGGCTGATTTGATTCAATTTTCTTTGCAATTACTTCAAATAAGAGTTATCATATAAATGTAATCCTTGAAAATATCATGTGTTTCTATGAAAGGTCAATACCATGGCTGTTTTTCACTTCACCTTTAAAAAACACCCAAAACAAACTACAAAGCAAAATCAAGACAGAAGAAAATGTGCACAATCTTGTTGCTGAGCTGCTCGGCATTATATATAACAACAAATACTTGAAAAATTTTATAGAAATAAAAACTTGTGGAAATGCCAGTCATGCATGGTAACCTCTGCAGAGTTTATCTTAATGTCATGATCACTAAATGAAAAATAGGTTCTTTGTAGTCAATAAATTTCTTAATATTCTGGTGCAAGTGTTTAAAAACTCCAGGAATTGAGGAGACTTGTGGGAGTCTTGCACGTTCTTTATGTTAGATTATAATGGTGTAGGTGTGTTTGGAAATTAGAGTAATGCGAATGACATTCTCAGCGTAGCTGAATGTCATATGTTGCATATGGCATCTTTAATTCTTGATCTGAGACTCCCACTC
Source organism: Machaerirhynchus nigripectus (assembly GCA_013397975.1). Taxonomy (NCBI): domain Eukaryota; kingdom Metazoa; phylum Chordata; class Aves; order Passeriformes; family Dicruridae; genus Machaerirhynchus; species Machaerirhynchus nigripectus. The sequence goes on from VZRQ01010881.1 coordinate 506,997, forward strand.
TCTGGGGCACTGCACTGTACCATGCAGACTTGCAGTTCACAACAGGATCAGCATACAACCCCAAGATTATAGAACAATTCCTTAAGATGAATTTTCCCTCACTTTACATTGACCACAACACAGATTAATAGAGATAAAAACTAAGCAACTTTGTGGTTTTGCCACAGAAGGCAACAATTGAAATCCAGATTCTCAGCTGTTGCATGAGTCAGAGGGCAAAGATCAGGCAGAAAGTTCTGTACCCTGCAGTTGCCTGTCATTCCTATTTGTGACCAGACCAGACTTGTTAAAACTTGATCCTTAAAGTTGCTTTGGGAGTGCATGTCTCACGCACTTTATTCCTCTGGGTGCCTGCATCACAGCATGGTTTTTCCAGGATATTTGAATGGTGAGGTGACCTAGGAGCCTCAGACTCTGAGGGGCTCAGCAGCTCTAAAGTATCATTAATGGTACTGTCTGGGGGCTCTGCAGTAGGAACTTGAAAGCTGTAAGAGCCAGGTTTACAGAACTTCCAGGATTCCATCAACAATATTCAGAATTGACAGTCTGAGACTTCCTGCCTTCTTAAGACTAATCTCAAAATCAGAGAGGCATTTTTTGAGAGCTTCAAAGTGAGAGCTTCAGGCACTAAAGTTTTCTAATTGTTCTTGCTTCACTGAAGGGCTGATGCGAATAGTCTAAATTTGTACCTAGTCTAAACTCTCATTCTGTGTGGTCTTCTCCAGTTTTCTCATTAGAGAGAAGCTGTTGCTTGTCCAAGAGGACTTTGTTTTTTCTGCCTCTTAGTTACTCGGCTTTACTAATTATTCTGAAGGGTTTTTTAACCAATTTCTTTCTCACTCTTCAATGATAATTTGATTAAGACTATCTAGATCTGCCCCATGAAATGCATAACAGGATGTCTGACTGCTTAACTCAGAAAAACCTATTCAAATAGAGGAGCATAAATTGGATCAGTTATTAACTTAGGGTGATACTCTAATGAAAGAGAACTTCCTGTGCTAATATGTGCGTGGAGAAAAAATTAGGCTATGTGCTGATATGAAAAGCAGTAAGGATTCAGTATTGTTCTTTATCTAAGTAGTTCTTTTATTAGAATGTTTTAAGGTACTCTTAGGCAGAAGATTATAATATAACACAGTATTTCAGAAGAAACAAATCACTTTATTTTCTAGGAACCTTCCCTTTCAAAGACTCTGAAATGTGCTCCTGAAATTTCTGAGTAATTTGAGTCCCAGTTTTGTGCTTTTTTTTTTCCCCATAGGAAACAAGGCTTTTTAAATGTGGAATTCACTATTCGTTTCCTGCACCCTGCTGAAGCAGTGTTGATACTGTTCTCAAATAAAGTTGATAGAGTAGATGGTGCTACAATGACATTCTCTCTGAAATCTGAAGTTAAGAATATTGAGCCTTTTGTAAGTTTATGTGTATGATTAATATTGTCACAAAAATATTTTTATTCTGTACATGATATCAAAAGGGAACTGAGATAAGAATGAAAATGTGAGTTACCATCAACATTAGCCTTTGACCTATGAATTTTCAGATTTCTGCTATTAGACTATGTACATGCAGAAAAAAGCGTAAAGTAATGTGTAAGATTCCTAAGGACATAAATCGCATTTGGATCCTGAATAATTTGTAAAAATTTGCACTGATTGATCTGAAAATAAATCCGGAGCTCTTTCAACATGTGAATATTATTGGAAATTCTGTAATGGAGGTGTTGATGTGCTTTTTAACCACAGATATAGTAGCTGTCAGATATGTATCTGTACAATCTGTAGTTGTCAGATATGTCCCAGTCAGGGCAGGTAGGCCCATGTTTGTAATCCACATTCATTGAGCACATCTGGGTAGACTTCTGAACTTAGATGGTGTTTTTGTGATCCTCTCTTTTTTTAGCCCCTCTGACTCTGTTAGAAAGGAAGGTTGGGACAAGAGAAAAATAGAGGACATGTAAAGATAAGAAGGAAAAAATGAGGATAACTTGATTCATGGCCTTTTGTTTTTTGTTCTCTTTTAGGGTATGATAAGGTACAAATCCCCATGTTATGAGCTGAAGAAATTTAACCTAAATGTTACTAATCCCTTCAAAACTGATGGCATATTCAGGTAGACAGTGCTGTAAAGACAAGTCTTTAATGATCATGCTGTTTTATCCACTCTTTTCCATAATTTTCCTCTTCTCCTTAGAAATGTAAAACCTGGAGGTTAAATAATAGGGATTTACATTTCCAAAATTGTTACAAGCACTATGAAGTGGAAGCTATCATAATGAATAAAGAAGATAAATAAGCCTTAATTGAAATCCGTCTCAGTGTAAGCAGTAAAGCTGGAACTTTAATCAAACAGAGTTCGTGAACCTTGCTTGTATTTTTGTGTTTGGCTGAGGTCCAGCAGAATTATAAAGAGAAGCAAGCCATGCTAATTAATAGTTGGTTATTTTCCCCCGAATCTGCTTTATCCTGCTGTTTAAGTTATTAAGCATGCAAAATAAAAAAAAATGCTTTTGCCTTGGGGCTTGCATCATCAGTTAGTCTAATTTTTAATTTGTATTCATCATAGCTGCAACAACTGCAGAGTTATAAATGTTGCTTTCCTCAATACAACGGAAATAGATTGTTGTAACCCTTTAAAATCTATTTGTGTGATCTGACTCCCTATTTTGTCTTTAGTCTGTAGAACTAGGCATTGGTTCATCTCATTCATTTATTTGCAAGAAACATATTTCATAATATTTTAAACTTTTTTTTTTCTGCAAAATGAATATACACGTTGCAGAAGCTGCAAGTTAAATTTCTCTTTCCCCCACAGAATGGGACTGGTATATAGAAATAATAACAAAACCAACAATAAACAATCCTGTAACAGGACTGTTTCCACTGCTCCAGCAATGTCCTCTGGCACAAACCTTGTGTGTCTGAATCATATGAGTTTAATTCGCTTCTGTCTCTTTATTTTGAAGTCCTTGAGGTGGTCAGTGAGGCTGAATCAGTCCTATGATTTGGATAACTTGCTTGGAAATTATCAACGAAGTGATGATAGTTTTATGTAGAAGTTTGGAATGTTTTATGTAATTAAGTTTTACATAATTCAAAAGCTACTTGACAACTATGTTAAGTCGTTATCAATTTGGGCAACATTTGAACCAGTAATCTAAAGTTAAAATTCTTTGTATCCTACTTCCAGTGTTTTGAACAATTTAGTGTTTCATCAGGGGGCATATTGTTTACTTGCAAATAACACTAAGAAATGCTAGATTGATTCCAAGGGAGAAGATCTTTTACAGAAAAACTGGGGTTAAACCACAACAAGTACTTTTAAAGTATCTTTAATTTAAAATAATAATAAGCTTCTTTACTGAGCCTGCTTTTAAAATTTTGAATAAATTGAGTTTCATCTTCATTCTGCAAGTTAAAAATGCAGTCATTATGTGTGCTTGTCATACTCCAGGGTAATTTTGCTGGAATCCACACACTATTTAGTGCACCCTGACAAAGTATATCAAGCCAGGCAAGTAAAGCAAGAGCAAAAGTTCAGGTAAGTTCCAGATAACAGTTGGTAATTATAATATATTGGATCGTACAATTCTATTAATATTACCTGTTTGTACATAGCTGTGTGCTACGTGTTGTAAAGAATTCCAATTTAGGGCATGGAAATGTCACAGAAGATGCCCAACCATTTCCTGAGCAGTGGGGGCCCCTCCTGGCCAGCTCTGCCTAGTTTTCATGCTGAGCTTGATGTTCTGTGCTGTCCCTTTGGCCGCTCCAGTTCGGCCGTCCTGGCCATGCTCCCTCGTGGCTTCCTGTGAATCTGCTCCCTGACGGAACATGGGAAGCTGGAAAGTCCTTGACTTAGAGTAAGCACTGCTCAGCAACGGCTAAAACATCAGTGTGTTATCAACATTGTTCTCATCCTATTCTAAAACAGAGCACTGAGCCAACTACTAAGAAAAAAAAATGAATTCTACCCAGCTGAAACCAGGACAGTACTGCAAAAAAGTTATAAACAGATTTTAAAATAAAGTTCTTCTGTAATTATTAATTAATTCTTTGTTTAATAATTTAAAGTATTTTCCACAATTTGGGTCATGTCATTTTTAAAGCTCCTGTAAACATTCAAATTCCTAAAACACTTTTTCAAGGATTATTGGGAAATATCATAAACTACTACCCCATCAATACTGCAGGTTGAATTGGAATTATAAGGATGGTCCACAGCCGTGTCATGAAATGCAGACTATTTTACTAATTCCTTTTGAAAAAAATTCAGAAAAAAAAGGAAAAAATTAAAAACAGAAAAATAATAAACATTTCATTATTAAGAAAAACTATACACATTTTAAACTGGAAATAGTTTTCTAAAGTGTAATTTATGCTACACTTTCTGCTAAATTAAATAAGTATATAATAATTCTTGATATAGAAAAGGATTTTTTTAATCATCTTGCATATTTCAGCTTAATTTATCCCCAGACAATCAGTGTAAATAGTGTAATTTTAGTCACACATCCAGATCTCATTCTTACTCTAAATGATTTCAGGGCATCTTAAGTCTTTAGAAATTTCCAGCACTGATTTGCTATATTTTTAGATGTTTCTGTCATCTGTGATAACAGAAACCTCTTAAATGCCCCTTTACAGAAGATTTCTTTCTTGAATGTAACAAACTTCTGAAATTTGTGTAAAAAAAAGGTGCATGTATATTTCATAATTGATCAGTAAGAAGATTATGCCCTCAATCATTTTTATATTTTTGGTATATCCAGAAAATGCCATGTACAAACTGAGGGCCAATTACTCTAAGTGCTCTGTAAGCATAAAACTACCGTAAAATCAGTGTTTGCCCTTTGGGTGACTGTGTCTGTGAGACTCATGTCAGGACCAAGGCCTGCAAATGACAACTTAATCATCCCAGCACGACCAGCTGGGCTCAGAACTCCTTCTGCGTCCTCATCCTGTGCCTCCAGATATGTCAGATCCGCTTTAAACCTCACTGTAAGAAGCTTTGCCTGGCAGGTGACCATTTTGCCTCCCAGCTTTGCCCTCTGGCAGTGTCACAGGCACCCAAAGTGGTGTCATTCAGATGAGAGAGGAGACCAGTCTTAAATCATTGTGGCATGGGCTCATCACAGTGTGACTGGAAAGGTCCCAGTCTGGAGCTAGAGCCCTGAGGAATTATGTCCTTGCTGGGACACAGCACTGTCTAAGCCCAAAAATCTAACAGTAGCCCACGTCCTTCAGTGGTTGAAGGCAAGACCTCTTTATTCATGGAGAACTGGATGGTGTTTGGTGAGAAGCACAGTACTTTTCTTTTTAAATCCAGTTGACATAGTTTTTCTTTTAAGTATACTAGGCCAAGATTTTTTCAAGTTACCCACTTTTCTGCACTTTTCCATGCCCTTGACACTTCAGTTATTTTCCTTGGTCTACATCTGTGTGCCAGCATGGTCTGCTCCCTATGGGAGAAGGAAACCAGGTGGAGGGAAGCACACCACATGGCCCAGAAATTCTGTATAATGTAAAACTACCCATAGCTTTCAAGCATGTTGGTATTTTTAAATTCTATCCATTAGGAAAAAAAAGTATTAACTGACAGTAAAAGTTCAAGGTTACATTTAATAGCTAACTTTTCCTTCATAGATTTCCTACTGTAAAACTAGAAAGTGGTAAAGATGTACCAATTTTTCACGAATAGTCCTATTCTAAGACCATGAATAAGCAGATTATCATGTGCAGTAGTGTCCATAAGGCTGGCTCATGACTGCACAGATTGATTTGCAAAAAAAGCTGTGAATGTTGATAAATATTTTTACATTAAAAAAAAATCTAAACCATAAAAAGGAAAAATGAATGAATGAACTTCAAATCAAGCTCTGCATTGTGTATAGCTTCTTACTGTTATATTGTTTACCTTTTTTTTTAAACTAGAGATAATATCAGGAATTCCAAACAATTTCGATTTTCTGAATTTTATTTGTACACTTTTTGTTCTAAGCTGTCTTATGTGCCAAGGAAAGAATAATGTTTTACAGAATATCTGTATTTACTTACTAGAAGAATAAAGAAAAAATTAGGATCTAAAAATTGTGTCCCTGTGTAATATGAAATACAGCATACTTGTTTCAGAAAATACAGTTTACAGATACTTTATCAAGAGTCATTACAATTCTGGTTAATATTTGATATAAAAGAAATTCATCTACTCTAAGCCTTACTACCTAGTTTGGGCAGCTCCTGTTTTAGTTTCTATTCTACTCTTTGTTCTAAGATCACCAACTGTTCCACAGAGTGTGGAAACCAGTAAATATGTTAGATGTGAATTTTGTGTTCAAATGTTTCAGTATTTTCAATGCATTTCTAAGCAGTTTGTTGTATCTCTTCTCTCTAATAAGATGTTTGCTTGCTAAACATCCTAAAGTTAATTGATTAAGTTGCTGCTCTGTGAATTTAAGATTTCCTTATGGTGTCTGGGACTTTTTTTTCCCCTCAGTAATATATAAAATCTGGAGCTATAAGGGACTGAAAAGATCATCTAGTAAATTCTGTTCCAAATACATAAAGGAAAGTAATTTTCTTTTTCTGAGTATTTTTTGGATGGAAATCAGAGTTATAGGTCTGTTTGGAGCCTGGACTGAAGAGTAAAAGCACACCATTACATACGGATAGCTCACATGCCATGATGATGTATGCACACTCCCTGTGTTGACTGCAGAGATGATTTTCCTTTTAATCCAGATTTTAGGCACACCTAATGACATGGCAAGCCCAGTGGCTTTGTGGTGTTATGTTGGTACAGGTATCTGACAACTCAGGTAGCAGGTACTAGGCTCTTACTGATGCAAATGTATGGAACTGGATTGGGACTAGATGATCTTTAAGGTCCCTTCCAATGCAAGCTGTGATTTTGAGCTGGTTGGAATAAACCTCAGCAAGAATGAATTGGAAGTATTCTCACCTCAACCACGCAACTGAGAGGTGCCCCCTTTAACCCACCCTCGCCTGTAACATACTCTTGAACTTTTTGTTCATTTAATGAGCTGTAAAATAATCTTGCTTTGTTAGCAAAAAACCCAAAACCAAATGAGGGGCAATTTGAGAAGTTGCTTTGTCTCTCTGTCTTTCTTATGAGATGCTGTTCTCTCCTCCCCCACCCCCAGCTCCCTCTGCCCTGGCCTTAAATATTGAAAGACCACATTAAGGTCTTCCTGAAGCCTTATTTTCTCCAGGATGTCTTCATAGGAGAGGTGCTCCTGCAGTCTGACCATTTCTGTGGCCCTCCTCTGGTGGTTCTCTAGCAGGTTCATGTCGTTCTCATGCTGGGCCCTCAGAGCTGGATGCAGCACTGCAGGTGGGGTCTCACCAGAGCAGAGCAGAGGGGCAGAGTCCCCTCCCTCCCCTGCTGCCTGTGGTGCTTTGGATGCAGCCCAGGACACGTTTGTCTCTCTGGGCTGTGAGTGCACATTGCCAGCTCGGGTGTATTTTTCCATTTAGCAATATGCCCAAGTCCTCCACAGGGCTGCTTTTGAGCCATTCATTCCACATTCTCTGTTGATCCCAGGGATTTGCCTGACCTAGGTGCAGTGAACAGTCTGCGTAGACTTATTTTATGGCAGCTTTAAGCTCTTCTGCCTAATCTTTTTCTTTATTTCTCTGTGTATTGAAAGAGGATTTATTGAACCAGACTTTGATCATAACCAAGCATCTTATACCTTCTGAACTTTATTCCTTTTGGTTTTATTATTGAACAAAATGCTGTTTCTTTTTGTTATGGAAGAATGAGATACAATGTTCATGTCTTCCACAACACAGGTTTGTTTTCTGTTCCCATCGCTTACCTGCAAGTGCTTTGTTCATTGATGTAAGAAAAAAATTGATGTTGAGAGAAGTTCAGAACCGTGTTAAATCAGTCTAATGAGTTTCTCAGTTGTTCAGATCTGAAAATAGGACTTATTCAATGTATAATTCGCACCAGTGAAAAAATGTAATATATTTTGTTGTACTATTCTTCTTATTATTTCATATGGCTCTTGAGCTATTTGTTACTTTTATAGTGATTCTTCTGCTGTCGTCTGTTTTTGCAAGCATGAATTGACATTCTCATTCAAAGATAAAGTATTGAGAGAAATGGCATTTTATATAAAATTTGTATTTTTTTTTAGTGTGAGATACTTATTTGTAAAGTACAGAATAAATAGGATGTTGTATGTATATAACGCAGAGATCATTTTCCTTTCTGAAAAATGGTCTTTAAGTACAGGTATTAAATCAAATCTCCAGGGTAACATATTCTGAGAATTTTGCAAGTCCATTTATTTAAGGTTGTGATATTTTCTTATCCCAGCAAGATTAACTATTTATTTTGAGAGACCCAACATCAAACACTGTAGGTAATAATTGTTTACTATATGCTGGTTAATCAAATTTCACTGCTGGGTGGAATGACTTTTACGTGTGGATATTATTAAATCTGAGTCTTGAGCTGAAACTCGCAGTATTTTTTGAGGTACATTACAGAATTGTTTTCATCATCTTTGAGCTCTGTGTTTGTTGTAAATTAAGCAAAACTCTCCTTCCATAAATGTAACTGCACAATCTTAACACCTGTCAACAATGGCAGAAATTACTTGTGAAGAAGGATCGAAAACTAGATAAAGTCCCATCAAGAAAATATGATGGTCAGGAGCACAGTTTGCTTCAGGGAGATGGGAGTTCAGAGGAGATTTTATTCGAAGCTGTTTTTTTCTGAGTATATTTGTTCTTTTCAAATGCACTTGAAAAGCAATATTGTAATGAACAGAGTTGTTTAGATTAAGAGTCATCCCATTCTCCTTTAGACAAATCCTTGATTACATTAGGTTTCTTTTGAATGATTAACTGCAATGTTAGTTAATATAGGTCATTCCTGTAGCCACCTGAAGTGGATGCAGTTGTTTTTAACATTATTGGTAGGAAAACAGTTTCAAAATGTAGTGGTCTATTTTGGTGGGGTCTTTTTTGTGTTGAAAACATTTGCTTTTCCGGTATTTATTAATAAAAAGGGGAACTAAGCTATCTATTGGTAACAAATGTGTAGGTTTAGAATATTGTTTTATTTTTTTCCCTTTTAGTTCTGAAAATAACATATTAACTTCAACAACTGGTGCACTGCCTGAAGATTCAAAGAAAGACACTTTCTGTAAGTACCTCCATGCAATACCTCATGTCTCACTACAAGAGAAATGAGATTATCTACAGAAGCAAGATTTTGACATCTAAGTATGTTCAATAAATATTAATGATGGGTATGCTCATTAACTATTATTTATAGTTATCATAAAATGTTTGCCTTAAGTTGTGCATCACAGTCAAAAATTCAGCCTGGAGCAGGGTGATCTTATTGTGGCCTTCTGGTACCTGGAGGGGCTACAAGAGAGCTGGAGAGGGACTTTTTACAAGGGTATATAGTGATAGAACAAGAGGTGATGTCTTTAAACTGAAGGAAGGCAGGTTTAGATTACATATGAGGAAGAAATTCTTACTGTGAGGGTGATGAGGCACTGGAACAGGTTACTCAGAGAAGTTGTGGCTGTCCCATCCCTGTTCTATTTATTTGGCCAGAGTCTGGCTTGGGTTTCTTATGTGTTCTCACTCATTTCTGCTGTTTTCACTTTCACATATATTCTTAAGTCTGCTGTCCTGCCTAGAAACCCAGCCAGCAAAGCTTGAATGAAGGTGTGGTTCTGCATTGTCAAAATGTGCTTAGCAGATGAAAAACATGCAGTGAGAAAGTCAGACTCTGCCAGATTCAGCCCTAAGATTCCTTCTCAGCATAAAGCTTTTGTGAAAGCAGTGCAATAAAGCCCTTGTGCCAACACTTAGCTTTTGCCTATTGTAGAGGATTTCAGACATAGTTGCTGCTCTGAGAGTGAGATTCTTTGTTTAAATAGCAGTAAATTATACTTTTCCTTCTGATGTGAGTAGACCTTTTTTTAGAGGCTGTACCTCCTTAAGGAATTTTTAACAGTGAGAACTGTCTTGTTTTCCCCAGTTTTGTTTCAGTCCACAGAATAAGAACACAGTTAATTAGCAAAATGTATTTAAATAATACAGCATGCAATATTGCATGACATCTACACAACTGTACCTGTAAATACTGAATACTGATTACAGGTGTGCCTTAAATGCTGATTGCTACAGGATGATATATACAGTATCCTTATATTTAAACTCATGCAACTGCTTTATTTTACAATCTGTACTATTGTATCTAAATGTTTAAATTTATTTTAACAGCTGATCGATCTGGCCTCCTGCATGAGTTCTTCACTCCAAAGGAAGAACTGTTCTTGAAAGGGAAAGGTTCTGCAGCCTTAGCTATTCACTTCCTTCCCTTTCATCAGGAAAAGCGTTACTGCACTGTCATTCTGGCTAATGAAAAGGTAAGGATAGGATGTGTGTTCTGTGTTTATCATGTCAGGTAAGAATCAGGAGGTTTGCCAATTATGAGTGAATAGGGTAAATGAGAGCAGTGCTGTGAAAAGGGACTTGGGGGTCCTGACCAAGGGCAGCTTGGATCTGAGTCAGCAGTGCCCTGGCAGGCGGGAGGGCCAAGCATGTCCTGAGGGGCTTCGGGTACAGCATCACCAGCCGGGCAAGGGAGGGGATTGTCTTCTCTGCTTTGTCTGGGGGGGCCACACCTCGAGTGCTGGGGGCAGTTTTGGGTGCCACAATGTAAAAAAAGACCCTAAGCCATCCAGAGGAGGCCATGAGGATGGTGAAGGGCTTTGAGGGGAAGCTGTACGAGGAGCGGCTGAGGGCACTTGGTCTGTTCCGCCTGGAGGAGACTGAGGGGAGACCTCACTGCAGTNTTCTACGATTCTATGAAGATACAAAATAATTATGTGCATATTTTTAGGTAATATTTTTGCATGCATGTGTAATTATAAAGACGTGATCTATGTGTTGGTGTTTGGAAATGAAATTCTTTATTTATTTTTTTTTCCATGAAAATATATAGTATTTCTATAATTCATGGAGGACGAAGTGGCTTAAAAAGTTGGTTAGAGATTTACATTAGGTTACAGGCTTCAGCTAAGAAATTTAAACCAAAGTTTACTGTCCTCTTATCTCCTCATAATTAGAATGATATGAAATTCTGCAGGCAACTTTTCACTTTAATATCATTAAATA
>VZRQ01010882.1:6614-21014 GCA_013397975.1 Machaerirhynchus nigripectus
AGCCCAGTGGAGTGAACACTTCTGGCTCTGGTGGAGTGGAAGCAGCCGCACAGAGCCCAAAACCCCAGTGGAGCCAAGTGGCACTGGTGCTGGAGTCAGCCACTTGGGGCCAAGCCAAGCCAGGGGAACAGTGCCGAACACAGTTGAGCTCAGCATTCCAGAAAAAGACCCAGAAATGAGCAGCACAACATGGATGATTTATCTTCCAAGTTTGTTTTGTCACAGCTCTTTGTTGTTTTCAGACTGGTGGAGGGAGGGGACATTAAGCCATGGGAGCTTTCTGCACCCATATTGCCTTTGGGCACTATCTTTATGAAGCATTTTTTTTGTTCACAGTGGTGAGCACCCTCTTGTGTATTAGGTCTTCCTTGAAAGACTATCTTTCCCTCCCATTTGACAGAAGTCACCTCCAGAGGCTGAGAGTTTCTGTCCTCTTCCCAATCCCCTTGTCACTGCCCAAATTCTGTGACAAGGATCCCAGTTGCTTGGCTTCGCTACCATCTGGCTTCATACCACGTGCCACAATATCCCAGCGTTGGAGCAGACTGGTCAACAGGGGCTCTCCTGACTGGTGGCTGAAATCTTTTCCTCTATCTTGCAGGTCACCAAGGTATGGGGATTGGGTAACTATCTCTGCTCCTGCCTCTTCTCCAGTAGTGAGGGTCCTGATTCCTTTTCAACCCTCATGAAGTGAACTAATTTGGTTTCGGATTTCTTCTGTACAGGAGTAACTGTTACCGGCAGGGCCTTTTCCCCTGGTTCAGCTGCAGTTTGAGTGGCCACACTGCCTGCTGGTCTGCTTTCCTCCTCCTCCCGAGGGTGCTGTCTAGTAATGAGCAGTGTCCGATAAATAGTAGCGAGGGCCCAACACGCTGGATCTCCCCCAAACACCATTTTATTCTATTTACTTCTATTGTCTGTATTTTAATTTCTTCAAATCGAATGATTGGACAGAAAAAGGTTTCAAACATTCTGCTTGCATAACAAATGACAGAACAGAATACTTAAAATGTTCAGTCAATCTTGGGTCTTGAACTACCTGTGGAGATAAATCTGATTATACACACATCTCAAATAATTTGTTTCATTGTAATAAGGGACAATAATAAGAATGTAATTATGTCAGATGGCTTCAATAAAGGTACCTGCCACCTTGTAAAAGACTCTCAGAAGAAATGAAAATTTGAGGAGAACCAAAAGCTAGATTAAGCACGGCAGGAGAAAAAAGGATACTACTTCAGAGTTACATCAGAACTGCCATAAATCAGACTACCTAAACAAGGATAGCAAAAAAAATTGCTGTTTAAGTGCAAAATATGTGATCAGTACAAATAAATATATTTTAAGTGTATACAATCAGTTTTAGCTGGGTGGTATGTGGTTGACTGGTGCATGGTGGAAGAAAATTATCATTTTGTTCCATCCCCTCTGTAATACAGCTGCAATCATATTACTGATTTCTTAAAAAGAAAACAAGTGTCCTATAAATGTAATAGCTACTAGTGATTTCACATTGACGCTATAATCTTGTCTACTCTTTTACTGAACCTAGACAACTAATTTTAACTTTGGTCTTTATATTATCTGTAACAGTTTTTCCATAACTTTTAGAAAACTTCATTAAGAAATCGAATATTAACCAATCAATGATTTAAAATACTTAAATTTATCTGAGTATCTAGCTCAAGGATATTGCAATTAATTTAAAATTGCAGTAATTTCTCCCCAACAAGAACTCCAGTTAGCAATCGTAAGTCTATTATTGAATTTAACTAACAAGAACAATGAAACAATAAAATGCTACACAATTACATCAAGAGCAGTTGAAAAGGTAGCTATTAAATGTGGATGTTGGATGTGTTGCCTGAGCTACAGCTGGTTGAGCTCTAATCAGATCAATGGACTTTTCTAACTATGTTACTAAAATTCTCAGTCAGGTCACTATTAGGACTGGCTTCTCAAAAATACTGATCTATGAATTAAAAAGGTAAATCAACTTTAACATCTAGTCTGCTTACAGCAGCTTTGGCATTGGAAGTGCGGCGCTTACAAAAAAGCATATGCAGGTTCGTACCTCTGAAGGTACCTCTGAAAAGGTCCCAAGTAACACTGAAGGTTGAACTTAAGCTTGACATCAGCCTTCAGAAGAAAAGCACCTGCCATAAGGGTATGAATCCCTCTCTTCACTGAGGCAAAGACATTGCTATTTAAAAGAATGTTTTGATAGGAAATGATTTTGATTGTTCCTAAGCATAGGAAGTAATTTCCCTAATTCTTAAAGACCAGTCTGAACTCTTCCAGTGTAATTCCAGTCCTTTCCTCCCCAATACCAACTGAAAATTCCTCTGCATCTGTTCTCCAGTTCTTTCTGTGACTTCACTGTCTCCCTTCATGCAAGCAATTAATGAGAATGTCAAATAGTAGTATACCAAAGGGAAGGAGCTGTGAACTCAGTTTGGTCTGTCTGTCCTCCTTGAAAGCACACCTTTGTTAAATAGCAGAAAAATGATATTAAGAGGATCTGACAGAACTCATCTTTTTAATAGTTAAGTTTGTTCTTTGTTACCCTGGTTTAATTATGAAGATTATCAGTTTTGATGCCAAAATATATAACATCTAACCACAAGATTAGATTTATTTTTTAATCCATGTTGGTGGCTCTTCATCATCTTGTAAGTACTCATATTGTTCAGATGATTGTTTGCTGCATTTCCTCTAGCCCCTTGAATTACAGTAAGACTAAACTATTGATCTGTATTTTTCTGTCCAACCTTGTACAGTTTTTATTTTTTTTCCTACCACTGGAAAGCTCTCTCATCCTCTTTGAATTCCCAGAGATAACTATTAAAAATTTTGGAGTCCCAGCCTGGGTGAGGCAAACACCTAGCTTAACAAGCCCTGGCTCTCCTAAGAGGGAATAAAGGTGATCTGGAAAATATTTCAAATGGTGGTTTCAAAACCCAAAAATGTGTGAAATCCAACGCAGGAAAACAGGACACCATGGCTGAAATGAAGACATCTATTTAGTCTCTATTATTCACTAGCAGCCAACTACTTCACTCTGTAGATAACACCATCAGGATGGGCCCAGCTGGAGCTCTGCCTGAACTGCAGCTGGACTGTGCGACAGATGACTCTCCCCATGTGTAGGGACACTTCTTGGGATTTCAGATTCCTTTCCTGACACTGACAGATCCTGCCATGCCCAAGGCAGATCATTAATCTGCAACAGATCCTTGTTAAGTGACTTACAATGACAGTGCTGAATTAAAATTAGTGAAATTCTACTAATCCTTGTGATTTCTCAATATTATTATAAGCATTATATAGATAGTTCCTTTAGACATAAACCATTGTCCAAGTCTGAGACTAAGACTGGACTGAGCCACAACTTGGCTCCACAAAGAGTTTAGAAAGTAAGGGGCTCCTCTCTGAACTTCGTGACTCAACAACGGGGTCTTTCCTCCTCTTTGCACGTGGTGTCTCTATGTGAAGCATTCTAAATTCTAAATCAATTCTCTTTTGTTTCCTCCATGCGATAATTGATAAGGTGAGCCTTGCCATGAAACTTATTGAACCTTGCCAAACCACTCTTAAACTTCATTAAATTCCCTCAAATGTATTGAACCCTGTGAAATTATTATTTTACCTCCATAAAACATATTGATGCTTCTCTCTTTTGAGAAGTATTCCATTCATCTACAACAGTAGTCTAGTCTCAGTTCTCAGCACAGATCACTGGTGCAGTTTTTCTATTTAATTACACTTGGGAATTTTAGTAAACACTGGGGCATGGAGAGAGGTACTAGAAATGGGGGTTTTAAAAACTCTTTATGTTATTATTTGTTTCAATATTCCTTTACTTCCTAAAACTAATAATTATATGTTAGTCATATTTTTCTTATCATGCCCACTGTGTCCACATCCTCAGCTAGATCTTTTTTTAGGGGTAATTAAGTAGCACATTTTCCTCCAGTTTTCTCCATCTTCTGCAGAGTGCTTCAACATCTTTCCTGAATTTTCTGTGTAGTTTGTGTCCTTTTGTATCACTTTCTCATCAAAATGGTAATTGAAATTTCCCATAAGAATGAAGTTTTTCTGCTTTTGATAAAACTTTTGATCACACAGAGAAAGACTCATCTCCATTAACAACTTTATTTACAGCCTACCATATTCCCCTACATGACAGAAATACTGTTTTTACTGAGAAATGTTTATTCACTTCTAGCTTCTGGTCTAAGAATAAACATCCTGGAAAGAGCCTTTTAGTCTTAAATAGCTTTCCTGAACAGGCCATACATGCCTGTATGAACTATCCAACCAAATCTCTATCATGCCAATTAAGACATGATTTTGAATATTATTTGAGACATCAAGCCATTCCTGTTTCCTGTCCTCTTGCACTACTATGTAATAAACTAGTTATAGTGTGTGTATAGCTATATAAATGCTAGTTATCTACTAGTATATCATGAACAATATAATAGAATGAATAAATATTTGTATATAATTGACTAAGATTTAACTCTCTCAAGACCACACCAGGAAAATACTTCCTTCCAAGCTAAGTCTTTTTATCAGTTATTGTTTTGTATGTGGCTCCTTGGTTTGTATCCTGGTCAGCATTCCTGCAGGAGAAATCTCAGAGGAATGAGGTTGGTGGGTCCTTGGCAAGGCTCCTGTCCCACACTGCCCACGGCAGGCTCAGCTACAGGGTCAGACCAGGCTCCTTGAGGCATTACCCCAACAGGTCCTGAAAATTCCTCAAAGCTGGGGACAACACAACATCTCTGGATCCTGGACCTGCTGCCAAAGCTGTCCTTGTGGCCTAAAGGCTTCTTTTTATCTCCAGCCTGCACCTCTGTAATTCACTTTATCAATATTTTCTCTCACCCTCTCCCCATATACCACAGTGAAGAGCCTTGCTCCTTGATGACCTCTTTATTGATGGCAGGGGACTGTGTCATGGGGATTTTTTTTGAATCCTCCAATTATCTATTCAGGCCAACTCATTTAGTTTAGCTGTAATCTAAGTTTATGGTTAAATTTAGACTCAAAGATAAAATTTAAGAGATTACTGTGTTAAGGAAACTTCCCAGTCTGACCATTCAAATGTGGACAGAGATTTTCACAGCTAGGATCAATGCCCCTGCACAGTGGGGTAGCTCCAGTGAACTGATGCTCCAGTGCCCTGCTTGACTCTCTGCCCA
Source organism: Machaerirhynchus nigripectus (assembly GCA_013397975.1). Classification (NCBI taxonomy): domain Eukaryota; kingdom Metazoa; phylum Chordata; class Aves; order Passeriformes; family Dicruridae; genus Machaerirhynchus; species Machaerirhynchus nigripectus. The sequence continues at coordinate 11,825 of VZRQ01010882.1, forward strand.
CCCCACTCACATCCAATCCACTAAGTTTCCCTATCGGTTTGACCCCAGGTTTCCCAGTGCAGAAATCCTTCATGCAATTTATTCATGGTGTAGTAATACAGAAGAAGCCCAAGGTACCTCTGAGGAGGGACCCTGAACAAAGTAATCCCTGCACTTTTATCCCTTCACAGTCAGTGCAGTAAAGGTCTCACTCTTCATCTGAGTCCTCAGCTGGAGGCTGCTGCATCCAGGCTGGCTCCTGCTGTGTCTCTGAGTGACCTAGTCACCACCATGGAAAAGCACTATACCATGACCAGGACTGGTGCTTTTTTTTTGAAGCCCAAGTCACTGTGATTTAATGAGACTTGAGTTTTGAATAGGTACACAGCTCCGATCATCATCAGATTTTTTTTTAACAGCTTGTCTCCTGATCAATACTGATTTTTAGCTTCTAATATGACTTTTCTGTGTGGCCTGATACTTTGCAAACTCAAACCTAGCTCACTGACATATTTTGAGATAGATGCTGTTGCCTGTGTACATTTTTGGACAAGGTTGGGGCCACATGAAGGAAAAAGCTTTTGTGTACTTGAAGGTAGATTAACAAAGCTGCAATTACTAAGGATCTGACAAATGGAGAGTCAGAGGGAGACAGCAAGAACTTGGGAAGGTGCTTCCTCATATACATTTTGGAAAGACTGACAGGAATTGCAGCATAGTCTAAAAATCCTTGAAAAGAGGACATGTAGACATTAAAGGATGAGGTTCCAGTGGGAAAAAAAAGTGCTCTCCAAAGTGAGTTTATCTTGTTGAAGATACACTCCACACTTCTAAGAGTCAGTGCAGACAAGCAGCTGAGTGGCCAGGCAGGAAGGTGTACCTACACAGTCTTCAGTGCTGGGCTGGAAACCATCTAAGTTTCCAAAAGCAGAGTGAGAATGCTTGTCTTCCATCAGGTGGTAAAACCAAGGTAAAGTGGTAAGGTGGTGAACCAAGGTAAAAAATTAAACTACATTAGACTCATATCTAGCAAACAAGTTCTGACTGGCTACTGGACAACTGGAACAATACAGAAGACTGTGCCTTTTTCCATGGCCTAGTCAGCTTCTGAGCACTCTCCCTTAGATACACAGAGACAAAAGCAGAGTTCTCTCTCTCATGCAGCACCCAGTGAGACTGGAAGAGACCCCAGAGAACTAGAGCTGAGAGACTTAAGATGAATGTTGGGAATGCAGGAAATTGACAAGGTGTCAAACAAACCAGAATTTCCTCTGCAATGGAAGTACAACCATACTGCTACAAACCTTAAGAGGTTCTGAAAAGGTGCCTTGCTGTTCAAGTAACTTGACCCACATTGTTCCTTGTGTCAGGGCTGGAAGGATCTGTGGGATGAAGACGCCTCAAACCAGGAAGATGTCCTAGCTGTCATCAGTCCATTGCAGAATACACCAGCCACTCATGTTGCTGAGAAGCTCCAAGGCCAACAGCTACCACGTGTCAGCAGGACTGGAATTTTGACTTGTCTGTTGAAATAAGTGGCTGCCTCTCAAAAGCTCTGCACAGAGGGCACAAGACTGCTGGGGTCAGCATGGCACTGCATGGGAGCCCTCAGCCCACTGCTGTGATGTCAAATGAAAAAGGGCCAGGAGGAAAAGCTGTATTGTCACACTGTTGCTGCACAGGGAACGCCTCATCCCTCAGTGCAGGGACAAAAAAATGCAAAACTACACAGAGAACCATTTCAACAATAACCTTTGGTGTCAGGACTAGCTGCTGCTGAGCTCAATGACTTCTGCAATACCAGAAGCATATGGTCACAGACAAACTACATTAGGTTGTTGACACAGGAAAAAACTTCAGTAAATGAACCACTGAATAATGATACCAGGAGAGCTGAAACCATAGGGATCCCATTCTGATTCAGAGGCATTTTGCTTTCAGCTTCTTTGGACAAAACAGGTCCTGATGAAGCACTCCTCAGTGCCCGAAGGGATGCATCACTTGCTGGCTGAGATCTCACGGAAACTGGAAGGACCTGCAGAGTCTCAAGTCAAACTTTACAGTCCAGAGAAGACAATCCAGACAAGGCAAAACAGCATGTCTGTCTGTGGGCTGTTTTGCTGGCCTATTTTGAAGGGCAGTACCCAGGAGTTTTCAAAGCACAAAGGCTAGAAGCTGGATTTTGATTCTCATCTGACTTTCTGTACATGAGATACACTACATCACTCAGCTGTGTTAACAGTGACGTGCTCTTGAAAAATCATAGAGATACATCACTCTAAGGTTAAAACCTGAGAGTAGGCTGCAGTTGAGGAACATCTGGCAATTTAAATCAAGTGTGGGAAACTTCCAGGAAAAACACAGGTAGCAGGCAGCTTAGATGAAGAAAAAGAATCTGATACACAGGCTAGAGATTTTACTTTCCTTCCCATTACAGCTGGCTCTCTAGAGTTTGTAGGTCAGAAAACAGTTCTGGACAAGCACACTGTTACAGTGCAGCATCTAATACCACAAAGCAGGTGGCACAAAGCAGTCTAACAGTCAAGTAAGTCTGTTGGGACTAAAATCCAGGGAAAGGAGCCAACAGCTCAGGGGTTTGTTCCCAAGATATATGAAAGCTGTGTGATGATAGAATTCATTCCATGTGTGGTGGCAGTGTGACATAAATGAGGAAAGGACCCCCTTTCACCTAATTGCTGACACAGGTGAGCAATGGCAGAGCAGCAGATGTGATACAAATCTACCCATGTTCCATTCTGCTGAGTAGGAAAGGAGTTCATTTTCTACTGAGTCTCTACTGCCTGCTGAGTAGGAAAGACGGTAGTCTCAGAAACTCTTCCTCAAACTCAGAGTGCTAACTCTAGGTCTGTCTCCAGCATTGCTAGAAGGCAAAAATAAATGATAATGTTTTTCCCTGCATGTAAGTCAAGGCTAAAAAAAAAAAGGATAGGGCATCTCCAGTAACTCATGAATCTAAGTGTTTTCCTCTATGGTTTAAACAACTGGCAAAATAAAGAGCTGGCCAAACAGGACTAGATTTAGGGGGGAGATGTGTCTTCCAGGTCTCTGGGATTTTCATACTGTCCTCTGCAGAACATTTAGCATTCTATCTATGGTCAAACTTACATATCATCGCTACTTGAGGTACTGGGCTCTAGCTATACCGCAATCAACACATTGTGTAATTGCATTACCAGTTGCATCAGATTTAAAACAAAGCAATAGCTGGGAACAGAGCTGGGAAACCTGTTACTACATGCTGCTGTGAATTATTCCCATGTCTTTGGGCATTGTTCTAAAAGCTCATAGTCAGACCTGAATCAGACTACACCTGTAGTGAAAAAAATTCCCCAAAACATCCAGAAAACACTCATGCAGATATGAATGGCAGAGCTAATATGGGAATGTCCTGGTATACAACTCTCTACTCATGAACTCAAAATAGCTGTTCAGAAGATGGCTTACACATCTTAATAGATTATCCAGAAATTGGGCACTTCCTGTGTGGTAAGACTTTATCAACAGGACTGTAAGGAATTTCTGTAAGCAGCAAGTTGCTAAAACAATGCTTTCCTCAATACCTGATTTCTCTGTGAAAGAAATGGGGGAAAAACCCCTCAAATTTTTCTTGTAAATTAGTGTATGTTTCTGAACAGTTGTGATGGTAAGCAGAATGTGTTGCCTTAAGCTGCTGTCCTCATGTTTATGCTGCTGGGTACATATGGCAGCACTCCCTAAGGCGTTTTCAGCCGAGACAGTGTCCTTTTGCTCTGCTATCTGGATCAATACCCAACTCAACCATTATTTTACCTTTTGAGCTCCCTGCTCCAAAGTATGTTTGCTTCAAAGTGTGCTTGCTTTCCCTACCTAATAGTCAGACACCTCATTTTACATAAAAGGCTTGCTTCTTGTCCTAGAAAAAAGGACCTCTGGACACCAAGTAATGTGAGCAGTAAGCAGATGGCATCCTCTAGACCTGTTCCAATCAAGTGACACATAATTTTCACCTTTGGCTACATTGCAAAGAAACCATTAGAAAATACAGACTAGTGCCACAGAAGACCTTCAGTTTTTGAAAACTCAGCTTGCAAAAGTAAAAGAGACAAGAAAAAAAAGAGGAAAAAAGGGAAGGGAAGGGAAGGGAAGGGAAGGGAAGGGAAGGGAAGGGAAGAAAGGAAATGAAAAGAAAAGAAAAGAAAAGAAAAGAAAAGAAAAGAAAAGAAAAGAAAAGAAAAGAAAAGAAAAGAAAAGAAAAGAAAAGAAGAGAAAACCTTTGCACACTGTAACATGTACACGAATACTTTCTTATTCTAAAATACAGACTCAGTTTCTGTCTGTGCCATCTGTCTGTGCAATGGCTTGCCTGCTAAAGTTGTTACAGACTATGACGAGGCCTATTAAGAAACAAAATGAAAACACAAATTTCACCTCTTCTCTAGGTTGACTCATACCTCTGAGAAAAGCCTTTTAATATCAGATAAAGACTGATTTTTCTATTTATAATCCCATCTCAGCCTGAAACAGTTCCATTCAAACAGTATTTCCACTTACACTATTTATAGTTTTACCAATGGGTTACATCTAACCCAGCAAGTTAAACTCCAGATTGTTCCATTCAAGGCTTAAACTCAAATTTAAGGTTTTTACTGCATCTTCATTTCACTCAAGCCTGCTATAACCATATTCACTTTTTCCAATATTCCTTTGCAAAAGCTTGGGGCATAGTTTTCTAGCAAAAAAAATGCATATGGGGTAATTGTCAGTTTCTTCCTGCATGGAATTTTCAAATTGTGGCTTTTCTTAGGGATTCTATGTGCCTCTTATTCCTCACCTTACTAGTAAGTAATCTTAAATCCAAAAGTTCTTGATACTGCTCAAATTTAAGGAATACTTCCCCTCAAACTCCTTCTGTAATTTTCTAGGAAATCCTAATCTAAACTAGGAGTCTCCAAACCCAAAACTATCTGTGAGGAGAAGTTGCTGGAACCCAAGCTATAGACATTTAGCTAACCTGTTGCAAAAACAAACCCACCCCGAACTATAGCAGAATGTCACACAGTTGCTTTTTCCACTCAGAGTGGCAAAAAGCATCTTACAGTCCCTACAACAAAGGCATTTAAGAAGATGACTCATTTCTCCATAAATACTGCTACAGGACAGAAGAGGTAGTTCTTTTCACGTGGAAGACAACAGCATTCATAGCAAATGCCCATTCTGCTCAATCTCTACTGAATGAAACTGGTATCTGAAAAAAAAAATAAAAAGGATTGATAGATGCCTAATTGCTGAAATAACAATAATATCTTAAAAAAAGGAATAAAGAAATTATGCAATAAATGCAGGGAGCAATAGTCCAATCAAGGAACACTTGTCAAAAGACAATATGAAGAACAAAGCCAAAGGCATGAACTGCACTGCCTGAGCCGTGAAGCATACTCTGAGTCAACTACTGCTACAAAGGTAAGTCACCATGAGCGTCATAGAGGTCAGAAAAACCAAAACCCTCACCTCATTAACAATACAGATAGAAAGAAAAGTTTTTACAGCTGAGAAAAACATGCAGGAAGGCAAAAGGATTAGAAACTACAAGGATTAAATCAGCTGTTTATAAACACAATAGCAATTAGCAACTTAGAAACACATCTGAAGTAGTGTAGACCAGCACACCTTAAGAACACACAGGAAGATGTCTGAGTGTCTGTACAGTGTTACTCAATGCACATCCAGCAGAAGTAGGGAAAAAAATGGAGAAGTAAAGTAAAGAAGGAATAACTGATGTGTTAATACTCCAACTATTTAAGCCTATCCATGAACATAAAAAAAATATTCAGGCTGCAAGTGTTGTGTTGTGGTAAAGCTTCTATAAAGACAATACTGCATAAAAACAAATCTGCAATTACAAGGAAATGGAAAACTTGTGGTCAAAATAATCAGGAAGCTGAGTCAGTGTCAAGTGGGGGTTTCAAATGACATGGTATTCTTTCTGTACAGCTTTGTACCATGAATCCATTTCGATATTGTTGGATGTTACAAGGAAGCTGGAGTGGGGCTCTTCACTAGACACTTAGTGACAGTCAAAGGAAGGGGTTCAAACTGAAAGATGGAGAATTTAGGTTAGATATTGTGGAAGGAATTGTTCCCTGGGGGTGGTGAGAAACCGGCAGAGATTGCTCAGAGAAGCTGTGGATGCCCCATCCCAGGCAGTGTTCAGGCCAGGTTGGATGGGGCTCTGAACAATCTCATCAAGTGGAAGGTGTGCCTGCCTATGTCAGGGGAGCTGGAACTAGGTGATCTTTAAGATCCCTTCCAACATAAGCCATTCTATGATTCTTTTGACAGAGAAAGAATAATTTGGTAACACTTAATATAATTACATTTTAATGAAATATTGAAGTTCTTCTTAAAGTGTTACAAAGATATAATACATTTGTAATATAAGTGTAAAGGCTCAACATTAAAATGAAAAGACTTAGTAAAAAATATAGATTAGAAGTTACTGCAGCAAAACAAACTCATTGCAATTACACGTATGTTTTTTTTGTTTTGTTGTTTTTGTTTGTTTTTTTTTAAAGAAAACCAGTTATATTGACTGGCACATATAGACAAGATAAAATACAGCAAGAGTTTTCTTCCTCCATGAAGTATTCAATCAAGTAGTACTGAAACAAACACTGATTTCATGCATAAGTGTAGCGAGGATTTTAAACTCTGCATATAGTACTAATTTCAGCTTTTGTACAGCCCCATTTGCAACACATTCCTGCCAAACCCAGAGACTCCCGTTTTCTTCTGGGATACCTGGCCCAAAGGTAGCTGCTTGATTCCATGGGATTTGCATTTTCTGTTCCTCCCCTGTCCTTCTGAACAGCTTCCTCTACCTGGCGAACAAGTTTTTTTAAGTCGCCTGCCACAGGTACATATTCATTATAGTAATTTAAAGTATACAAGTCCTTAAACGTCTCCCATCCAAGAAATGGGCTGCTTCTTTGCAGCTGCTCCACTTCAGGATCCAAAACTGATTGCAGGTTGAAGCTTCCCAGTAGTTTGTTACTTGCTGTTTGTGCAGAATCTGTTTAAAGAGAAGACTCTCTTAAGTTCAGTCTGTAGGACCATGAAAAGGAGCACACAGCTCTAAGAAATAGCAACAAAACCCACTCAGTTAGTAATAAGTGAAACACTAATATGTAGGAGAACTGTCAGTACTTCAGAGTCTTCACACCACGACTTACTTGTAGCTTACTTTTAGTGGAATCTATGTTTTAAAGTCTATACCTCCTGTTAGACACGCAGAGTACATAGAAACAACTGCAACAGAAGGCATCCTATCACAACTGCAGTATTACTGATAGAGAGATCTCACTTCTTCCGCAGAAACAGAATATTGTTTTAAAGACATGTATCCAGGAACACCAGAGCTACATCGTGTGTCTGATGAATCAGATCAGACCCCTCCTCTCCTGTGCACAATCACCCAAACTAGCGTCATGTGAAGAACAAATGTAGGAAGGACTAAAAAAGCGAAGATTGCATGCAAACTGATTCTTAGATTGCATTTTTCTGTAACTATTTTTAACTGATGCTTTCCCCTCATTTCTTTCATTTTTCAAGGCATATCAGAGGCTTGCAGAATTTACTTATGACATGCTTCATTTCACTCACTAAAGTGTTTTAAAAAATCCAGCTCTATTCCTTTCACCTTACACTGTTCCTCTTGATTTTACTTCTGCAAGGCAAATGGCATTGCTTACTTCAGCTAATGTGAAGAAAAGCAGCTTCTTCTACTCTTATTTTAAAAATAATCCAAACTAAATCTTTGTCTTGTGATTTTAATGATGTTAATATGGTTAATTTTTTGTTTCAGAAAGCTGAAAGAACATGAGAATATCCAGTGAATTTTATATTTACTTTAATATGGCTAATTAATATATAGAACCTGATTTTCAGATAGAACAGCTGCCTGGGTATGTGCAAAAATAAAAGTAGCTCTAGCTACTTTATTAATTATACAGTGACGGCTATTTAATAGCCTTTTGGGGTGGAGAAGATTTTAGTTAGACATCATGAAGCACAGTGGGGGCTCTTTAGTGACTGCTGTTCTCAGAAGCTGCTGCTGATAAAAAGGAAAGCAAAAATTTCTTGAAAAGAACATAATCCCCACAGAGACTGTATGTAAGTAATTTGTTATAATTACAAAGGTTATGTCTATCTTTTACTCAACCAGTCGACGGGGAAAAAGAAGGCAAAAAATTCCCAGAAACCCAGAATACTGGCTTCATTAGCTGCCTGAAGTCTTAGTTATTTCACTAACAGTGTGTTTAATCAGAAAAATTCTCTTCCATTGCACGTTTTAGCCATAATCCCAACTTTCGCCCTTGTTAAAAATGTTGTTTTTCGCTATTCAAAATATCAACATAAATTAGAATCATCACTTAAAATGACTGTTACATTACCGCAGTTTGAGAACACAGCCTAAACGACATTTACTTACAATTTCTTAATATATCTGACTTGGGACACGCGACAGTAAAACCATGAGGAATATTTTACCCATTAACTGTTTCACCACAAAGCAGTTCTTGCTGTGTCAGTTGTAACCTGAAGGACCAGAGAGTCCATCCTCCAACGTGCCAAATCTTTGATGCAGAGCAGCACAGGAGAGTGATAACATCGCGCGCAAATCCACGTCCATGGCGGTCCCGCACCTCCCGCTAGCTCTGACGGGCAGCGCGGCGTCAGAGCTCCCGTCCGGGAGGGAAACCCTGGCAGGGATCCCCCTTCGTCCCGCCGCCCGAGGAATTACCGAGCCTTGGGAAGGGAGAGAAGCCATAGCGACAGGCATTCCCCACCGCTCCCCAGGGCGCATCAGATCTCCCCACATGGCCAAGGGAGGGGAAAAGTGTGATTTTGAGGGACTCCATAGTAGAAGCTCCTCTGCCGCCGGCAGCCCTGAGCAGCCGCGCGGTATCTCCAAACTTGACCAAAAACTTTGCGGGTTATCCCGGCCGATGACGCCCCAGCGCCTGCCGTCCCTTTCCCTCTGAACCTGAGGGCGTCCTTCCAGAAATCTCAGAAACGTCAACTAGGATCTAGAGGGAAAGCGAGAGAGGGACGGGGACCTTCCCTCCGCGGCTCAGAACGGGAGGAGCGAGAGGCGCCGCGGGGCGCTCGCCCTTCCCCATTCCCTCCCATTCTCTCCATCCCTCCTCGCTCG
>VZRQ01010882.1:27482-51380 GCA_013397975.1 Machaerirhynchus nigripectus
GTAAAAAAAAAAAAAAAAAAAAAAAAAAAAAAGTCAGTTTCCTCAGCCTTACAGTTAGAAAGCAAAAGGAAGGAAAAAAACCCCAAACCCTTAAAAAACTGATTTAGGCATTCTTGTCTGGACCACAATAGCAAAATAGCAAGTCATAGCTATGTATTTTACTAGCAAGCTGATGGGAATATAACAGTAAACTTGTCTCTAAGGAATTCTGGGATAAATTTGGGGTAATTAGGAATCTGAGAAGAAAGTGGATCAGACATACACATAAAAGTGTACATAAGCTTTAAAAAGTAAACCTATACACAGAATCATAGATGTACCATATTTGGGCACAATTTTTCTTCTTGCCTCAGGACTGGCCTAAAAAGTGCCAGAATGTGGGCAGCACAGGACTTGAGGAAGCATTGGTCAAAGCACACAGCTCGCAAAAAAAGATTTGCTAAGACAGTAGCCTAAACATGAAGCAAGCAGGGCGAAGTTGTAGAGTGCAGAATTCTCTGGGTAAGGCTGGAATGGAAACATCTAGGACAAGGAATCCAAAAAACAAAGATACAGACTGAACATCATATATAGGTTGTGGTGGTCCAATCATGATAGACGAAGTGGTAAAGATTAGGCAAAGAATGCATTTGTTTTGGCTGATGCCATTTGGCACAATGCCAACAATCTTGTTTATCTATGCCTTAAGTCCCAGTTTCATGATCTTTACAGCACTGGCTTGAAACTGTATTTATGTGCAATAAGCCTGACTGAATATTGCAATGCAGTCAAGATTATGGTCATTCAATAAAACAGGTCTGAGTGCTGAAATCTGTAATTTTTACAGTACTGCAGTGCCTGGGACCATCAGTAATATCCAACACTGGTTACCACTCCCACAACATGAGTCAGTTGCATATAGCATCTGATTATGAAATATCAAGAGCTCTTGGGTGACAGAGATGTAGACAGGCAAATCTCTATGCCTGTCCCTCACATGTACTAGAGCACATTGCCCCATCACCATCCTCCTCACACTGCTCAGGACACAAGGACTCAGCTATCTAAATCTTGGAAGAGGAAGCCAGAGTTCCACTGCTTATTGGAGAAGTTTGTGCAACTAGGGGCTGGCTATAAAATCCCTCCCCGCCTCTAATAATTTGCGTGAAAGACACCAGCAGTATGTGCCTGGACTGGGAGGAAAAGCAAAACAGCAAGGCCAAGAACACAGATAGCAGGTCTATGACTGATTCTTTGTGTCCTCAGAGGTTCAGAAAATACAGTTTGCAGGCTGTTCTGTAACCCTGATATCCCCAAAAGATTAGGTTCTGATGGACAGCCCTGGCAACTTGGGGCTTTCCAACAGCACAAGCAGAACTCAAAACAGGAATTCCCCCTACATGTTCAGTTCAGGGTTTTAATTAGCTGAAGCTATAAAGCAGGAAAAAACAGCCTTCCAGTATTTCAGTGTGGAAGAATATTAAAATCATGAGACAATTTTTGGACAAGTAGGCTAGAGACAGAAGAAAAAATTAACTGTAAGCAAGATCAGAGAAAAAATGCCTAATGAAAGAGAAATAATGAAACTTCTCAGGGTTATAAAACGATTCCAAATGATGAAGGGCAGCAGCTGCAGACTTATGTGATCAAGGTAGTTCAGATACAAGGTTCACTGTGCAGCACAGAAACAATTGCAGATTTGTTTAGGAGAGGGAATTGGCTATGAGGCTGATGATAGGTACACCCTGGAGGAAAAAGACCAGTTAAAAGAGAGAACAGTAAAGGGAATGTTGTATACATTCAGAATTACACCAGAAAGATGAAGTATGGCATGCACCAACAAATAGATAGACAAGCAGGGAAGTGGTTGCGAAGGCGTGGGAGTGAACATAGGGATCAGTCAGGTTTATTGAGAATAAGCATTGAGGCTGCAGGTCAATTGTGTCGTAAAACCTTCTCTTCAACTACGTAATTTTAACCTTAAAATAAAAATGAACTCCTGAACCTGATTTCCAGACCAGATTCATTCAGGCTATTCCACTTCCTTTTAATCTAGTGCTGATATTGGTAATTAGTTTAATTTCCTTCTCTTACTTTGCTTTATCCTATCCTGTAAGCAGGATCTGCAGCCCCAAATCTCTCATGTCTTTTTACAAAGCTAAACAAATTAACCACTTTTTTTTTTTCTATTGCAAGGCAGCTTGTCATTCCCTAATAGTTTTAGCTCTTCAGTTTAATTCCAGATTTCCTTTACAGAAGTGATCTAAATTACACGTAAATTTCCACAGCATGTATTATCTTCCTGTACCTTCCCATCCATACTCTACTGGTACTAAGGTTGTGAAATATGCATCCCTGGAGATATTCAAAAGCCTTTTGGACATTTTCCTGGGCAATTGGCCATAGATGATCCTGCCTGAGCAGGGGGGGTTGGACCAGACAACCTCCAGAGGTCCCTTCCAACCTCAACCATGCTGTGATACCAGGAAACCTCAGCTGATGTTTCTAGACTTTGCTCAACTCTCAATTTCATCACACTATTGGATTATACTAATTCTGCAATCATCTGCATTCAAGTTTTCCCCTTTTCTACCATTTCCCGGTGAGCTCTGGAGGTAGAAATCCCTGTTAGTCCCTAGTTTCTTGCTGACCGCATCAGATAGAATCCTATTTTGTGGTCTAATTTCTTCAGACCATCAGCTCTTCTTGCACTACAGTTTATTTCTTCTTGTTGATGAACCTATTCAAGTTTGTCACCCAAAGATTTGATTAGTATAACCTACTCATAATTTCAAATATAAAACAAAAGAAGATCCAGACCAAATCTTCAGGGATATTGTTAATAACCCTGCTAAAGCCTAACCTTCCCTTTCAAACACAAAATTTGACATAATATCTTTACTCTCGTGCTTACCTGTCTACTAACTTCCATATCTTTCACACTAACTTAATCTTTATGTAATACCACAACAAATGCTTTCACAAGTTTATAATGGATCTACCACATTTCTTTTGGAGAAAAAAAAACCCTGGAAAAGACAGTTAGTTTGGCATATTCAATTTTATTTTCTATTTAGCTCCACAGGTTGTTTCCTGCAAAACATTTTCACAAGCCTTGCATACTGCTGAAGTTCTCCTAATGGATCTGAAGGGATGAATAGGATGACTTTTCCTATTTGGAAAGCAATAGGATACCACATTTCCCCCTTCAACCTATACAGGACCACAGGGTACACAGTAAACACATGACATACAAATCCTAAATTCCAGGTGCTAATTCTGGTCTGTATGCACTAATCTCCTTTTCAACACTTTGATTTCCAAGAACTACCCAGTGTTTCTTCCCTATGCTTAGCAGACTCTTAGTATTAAAAGCCAAAGAAGTTTATTTAATGGAGTCGAGGAAATGTTGGCAGGTATACATTCCTGCATCACCTAAATACATAATACATAAATGTATTTGTACCTGCATGCAGAAGGAACTACAGCAGATTTTGTAATTAACGTACCTTTATTTTCAATGAAGCATACAGAGTTAGGAAACCCAGGTGTTAGATCTGGAGGCTAAAGACCAAGAGCTGAAACAGGTTTTAATTTTGTTTCGATAAGGTTGTGTCAGCAGCAGACAAGACAACCAAGCTAGTTAACTAAAACAATTTGTGAGGGTGACAAGCCATGGCCCAATGCTGTCTTCACTTAGAGCCAACACTCACTGAGCTGGTCTCCTTCACTAGGAATCAGGGTTAACATAAATGCACCTCCATAAACCTCAACACCCATCATTTCATCAGATATACAAGGGACAACTATGAGGCAAGACTCCACTTTCTGGGACTCACCTTTCCTCAGTCTTAGCAGGGCACTGCAGTAAGATATCAGCTGATGACTATGTTTGGTCATGAAGGTGTAAGGACATGATTCTGTCCGTATTGCTTTATCTGTTTCATAATCCCTAACCCTTCCCCAAAAAAAACAGCATCAGAGTGGAATACAGAAGGAAATCACTAGATCTGTCATTTCTCCCAAATACGCAATGCTTACATCAGCTGTATTTATAACCTTAACATTCAAATTTTTTGAAACAAGAGGAGAAAATGACAGTCTTAACTGAAAAGAAATGCGGTAGAAGTACAGTGAGTACTCTTGACTAGCAAAATACCTGATTTTAATAGAAGGAAAAAAACTAAGACATAATATTTCTGTCAGAAAAACCCCCCGAAATATCTATTACAAGTTTTCTCACAACCATCTGAAGAACATTACATGTTATCTGAAGCTTGCTTCTATGTGAGAACAGGAGAGACTTACATACCTTTGATCCTTTGCAGCAGTGTCCCATAGCCCATATCATATTGATAGGAAAATACAAAGCCTAAGGGAAGTATTGGCAGTAAAACTGCTGGGTTCTTCTTTTTTATTGCTCTGTGCAAGAAAAGAAAAATATTTAGGTTATTCAGCACATCAGCACTGTTACTTTAGGCTGACCTTGACCGTCTCGGACTTGTGTACCCTTCTAAAATCTCTAATCAAAGAACAAGTCTTAATTTCCTCAGAAACATTTGTCTTCTGGTTGCCTTCTTTCTCAACCCAAGGATATTTTTAAAAAACGCATCTAGTGATTTTCAAATAGATCTAACAAATACGGGATGATCTAACTCATGTAGCATGCATGTGCAGTTACATATACCCAGCCACTTGCAACATGTAACAATGTAGATTCTATGCTCATTTCCAAAAGCATCTGAGTCTACAGAGAACCCGTAATGCATAAGGTGCATTTAGTCTTCACTATGTACACAAAACCACAAATACTTCCTGCATTCCCTCTAAACATGTTACAGCACAAGAAAAACATGTTATCAAGCAGAAGTACTGTAGGGCAAGTTCTTCCCTATGCAATATAGCTTTATTAGCCAGGTTTCTTTTTCCCTTGGGGCAGTTGATTCAAATTTAAGTGAGCAGACTTCAGAATATGTCTACTTGTTCACTGCATTAAAAAAATCCAGATAGGGACATGCTACTCACTAACAGTTCATTAAATCACAGTACAGACAAGAAAATAGCATGGCTTTTAAATATTCTCTCCTCTTCCACAAACAACTTTTATTTTACACTGGACTTTTGGTACTTCAGATATACCATTCTATTGTCACTTCATGTCTCTACTTTTAAATAAATCTGCAGTACAGACATAACCAAAATATATCCAGAAGCAGACAGAATTCAGAGTCCCTTTGTCATTTGATCAATCTCTGAGCAATTACTGGATAAAAATAACTACTTGTTGCAACACAAAAGGAAGATCCAGCAAAATACATAAAGTAATATACTTATATTTTCTGTCAGGGAATAAAGTTCATACCCGGTTGTTAAAAGTACAGCAGAAAGTCCAAAAAATGTCCCAAAATACTTGAGAAATTCCCGTGTCCAAGCAATCTGCATGGCTGTTTGTCTCTCTCTCATCAGGTTCTGCAGGACTAGTTGCCTTTCCAGCTAAGGGGAGAGAGGTTAAACAAAATTAAGTCATCCATTTATTCTAAAGATTGAATCAATCCCTCAGTGGTCTATAAATCCAAAACACTAACTAAGAAGGCAATCTTTCATAGCTTTTGATTGAGAATGGTCTTCTTCAGTAATAGTTTATACCAAAAAAGCATTTAGGTCAATTAGCAAATGCTTTTATGCAGAATCCTTCTAAGGATGCTTCTCAAGGTCCAGAGAACCAAAATAGCAGTGTTAGGTTTTGAGAGTTCCCCAAGTCTCAGCAGGACTCTCTGGATGAAGATTCTCTGACCTTCGCATTTCCATGATGACCCACAGAGTACCTGCTTTCCCAAGTCATTCTGCTTAATTCTAATTTAACTGTAGTAATTTTAGATTCAATCTTGACACTTCTTTGCCCTTTGAAGATTTCTCTTCCTCATGATGCACCATAAAGCTAATAACTCCTCTGAACACCCCAGTTACAAATACAGAGAAACACTGTGAAGATAACAGATCTTTTATAGTTACTGGAATGTATATCGAAAGTCCATAAGGAAGTAATTCTGTAACTAAAATTAAAAACAATAATGCAAAAAGTACAATCTAGTCCATATATTCACATGTCCCAAGTAGAACTTTCTATGGTACCGAAGAATAAAAAAGCCGACTATTAGATTTAATATTTTTTAATTACTTGCCCCATCTAAACCTACTGGTACATTTTCATTAAGTAAAGTCAAGTCAGTATTTCTTAAAAGTTCCTCTCAACTGTACAGAACACAGAAAAGAATTTCCTTCTTCGAGTGATGAAAAAATAAGAATTGTGCCAAAAATAGCCAATCTGAAACCAGAGTGGAGAAGTTAGTTAACACAACAAGAAGTCTGCTTCTTCACAGCAATGTTTATTACTCACCTTTTGGGGAAAAAAACTGACTACCTGGGTTCATTTGTCTAGGCTAGCTAAACAAGTTGGATGAAAAGTTCAACAAGGTACAGGAAACAGAATACCAGCTGCCTGAAAAAGTGTATTCTAGGGAAGAAAGAACAAAAAGTGAATTCAGAAAGTTCTCTTCTAATGAATCTCTGAAAGTAATTAAATATGTTCTTTTCTCCTGCTTTCTAATTCAAGAATCATTTAAAGGATTTGTAATTACTTAAGGTTTCCACCCATTTATTCATCTCCATTACCATTGATTTAGCCTGAACAGAACAATTTCTGTTAAATTGTTACTAATTATTTCTTCAGACTATGTTGATCTTGCTATCTTATTTACAAGTTTATTCAGTGCCTAGATAGGTAGAAATAATTTTGAGACAGCATAATGAAAAAAGGACAGATCTAATTACATATAATTGTACACAGTAGGAAAAAACAACATTCACTATAGTCTCACAGTACTATTTCATCTGTTTCTCTTTCCTCAAGACTTACATTGCAATTGTTGTTCTCACAAAAAATATCAACAGGCTTTACCTTTCTGATAGCTATAATTTTCAGATTTCTTTGTTTCGTTGGTTTTTTTCCCAGAAGAAGTAATTATATAATGGCTGACAAACCACTTAATAAAATATCAAAATAATTAGATTTTATTTTGTCACCTACAAGACAGTTGGAAATTCTAAGATAAACAAGTACACTGCCCATTAATTAGACCCATTTTGGTCCCAAATATCCTAAGCCTGGTAAATTGCTGAGGGCTGACATGATAAGATAAAATAATGACATGTAATACCCATTTAATGACTTTATTTTCGTCTTCGGTGTGATTATAGGTGTAGTTTCCACATATGTGAAAAGTATTAAGGGATCCTTTGTTTGCCTGTCAGCACAGATAAGGGCATATGCTTCCAAGATGCACAGCATTACCCTAAATGAGCTTCAATTTGAAGAAGCACATGGTAGAGGAAGTGGGACAAGGATATGCTGATGAAATACAGGTCTGGCTAAAAGGAAACAATGGAGAAAAAGAAAAACAGTTTAATATACACAGTGTTTAGAAAGAAGTAAGCGTGGCATAAAAAGAAAGCTGTAAGTTCAAACCTACAAAAGTAAAAGAAAGGATCCTAACATGATTTCTTTAAAAACAAATATACACACGCAAAAAAAAAAACCCCGCTAACAAAAACCCCCTCACACATGTTATACTTTGACAGCTCTTTAAAACCCAAGTGCTGAAAGAAAAAGGTAAGTCACAAACAATGAAGTCAAACAAACACCATGCTGCAGGAGACTGTCATATCAAATTCCAGAAGCCCAAGGGTACTTTTATGTGTATCTACAAGTAGTTCATATAAATAACCTAGTATAATTGAAAACAACATGTTTACTATATTATAGACAGCAGCCAGATAACATAATCAAACATTTTTCATATTCTTTTCTTACTAGATCTTTTTTCTTTCACTTGAGAGAAACAACCCTCAACTTTCTTCATCCAAAAACAAGTGGTGGAATGAAATGCACAGAAAAATGTCTGTAATTCCTTTCCTTTGAGCAAACTTCTCCCATGCAGATGTAAAATTTTACCTAGATGAAACACAATACTGCACTTTGATTAATTTCTTTAAAAAAAAAAAGTGTTGGAAGGAAGTTTTAGAACTTAGAGATGAACATTCTCTGTGTCCATAGGGAAATGTGACAGCCAAGAAACAATGGCTTCAGAGGAACACTAATGCACAGAAGGTGGTAAAAAGCAGGTCTAGTGACTTTTGACTAAAAGAGTAATTTAATTATTGCTATTACTGAAGTTTCATTATATTACAATGAATGGTTTGCAAGACCTATTTTGTCCATAAGCTTATAATGTAGCAACAAGAAAGCCCTGAGATGGGTTTGGGGATCCTAAGTAAGCTACAGTCCTGATGCAGAGGTCTGTAAGCCAATTTTTATTTTGTCATAATTTATACAGAGAAAACTTAGTAGCAATACATGAATGCATGCTCCAAAATCCCTTCGAACCTATGCGATTTTATGCCAAACCCAGGATTACCCCTCTCTCTCTCTAATGCCAGAAGTTCCTTTGTTCTGTACCCCTTAATTCCAAAACCATCTTCATTCACGCTTTCCATTCCCGAGATCAGTTTTGTTACTTGTCATAGTTTCATCTTGCAAAACAAAAGACTATAGTGCTGTAGCTGCTAGGATTACAACAGGAATCTGAGAAACAAAGAGGTTTAGTCTAAGTGTTCCAAGTGTTCCAAGGCAATTCCACACTGACTCCACTGGATTTCAAGCTCTCCTTAAAGAAAAGAAAAAACTGAGCAAAAATTATGGCCAAAGTTGTCCTACTACATACTGTTACATCGCACAACTTAAACTTACTGGAATTACAGTAGAAAAAGCAGTTCAGAGAACATCTGAGCTCTTTTCAGGGAGCTCTGTAGCCACTGTGCAGCACAGCAGGGAACACCTCTCTGGCATACTCTGACAAAGCAGGAAAAAGGCGGGGCACCTGCCTACCCTGCACCATCCAAAACTGCTTTAGCATGTCCAGACCTCACATCTGATCAGATAAACAGGTTTAAAAGCAGTGTTTGACTCTAAAAGAGTATATATATTTAAATGAATTTTGGATGCTCTAAGTGTCAAAATTAAACACACACATGAGCACTCTGGCAACTCCTCTGAACCAGTCTCTTAAAAATTCAAACAATTCATGGGCAATATCCTTATGCTTATCCATTTAGCATGCCAATATTAAATGAGTATCTTGAGCTTGGGGAGTTTTGAATGACCAAGACATCCTGATATGCTGTCACTGGCAAACAACTATTGGTAGATCTTAAGGCAAAATCAGTGCCTTAAGCAACTGCCTTAAGTTGACCTTAAGCAAGTCAGGATTTGAAAACATATCTATATAGGAAAAGACTTAGGAGTCTACCACAAAAGATGACTTGAAATTAGATGAAAGAAAAGCAAACCATGTTTGACTGCAGTTCAAATCAATATCCCATTTTCAGCTGTTAATTTCCTAGTAATTGTGTCTTATTTCCCTCCGCATGTGTTCTATTGAAAATGTCAGTCACACTGGGATAGTGAAAGACTTTTGATCTATTAACATGCAGATTTTATGAAAGAGGCCAAGTCCTACTCTCTTAGGACTTACTTCACAATAATTTTTAAAATCACTTCTTTTCCCATTATGGCAGAATAGAAGTAAGAATTAAGAACAGTACATATTCATTTTTACTGCAAAACATTTTATAGAATTTCGTAGGTAATATGACAAAAAAATGTACATCATTCAGACTTCTGTAGTTTATTTAGAAAAGTCTTACTGACGGGAGAAGCTGATAATTGAGGAAACAAGCCACAGGTGTGCATCACACACATCAGGTGAACAACCGTTCACCATCCAAGTGCCATGTCTTAGGGAATAAATTCTACTTCATTTTAAGTACACAAACGGCCCATCTATACAGCCATAAAAACTTCAGTAGGAATGATTTACATGACTATATTTGCACTGAAAACTACAGATAAAGGGTCTCAAGTGCAGCTTCAGCACAGGAAGAAGAGAGATACTGCAATTTTCCCAGCCAGGTTGCTGTGCACAGCACAAAGGAACTGAACCTGTGGTGTGGATGCATGGGTACACATCCAAGCATGCTTTTCAATTACTTCTATCCTATAACAATCAGATCATGATTTTATAGACACAGTTAATATCATAATAAAAAAAGTGACAGTAGCAATTTCTATATTGGCAAAAAATATTGATGGCATAATTTTAAGAATTAAGTATAGTATTTCAAAATATAATGGGTACTAGTAGCAAGTGACATTTTAAATTTTATAACACTCTCAGGAGGACCCAATTAGAAATAACTTTCCCATTTTTCTTTAAATACAGCTAGTAGTTTCTTAACACTGTGTGAGCAACTGTAAGGGCTGACTGGGATTTTGAAGTCTGCCACATACAAACTGTTATAGTAAAAGGAAATCAATGTTACAAAATGAATCATGACAGATGCAGAGAAGTGAGGCGGAGAGGGAAAAGGTCAGTTACTGTGAAACTGATAATGCTAATAAACTAGTCAGTGGTAACCATCCTTATCATTTCTACTGATTATTCTTCAGACTGCCACAATGATGTCAAACCACATAAAAGAGCAGTTATACCATCATTTCATTGATTAAAATCCAGTGGGAGAAAATTCTCATCTGAAATAATTTAATCAACTTCGACAACTTGCAAAAAAAACCCTTTCTGGATTGCAAGCCACATCTTCACTGGACTAGAAATTTCTCATACTTTGGACTCTTAGCTTGTTTTCTCTCTTCCATGTTCAGATGGAAGTAGATGCTACTACTGTAGCTGTAGATGGAATGGATGCTACTTTGGTTTTGTACCCCCAAATGGCATGGAAGGTGGTGTACAAATACTCAATACAAATGAAAAGCAGAGCCATTGCAAAATGCTCTCTTCTTCACTGTCCATGTGTATGAAATACAATCTCATCGGTGCATTTTGTGTGAGTCTATGGGGACTGTCTCTGTGTGACTGTGGGGAGGAAGACACAGTAATCACCTCTCAATAAAGAGTCAATTTTCAACCCAATATACATAATGGCTCTCCTGGGACATATGCTCTTTTACCCAACCTGTCTAAAATACTGGGCAGGACAAACACTCAGCGTAAGAGCAGTCATGGCAGTAAACCTGTGGAGAACATATTTTATGTCACCATCATTAAGATTTAGTTACACCAACAGCCTGGTAAACAGATATTCAGACACGAAAGGAGTTAACTACCTTATAAGAAATAACCAGAAAACACGATCTCTGCTTAAGTTCTGAAACTCAGTATCTAAATCTAAGAAAAGTGGAACTTGGAGAAACTCTTGGAATATCCTTACATTCATGTTAAAAGAACTCTCCAGTTTTGTCACAGGTTAATACATCTGTTATAGGCCATGGTTACTCTGACTGTAATAGGTTATTTTCACTTACAGTTTTTCAATGGTCAGACACTCTGAAAGTGTTCTTTTAAAGAGTACTAGCTTCTAACTTCTGAGCACTGAGAGCTGCAATGAAAAATAAGGCTTAAGTTAAAAAAAAAGAGATAGCTACAATCACACATACAAAAATCTGCAAATCCCTTCCAGAACATGTATGAAAGTTAGTGTGCAGATAGTACAGTTACATTTGGCATTTCAACAGCAGATGAAAGATTAAAGGCTCATATGACTTATGCTTGGTGTCATTCTTCCTAATCAATAGGTAAAACCAGAAGCTGCTGCAAATGGTTGTTTGACAAAAATAAATGGAAAATACAATAGTAATACCTGTCTTTACACCTCCATTGTAAGCCACCAAGGTGCAATACAGAGATGACAACCTAAAATAATTACGCAGCTTCTGCTTGGTTCTATGACCAGCATACACACACACATGTGAGGAAATGGGCCTCTAGATCAAACGGTTAAAATAAATCAGACTTAAGTGTTTTATCCTGCTGCTTCAAATCTTGTTTGCAAATATTTTTCAGATCAAGTATACACAGCAATTAAAATTACTAGCACTGTAAGAAATGGCACTCTTTAAAAAGAAAACTCAATTTTTAAAGCTTCCCCACACAAAGATAGATTACAAATTATTTACAAGCAAAGAGTTATCATAAGAAGAAAAGGGTCTCACAATATTAGCCATAGGCCAGAACATAAACTACACTGAAAAAAAAATCACACAGAATCGGAGAATATTCTGAGTTGGAAGGGACCGACCAGGATCAAGTAATTTCAATATCTGACTAGTAACTGAATAAGAACTTCTTTTTTTCCAAACTCAACGTTCAGGAAATATTATTTCATAGAAAACAAGTCAAAAACCAAATTTTACTTCAGTGGACTGTACAGAAGACTAAAATGATAGGTTTGCTCTACTAAGAAGAAAGTAATTATGGAAAATTTGTTGTGTTACAGGAAGCGGCTTCAGAAGGCATTTTTTCTTTGAAGTCAGTTAAATTCCTCCAACAAACTGAGACTAAATGCGTAAGGGTAAGCTGGAGGTGCACCTCCAAGCAAGACAAAAGTTGCAAGCTGTATTCACAATGATATGTATTAGTCACAGATATTCCCCCCAAGAAACACTGGTAGAATTTATTCAACTGAATAAATTTAATTAATATTTGTCTCACTCTTAGTGCAGCAATGAGTCTGTTTTACATCTTTTGCTGGTAATCATTGCATGTTAGAAATAGCTACTAAAATCTAGTCTCTGTTAACCACTTCGTTTATTTATTTACAGTGATCAGGCAGAGTATAGAATCCGCCAGCTAATACCAAGCAAACTGGCTTTTTTCCTGCATGACAGATAGTTCTAATCTTCCTCAGTACAAATATCATTTATCTTGTTCTGTTCCATTTGATGTGCAGAAGCTAATAAGGATATAGAATTGTTACCAGAGAGCATTTATTTCCCCGAATTAAGACCAGATCACCTAAGGGGCAAAACAATTTATGTAATGCTTCAAGACAAATGCATTAGTGATG
Organism: Machaerirhynchus nigripectus; assembly: GCA_013397975.1. Classification (NCBI taxonomy): domain Eukaryota; kingdom Metazoa; phylum Chordata; class Aves; order Passeriformes; family Dicruridae; genus Machaerirhynchus; species Machaerirhynchus nigripectus. The sequence goes on from VZRQ01010882.1 coordinate 40,440, forward strand.
TCATAAGCGCTACTAGTATCTTGTCAATAGAAAACAAATCTAGCTATTTCCCACCCCAAAGGGAAACAGATGGTAGTAACCTGGAAAGGCAAAACTTGCTTACATTTTACTTCACGAGAAAGAGAGGGAACAATTGTTTTCATTTTAATAGAACTGAAAAAAAAATCCTTCTGACTAACTCTCACTGAAAACTTTCGGGAGGAAAAGGTTATGGATTTACAAGACCCTTACAAGAAGAAAATGACTCAGTGTCTGAGACATTAAGAAAAATTAAATTTTTCAGGTACCATCATAGAGGTTGATCTTTTAGTAACAAAGATAAGGTGACAAATCTGTAGATAGTAAAATGTCATCACACTAAGTTTTATTAGGCACAGGAAGGACTGCAGAAACCTGTGTCAGTACTTTCCTTTTTTATCAATGAAAGTGAAAAAGCATGAAAAAAGTTTTCTTGTTCAGAAATTCAATGCCATTTTAACATTAGCCATTTTTCCTGCCAAGAGTCAAAACATAGCACACACATGCCTTTCAAGCATCACTTCAAGATCAACTGATAAATAATTGATAGTATTTTGACTGAGTAATGGGTTAATTGAATTTATTAAGGAAAAAAACTAAAACAACCCAAAAATTGTATTTGTAAATATAATCATCTTCAAATAAAAGAGATGTCATCTCCCCCCTGCCCTTACCCTTTCTCATCTCTTTTCCATTCCTACTGTTAGCTCATTACCCAAACAGCATCCCAGTATAAAGGACCAGGACACGTGCAAGATCCCTACCAAGAACAAATCATAGGCTTATGAGGTGCAGGGCCAGGAGCTGGACATGATGATCCTGACGGCTCCCTTTCACTCAGCATATGAGTTCTCAATTCATAATGAATTCTATGAATTCATTTTACATGCTTTAGATGGGGTACTAAGATGGTGCCTACTAGGTATCAGAAAGACATTAATGCTTCTGTTTTTCAAAATGGTTTTTCCTCATCCAATTTCCATTAACATTTTGCATTTGTCTTTAAGAATGTGGTCCAATGCCTAGTTTCTAATAAAACCCCTGTGGACCAATCTTGTAATAGCATCTGTACATTCTTAACACATTTTTAATTTTAAGGAATTTAAAACTAACTGGGAAGAGGAGGTCAGAGGAGACCCATGAGCTGTCTGATAAATAAATCAGGTTTTCCTAATCTCTTCCTCACAAAATTCTCAGTATCTGTAGGAAAAGGAAGTCCAGCAAGGTGCTATGTGTAGAATCCATGATTCAGTTCAAATATCACAGAAACAATAACTTTAGGAAGGTGTACATTTGTACAAAAACGCTATCTCCTTAAATATGCAGGTACAAATACAGCCTGTACTTAATCTCTGCTAAATGTGTAATCTCATTTTTCACTTGAATTTGTGTTTAAAATGCTTCAGCTGTCTCTTTTACTGTACATCCCGTCACATATTATCATAGCAATTTCAGTTAGAGTTTCTTAAAAAGTAAGAACTTCAAAAACCACTAGAGGGTTATCTAGATTATCAGACAGCTTCCAATAAGAAACAAATTTAAAACTCCTGCTGGAAGCTCTAAACTTACTTCTTTCTGGATATATATAAATGTTATGATTTCTTTGTACATTCTCAAAAAGACATTGAGGCGATAAGCAAACACCAACAATAAACAGCTGTATAACTGAAGTTACAATTGTAATTGTTTTGAGAAACACATGAGTGTCTGAATATAAACTGAAATGTTGTGGTCCTCTTCCATCTCTTACAACAGGTCTAACTTTATTTTTTTACTGTTATTATTCCTTTAATTAAGAAAAAAAAATCAATATAGTTTAGCCAAAAAATACAGTCAATTAATAAGCATGCTACAGGGTATTTCTATACTCTCATTTCACATTTCAAGACAAATTGTTGAGTGTGAAAAGAAAACTGCCTTGTTACTTTCATTTATTGCCACTCAAAGCAAACCTCTTAAGGCAATACAATCCTGTCCAGAAAGTAATGCAATCGTGCTATGGTCTGCCTCTAACCAAGAGCTGACAGAGCAGAGGAAAGAAAACATGATATTAAGTCGCATTTATTTTCAGTGAGTTTTTGATCGTTTTTTCCCAAACACAGATACTTTTGTCACACACCTTTTGTAACTCTAAATTACATTCTAATGATATTAATATTTGCACATTAACATATATGATGAAATAATATCCCAAAGCATTTTTTAATGAAACTGAGAGCTTTAGAGACATTTGTGGATATGGAAAACATTCAACAGCTGTTTCACTTCAAGATGATTTGTGAATGCAAGTAACATAACTTGTGCATACAGTGTAAAATGCACACATGTTTCTCCATAGGCAAGAGCTGAAGAACAGATGAAAGCACAGAACACTTGAAAGCCATTTTCAGAAGCAGAAATCTTATGATTTATAATTTGAATGAACTAAGTAAGATATTTTTTCTGCAAGAGACAAATACGTTTTACATTTCTGTGTTGTGTCAAAAGAAAATTTCACTTACAGAAGAAAATGCTGTATTACTTATATCTATGAAAAGGCAGACTACGCCTTACTGCACTAGAGGATGAGTTTCCCTAGCAATGTTTTTTACTATCTGCCCACTTACTCCACAATTTTAACTAACTGAGAAAGAAAAGCCTTTCATTGTTATTTCCTTTATTAATTCGCATCACTGCCAAAACCTCAAAAGAAGCTGTTTAAAACAAAGCCGGGGGAAAAAAATACCATGAAAGAGAAGGGGAAAAAAAAAAAAAGAAACAAAAGGAGAATAACAGTATCCAGTTAGGTATGGAACTATAGAGGATTTTCCATACCACCATCTGGTCCTCATTAGAATAGGGTAATGTAGTTTTATTATGGCTCAAAATAAACCTAGATTATGTTAGGGACCCCAAAAGAAAGAAAATACTTTTAAAAAACACTGAAAGATTGGCATGGATTCTCAGAAAAAAAATTGTAGTTCCAATGCATTGTCAAAATATAGAAACATAACCCCTTATTTTTCCAGATTTACTTGATCTTGACTTATTTTTTTTGACCAAGGAGCATAGAATCTTTTCCATGCCCACACAGGGAGCATACAGGGAGCAAGTCTATAAACTCTCAAGGACTAACTGCTATGAAAGCAGATCTATGACTGTTTCCTGGGTATCCAATATTACCTGGGGAGAAGAATGCACTTTAGAGTCTGACAGTAAAAGAGGGAGAGAGGAGAGATGGCAGCAGAATGGGAGTGAGACTATCCAGAGATTCATGTTGTAGACAGGTTATAATAAAACACTTTTATTATCGGTAAATACAAGATCAGTCAGAAGTATATTATTTTTCTAGCCTGTTTATTTTCTTACAAGTTAAGATGGCTCCCATCAAAGATTAATTTTGGAGGACTATATCTGACTCCAGAAAGCAACGATGCTTTCCCACCAAGAAGGCTATCTTTCTGTCTGGTAAGAAATCCTCTTGCTGGGAAGAAAAAAAACCCCAGAAGTCTACAAAAACCCCCTCCAAGTCACTCTGAACTGCAACCCCAAAACAACAATAAAACAATGATATGCCCTAAGAACTAACTAGTCTCTTTTCTTTCCAGCACTTTCAGTAATTTGTGGCTCCTCCTGTATAACTTCTTCTTAGAAGATACACTTTTCAAGAATTTCAGTCCTCCAGTCTTCCACTCTTATCTGACCCTGAAAGACTGGCAGAGCCATCCTGCTGTAATCTCAAAGAAAGACTTTCAAAATGTGTTTTGCTTAAATAATGGTTATAGCTTTTTACTGAAATTTCTGATTTCAACTGACTTATGTATGTGCTAATGCTGGATACATAATGCATACAGTGTAGGGGAAACGTATCTGCTAATACAGCAATATATATTACAAAACTTAAAATATAAAGGAGATTGAACAGTTCTTTGTCAGGTAGATTATTCCCACAAACAAGATTTTTGCTTTGTTTTTGCAATCTGACAGGGAGGCCACACAGAGGCTTTAATTCTCAGTTTCCTTCTCCATCCCTTGTGGCATTATTTCTGTACCATTATCACCTGCATACACCTACAATCTATCTGACAGCTGTCAGTTAAAAGCTAGACCAAGTCACATCTTTTTTCAACATACTGCTGCTGCACATGTGGTGCTCAGCACAAGTGCAGACATCAAGCAGTAACTGCTCATAATTTGGGGAAGAAAGAGATGTAAGGAAATCCTCCCTCACAGGACCCACAAAATACAGTGAGCCACAGCCTGTGCCTGCTTCCATGGGGGTTAGAGCATCATAGCATAACTTGGGTTGGACCTCAGCAATCCTGTTCAGAACAAGATCAGCTGTGTGATCAGACCAGGAGACCAGGCTGCTGAGGGCTTTAATCCTGACAGGTCTTGGAAACATCCAAGAATGGAAGCATCACTGAGCCTCTGCTTCACTGCTGGATTGGCCTTGCAGGGGAAAAGGTTTCTCCATACACCCAGTCTGAACTGCTTCTCCATCTCCTGTTTCAGTGTGTACCCATTACCTCTTGCCCATCCTGGCTGTGCTTTCTTGAATACCTGCTCATGGTTGGTGGGGGGCTGCCCTCGGATCCTGCACCCCAGAAGGCATCCCATTCCAGGCTAACTAAGCACAGCTCACTCAGCCTCCTTACCAGAAGAGCTCCAGCCCTTGCCCATCTAGATGGTCTGCTGCAAAAGCTGCTCTTTTTCACCTACATTATTCTTGCATTGTGAGACAAGGGGAGCAAAAGGTGGATGCAGTATTCAAATGCATTTAACAAAGCACTGAACAGCAGACAATGGCATTTTGGTCAAACTACTGGCTTCACTATAGCTTATAAAGCCCTCGTTTGTCCTTTTGACTTTCTCTTCTGTCAGGATACACTGCTGACTTACGCCCTAGTTGCTGTCTTCCAGTGTCGCCTTCATCTCTACAGAATTGCTCCCATTTTTCAGCTCCCAGTCTGTGTTGAAGCCAAGGACACTTAGCTGACACTTAAATCATGTCAGCTTTCCTGAACTCTTTTATCCTTCAAAGCTCCTATGGCACCTCACCTACCAGTTTCCCAAGCAAGATGAAATCCTCTCTGCCAACGTCCAGGGTCTGCAACTCATCTTGCTACAATGAAGTCTGCTTCTAATATTACAGTTCTCCCTTATTTGTAAAGAAATTAATTGTTCATTATGGCCCTTGTACATACACACCTGTATCAAGCAGTTATTCCTCACATTTTGCAGAAATGCACTCAGTTGCTTATGTCCTTGTATTTATGGCACTTCCAGCTGATTTTATGGAGACTACAGTCTCATGAGAAACAGTCAGTAATCCAGAGACTTTCTACAGTTGTAGAAAGAACAGCTTCTAGTTTCTTCATGTACTTTGTCACTCTGATTGGTGACCTACAGCATGCTCCCTCCACAGTGTCATGTCTTTGGACTCTCCTTGGACATTAACCCACAAGCTACACCTTCTCATCATGGGTGTCACTACTCCTTGTCTTTCCTTCCTGTCTTTCCCGCAGAGCTAGTATCAGTCTGCTACAGATGTCAAGTCTCACGAGCTGCCCTACCACACCTCACTTATTCCCATGACGTTGCAGTTTTGTGACCAGAGACAGCTCTTGTTCTTCCTGCTTGTGCACATCTCAGGCTGTGTACCTGTGTGCTTGGACATGTACAGGCTTCCTTTCTCCAGAACCATCAACACTGCAAAAATCCCACCACCTAGTCTCATAAAAGCTTCTGCAAGGACCAGACACATTCTAGACTTCTTCACTTAACATCTGCTGCAACAGCAAAATGGTCCTATTGTCCTGCTGTAGTAGAAACAATCTTTTTAGGACGGCAGAATGTGATTTATTTTTTGATTTGGAGAAAACACAGGGGTTTTTCATTTTGTGGGGTTTGGGGCTTTCTTTTCCAAAACCAGAGTAAAGTGCTATGCAATAGCTTAGAGAATTCATTGTGCTCTATTTACCACCCTATTTACTTCATTTCACTAGGCAGGCCTCTATGCAACACAATTTTCTCTTTCTTTCTCTGATCAGTGAATCAGTGAATTCTCTGACTCTGAATCAGTGCTTCTCTTCTCACCGCTTTTTTGTACAGTTTTCCCAGAAATGTATCTAGGTGAAAACTTGAATAGCTAGACAATATCAAGAGATGCACTTAACCCCCAGGTCTGATCGTTACGCATAAAGATATCAAAACAAATCAGATACTGCCTTCCCATCTATCATCTCGTGATAGAGAGGAGTGATACAACAAAATTACAAACTAGTCTTCAATCCAGATCTCATTTAAATGATGAAGCTAATACGAGAAAGAGTTAAAAAGGTCAGTCATCAAAGGATTCAGTGCATCACCAATTATTTGTGGTGTTCCAATGAAAAATTTCTTCTTATAAAGTAATAAAACACTTATACACAGATATAACTGAAAACAGTTACAAAGCATTTCAAATGCTACAAGGAGTTAATTTTTTAAGTTGTATGGACAAGAAACCACTGCTTACTATGCAGTAAGATACCTTAATGCAATTCAAGTCCTATAATACTACTGGAAAAATAACCAAAACCCCTGTTATTAAAACAAAATCTCAGCTTCCTCCTCTGTAGGGTTACCTTTCAAGTAGTGCAGACATGCTATACACAGGAAAACTGGGATATGAATCGTCTTCCCTTATGTAGAGTTTCTCAAGGAAAGAAGGAAAAGAAACTTTTTAGAGCCAAAAGCAGTGTTACCTCTATAAAAATAACAGCAGGACATAAACTAAAAATCTAACTGGTGGAGTGGGGTTGGGGTGTCAGGGGAGGGAGTGGCATAATACTGAGTTGGTGGGGTTCTGTTCAAAACTAAAGAAAGCATTTTTGATTCCTCTACATGCACTAGGAAACCTGGTTAAAATTCGACTCTTTTTCTCTGTCTACACCCTAAATTAAAAGCCTTTTAAATTGTGTTTAGAATGTCTTTGATACATCACTGCAAAAATACTCTTCTGAGATGCAAAGTTAGTAAGCTCTTCTTTATGCAACCCTAGAATCAAATTCATTAGCAGTAAATTAAAGTTTAATCTGTACTGTGCTGTGACCTTCTACCATAATTTTGCTTCTTATCACTCTAAATAACACTACATATAGAGTATACAAGGTTGTTTTAGTGTTTTGTGTATTATTTGAAGACAATGTACTTGTATTATGCACTAATCAAACTTAAGCCTGTCTGATCACAATGAAGTCTTTAGGAAGCATCACAGTATGTGAAGTCAGCCAATTTCCTACTCAAAAAACCCAACCTGTCAGGGTTCTTGACACCTGGTTCTAGGCAGTAATGTCACTGTCACAACACTTCCACAGCATCATTCCAACATCAGCCACAAACATTTCTGCACTCTACTTGCCACTTTCAGATATGTATCTTTTTCCAGGCTGCCTTGTGCATCTTAAAAAGGCTTTCTAAGTAAATAGCTACTGCAATACCTTTCTCTAGGTATACATTTGGGATGTTAAAAAAAAAGGGGCAAGGAATAAGTCTCACCAGAGGATAAAGTACAGAACATAGCACTTTGACTAAAGAAATTAATGAAATCTGCGCATTTAATTGTGTTAAGAGCACACACAGAGCTCACAAAAATTAAAAATCTGCTGTAACTGCTCTGTGGCCTGGAGCAGAAGCCTCCTCTAACCCATTCAGCCTCACTAAAAGCACTTTGCAAGGCCATATACTAGTCTTGAGCTGTAGATCTGATATATTAAAGTGTTTGAAAATAATTTTGCAAACTACACTTCAAGGAGCAGGCCCATGATAAAAATGAAGCCTCAACAAACTTCTACCACAAACAGTCTGCACTTGACACAGACTGGTATTTCATTCTGGAGCCACACAAAGACAATACAAACAACTGGCAAGTCCTTCAACTTCAAGGCAAACAGTTGAGTTTTTATTATTCTTCCAAAAAGCATTAAGATACAATTTAAAAGGCCACGATCCCTTACTTTCAGAGTTATCCCAAGAAAGGTATAAAGAAATAAAAAACCATGCACAACATCTTTTAATACTGTGTTATTCTGAAGTAGTCAAGCTAATCTGGGTGTTTGGCACACATCAGAATGACTCTAAAACTGACTGAGGTTTAGCATGCACCAAGGTTTGGGATTTGGAGGGGTCTTTACCAACTTCTGCCATGTTACTGCCTTCTTATTTTTGCAACAGTCTCTTTCCAACCTATAATCTTCCCCATGGAATAAGTCAATCACCAAACAGCTTTGTGTTTTCTCTCTCTTCAGAGGAGAGCATACACATATTTGGGGGATTTTTGCTTAAAAATAAAAAGTGCTCTCTCACAGAAACAAATAGCACAAAACTATTATTCCAAGCACTTTACAGTAACTTTATGACACTTGTTCATCTACAAGGAGCAAGAGAAGCTTTCACAGGTTCTGACTGTCTCACCAACACCTACTATGTTTGATTCCCACTTTCATTCCCAGGTCTACCCACTACTACTACTAGAGTAACTAGTTCATTTCTGTGCAGTGTCACACCATCATTGCTAGTAGGGAAGGCATTCTAGGTGAAACAATTTTGAAGACTTCTTGACCGACATCAGTTGGCTTGGAGTGACAACTGTACCCTATTCCTTTAACATTTTAATCATGGGGCACTTCAAGAACATTCAGAAGCTATGAAAAGCTCCAAGAAGTTTTGATCCCACATGTTGTTTTGGGGTCAATTTGCATTTAAAACAAATCAGTATTTTTGAACATCTTATAGTAAATACATCATATTGCTTCAAGTGTAAGTTTCTATTTTATTAGTAAATATGATTGTTTTCAGAGAAAGATGGGTGAACTGACAGCATCCAAGTCCCAGTATTTCACCATAAGAAATAGCTTCAAGTTAAGCAATTTCATTCTGGTCCTAGCATGACCTAACTTCTCCAAGTATTTCTAGTTACAATTTTTGTCTAAAAGCAAATAAATCAGGCTATATAATTTTCTACAAATAGCCTGAAAGTCTATCAGTAGACGCCAGATATATCATCAGACATATCACAGGTTGTCCTCACATATGGAGAAGACAAACGGCACTCTTTTCTCTTCCCTACACTCTCCCCAAGCTTAAAGCAGGGCTACTTTCTTCCATCCCCTAATGATATAAAATTTAGTTCTCCCCCTGCCCACACTGAATCTTTTACACCAGATTCAACTTTACACTTCACACATTTCCAAAAGATGGGGGGTTTCTAACATGGTAGGTGTGTCTGCAAACACAGTAGGAATCAGACATGATCAGGTGTTTGTAGTGCTAGAAAGAAATGTACTATGCTGACCATAACTATTGTCAAAAAGAAGAAATACAATGCAAGGGAACTATTGTCAAGAAGAAGAAATACAATGCAGGGGAAGTTCCTGAAGAGAAACTTGTAAAAATTTTGTATGTAATTTTTAAAGGTTTTCTTTGTAACTGCCCTCAAAGTTTGTTTTTTATAAATGCCTGAGCATTTGAGCTAGAACTAGCCAAGGCAAAGACTGGCATTCAAAGTCTGCAGCTGCCTGCAGTTCGTGAAGAAGCTTCCACTTTAATTTCACTATCAAGCTGTCAAACTGAAAACCTTCCTGTTATTTGGATTTCCAAATACCTTGGGGGTTGGAGGAGCACCTCTGTGTAGGAGGAAAAAAAATTAAAAGGTTTGTACACAAAACTTGTGATTGCATCTGAGAAACATGTAACACAGCACAGACAGAAAATTATGTCTACAAACCTTGCAAAAAGTTGCTTTTCTTTGAACAGTTCAGAATTATCCATTATTTTACTATATCAACTTTCCTTATGCTATCTTTCTTCTTTTTAGACACGTTTACAAGGTCACCTTCAGAGTCAGGTTTACTTGTGATCCTACAAAACCTACTATCTGCACACTGCTTGTTAAATTAGAATATGCCATCTAGTGGCAATTTAGTAAACTGGCAGTTCATCCGTCGCTACTTCGAACATTCTAAAAATTAAACTCGAGTTCAATTTAAATGCAAAACTAAAGGAACAAACTCCAGCTAAATCCTTCAGACTGCATTCCAGCACTTAGCATATAAATATTACAAGTAAGTTACAAGATATTTAGCGACAAATCAGAAAGCTATAACTAGTGCTATTCTGTAGGCCTGTTTAGCACAATTTTCTGAACCTTGATCAAACTGTTTTTCCTTTTTCTCTGCTGCTATTTTCTTATTTTATGAGAGGGAATAAAACATCCCTATGCCCTAGTCTGAGGTTTCAAGAACAATGAATAGCTGCAGTTACCCAACTAAACTTAAAGTAAGAGCTGTTTGAAAGATTTTTTTTTTAAGGTGGAAAAGTTGAAACATATTTAACTCATGTATTTTAAGAGTATAAGATCCATGTTTTAGCAACCACACTATTACGGATTCACTTCAACATATATATGTTTCTTAGCACCACAGTAGCACAGCCGTGTGTGTGAGTGTTGAGCTCACTTCAGTGTGAGCTCAACTTGAGCATAAGCGTACTTTTCAAAGGAGGTTCCCCAAACTGTGTTTTTAAGGTCTGGCTACTGTAATGATAGTTTCCACTTCTACAGTTTGTTAAGACAGACTACTGAGGAAGTTCTTTGACGCAGAGAGCGGGTGCTTTCCACAGCTGAACGTGCTGCACTAGGCGGGGCAGGCAGATGGAGCACCTTTCACCCCGGGAGGAGAGCGAGGCGCAGCAGGCGAAGCTGCCAGCCCAGCCCCGTGCAGGCAGCGAGCCGCGGGTGACCTTCCCCGCGCCGCCGCCGGCCTCTGTTACCTGCTGCCGCATGAACTCCTGCTGCCCTTGCAGGCTGTCGTTCATGGCCTTCGAGAACACGAAGCCCATCTTGCCTCGCAGCGCAGAAAACACGGGACGGGAGATTTTCGGCGAGCCGGAAAAACCCGGTGA